>JAPIVC010000270.1:0-321059 GCA_030586385.1 Camponotus fellah | reverse complement strand
TTTCTTTTTTCATTGGAAATAAATAGTAAAGTTACTTTGAGTATTTAGATAATAGTGCCATCTATCCAACACGTGTGAAATATTCTGAAACCGATTACTATCGACTAAAATCGATTATAACCGAAGTGCAATCGTTGCAGCAGATGATTTTTACGAGTAACAAATGTACATAAATATTTGTTTATTATCGAAATTATATTACTAATAATTTTATATTTTTATTACATATTATTATAAAAAACTATGGCATATTCAATGATTTTATACAATTTTGTGAAAAATTTGTAATCTTACTTTTATAACTTATATATACATATACAAGATTTCATAATTTTATATTATTTTATAGAAAAATGAAATTGACATCAATATTTTTCCGTACCGCTCGGGCGCCCCAAAATGAGAACAAAATTCCTTTTAAGGCAATGGCACCATTAAAACTAAGAGATCGTGTATCCTCAAAGCATCAAAGTGTAGCAGGTTTGTTTCTTCGTAAAGTCAATTTCAAAATTATTAAATTACTCTATTTTACTTTACACAATGTAGTTAATGATAATATTATTTACTACGTTTGACAAAAGTATTTATAGTATTTCATAAAACTATGAATTTTTATTTTATATTTTATTTCAGATCGTGGATGTTTGCAAGAGTTATTTATGCTTTTAAAGTGCCTTGAAGAAAACGAATATGAAAACAAAGATGTGTTCCCCAATTTAAAGTATTGGAACAGTGTTATAATACTCATCAGAAAAATATAAGACATACAAAAATCGAACAGGAACAAGAAGTACCTGTACCTAATAGTAAGAACTTTACACATAAACAAATCACATATTTGTTACAAGATATCCAACAGTGTAGTTTCTCATTTCTCATTTTAATACATTAATATATCCTATAAAAAAGTTATAATAGGCGTATAATATAAATGCAAAAATGTTCTTGTAAATACATTTATCAAAATATATGACTATATATTATCATTCAATTATTTGACTATACATTATCATTCAATCATTTACACTATAAATTATTATTATGCAATAAAAATTATTTTCTTGATGAAATCTTTTTTAAAAAAAATAATTACTTAATATTTTTAATGTCAGTGATACCTTCTTGTTTACTAGAAACAGCATGTAATCGCCTTAATGTAAGTCGTTTGGAATAACCTAAATGTAATAGAGTCTATTATGTAATTCTATTTAGATTTATATTATAAAATGATATATATATATGTATGAAACACTTGCAATTGGCTCAATATTATTGGAGACAGCTACTGTCTTTTGTATCACATTCAACTGTTGTTCAATTCTTTGTAAAGTCTTACAATTTTCCAAATATTTGTCTTTGTAATAATAATATGTACAGATTAATGTTATGGAACAAAGTATTAATGTTTTCTATACAACCATGTTGTACTTAACAATTGGGCCTGTAATAACATAGCACTCTTCTAATAAAAAAATTTATTCTAAAACTTTGTATTTATTATCTTATATTACCTTATTATCTGGATTGAGGTACAGTTCTATTGTAATATTGAACTAATATTCTTTCAATCACTATATTTAAACTCAGATGCAAAAAAGAACTCTTCGCGTCAACTGTTTTTTTAGAAGAACTGAATAATGCACAAAAGAATACAGCTAACAGTATAAAATATAATAGATTGAAACCAAGACACTTCTCCAATAATCCAATTTTGAAAAGTGCGTATGTAAGAAAATATTTCATAAAGCAACTCTTTTTTGGTCTTTGGGGGATTCTCTAAATTTTAATCAAGATTTTGAAGATTAATATTTATTACTTAATCTTTATTATATTATAAACTTATTTGAAATCTAACACCATATTGTTACTTACTTGAAATCTAACACCATATTGTTAACTGTCTCAGATGAAGTCTTTAATACAGTCCCAAGTTCTTACCGTTATCTAACAGTTCATTTGAATACGTAAACCTTCTTTTTATTCAATATTACACCTTGCATTTGTGATGCTTCCAATAATTGATCTTTCATTCGTGAAGATACTTGAAATAATCTGAATTCACATGTATATATATATATATATATATATATATATATATATATATACAATTTTTATATTTAATAATACATAGTAAAAATATATACAAAATATTTGTGAAATAAGATATACTTACAAATTTATAGTATTATCAATCTCAGATTGCCAAGCTTCATGGTTCAAAAAGAAACAGATATGAGTTGCATGAATGTAGAATTCATTGTAAACACTGAATGCTCGATCTCCCATTTCATTAATGCACTTTCTGCAAAATAAATATTTTAGCAATTGACATATGATTAAAAATAATATAGAAAATTCATTAACAATAAAAAATGTTTTACCGACGCTCCTCTTCCAACTGACTAAGATGACAGTCATAAGTTATGTGACCAGAATCTAAGAAACCATTAAGCTAAATGCAAAGCAAGGAGAGAATGTTCATAATCATTTAATTTGTCGCAGCTATTTTGTAATGTTTGAAGTGCTGTGTGCCAGCATTTTCCATGTTGTGGTAATGATGATTTTGCTACAAGAAAAAGCCTTCTTGTTATAGTAATAATGATTATTATTTCTCATTATATATTAATTCTTACTTTTCCTTTAACTTCTTACCTTTTATTAAAGAATACTCTTTTTCTCCTAAATTTTTTAGAATTGTGTTGCCGTTATTAGCTAATATTTCATGAATAAATAAAAATAAGAGCCATATCATCTTGAAAATATATAATTGTCAGAATTAGTAAATTTTTTCTATTATCCAGGCATATCGAAATATAAAAATGCTTTTCTGTCCTTAAAGTTATATATATCTCATCAATTGTATAAAATACATCTATGCTCAGATGAGTGGAAAATAATAATTGGACAAATCAAAATAAAATTAATTACACAATATACTATTTGTTAAATATTAAAACTTATCCAATTATTTTTACTTTGTGAACTGTTTTTTTACTTTGCAATTGATATGTAATATTTTACATATTTATACTGATAATTATTTAAAGTTACATTAATTCATTTTAAATCAATCCTTTTAATAAAAAATGATAAATGAATTCTAATTTAACTGAAATTGAAAGAAATGAATTTTAAATAAATTAACTTGTAACAGACAGCTCCATTTTGGCGCGATTCTACGTAAATGATAACATTAGGTTTGTTCCTTATTGCTGAACTTCCTGCACTAGTGTCACTAGTGTCACTAGAAAGAAGACTGAGAGATGACCTGCTTTTAGGTGATCCCCATCGACATATATAATGGACTGAGCATTGCGATAGCCAGGCGAGCGCCCGCTAGAGAGAGAGATACCATGGGAGGCCTATTCTGTCTCTTTTGCTAGTATCTCATTGGCCGCATTCAGCAGACTCTACCGCTAAGAGCAATCGAACATGATTGGTTTCTACTTTCAGACCCGACCAATCAGCGTCGAATTATATCAGAAAATCTAGTAACGTTGCCCAACTGTTGAGTCTGCTGAATGCGGCCATTGATACTTTTGTTCCCGCCCATTGAGGCGGGAAACTTACCAATGGCCGCATTCAGCGGACTCAACCGCTAAGTAGCAATCGAATATGATTGGTCTCTACTTTCAGATCCGACCAATCAGCGTCGAGTTACATCGGAAAATCTAGTAATATTACCCAACTGTTGAGTCCGCTGAATGTGGCCAATAGATACTAAAAAAAAAGACGACAAGGCCTCCCATGTAGTATCTCTCTCTATAGCGGGCGCTCGCCTGGCTATCGCAATGCTCAGTCCATTATATGTCGATGGTGATCCCTGAAAGCGATACTCCCTCTATGGACATTGAAAACGTGGACGTGAACTACAAAGCCAATGTCCATGAATATTCTCAGAGGGTAATATATAATGTGAACAATTTCTGGTTTTGTTCCATGCTATGAGTACAAAATGCCGATAACACCAATGCTGTATAACAAAATATTTATGTATATAAATTGATAGTAAATAAATTATTCAATCGCGAAAGATACTGTAATATTCAAAGATAAAATAAATATTTTTGTATATTCATTATCATATTCATATCTTTTTATTTACAAAACACAAATGTCTGCCGTGAGATAAAAACATTTTTAACCGTATTTATATAAATCTTCTTAATTAACAGTAAACTTTCTTTGATATTTATCAATCATTTTTTTATTATTTAAAAATTTAATTAATAATACATGTATAGAATTTGTCAATATTTTAAATGTTTCTTTCTTTGTATAAAATATAAAAAATTCATATGTTCCATTTTAATATATCCAATATTATTTATATATTTTTTTTATTATTTTATACCAGCATAATATTTTTATGCTTAATATTTTTTATGCTAAATACATATAACAAAATATATGACAAATTTACAAAATATACATATTACAAAATATAAAATAAAAAAAAACAAATTTAATATAAAATATAATTCGAAATTTAATACAAAACAATTTATTATATGAAATAATTTATTACACGAAAATATCCAAAATATACGTATAATATAAAAGTTACTAAAAATTTTTACATAGTCCAGACGAGACTGATCAGCGAAGATTAATTACGCGACATTTATTATTAATAATAGATATGCAATAACAGAATTTAATAAGTTTTATATAACGTAAATAATCGTGATCAAAAGAGTCATTAATAAAATTATTGATCGTTTCTTCGATTGTAAAAGAAAGTATTTGCATTACTGGCGCATATTTGTATAGATTATTAAAGGAAATATTCAAAATGAAAAGATGGAATAAACTTCGAAATCAACAATTAAATTACTAAATAAATCGCGATTTAAAATTCGCGAGAAAATGCGACGAATAAATAAATCGACAATAATCGAAATATTCGATTGCGAGATACACAATTTTTATATTATAATAATCGAAACCATCAATAGATACGCGTGCGTATAATTATTATCATCCAAATGATGACAGACGAAGTTATTTTGGCAAACATTTGTGATCCGTATTGTTTATGAACATAAAATTCATTGTTCGATTTATTTGCGATTAATACGCGATTTTATACGAATTTCACGATTGAGAATAAAATATATATCCTATTTCGCGCATGATTAACTGAATAAGATGAAATGAGCTTTACAAGCTTTAAAATATAATTAAAAATCGCGTTGTGACCACGTTTAATAGAAAATAACGGAACGAATGATTTTCAAAGTCTCTCTAATAATTGATGTAATTGTAGAGTTTAATAAGATTTAAATAATGTAAAGAATCACATTTAAAACAGCTATTAATAAGTTCGTCTTTTAAATAGAAGATCGATCGTCTTTTAAATAGAAGAAAATATTTGCACTACCAGCATTCTGCAAACTATTAAAAACAATATTTAAAGACGTGAAAAGATAAATAAAGCTTCAATGTATAAATCAATGATTAAATTATAAGATAATTCGTGATTTAAAATTCTCGGAAAAACACGACAAATAAATAAATGGATAATATTCGAAATATCCGATTGTGATATGTATAATATAATAATCGAAACAGTGCTCAATAGACATTATAATCGCACGCGATATAATAATCACATAAACGCGAAAATATTTTGACAGATAATTTGACGACTGTAATATTTACGAATACAGTAGTCATTGTCCGAGTCAATTGCGAATCATTACAAGATAAATCGCAACTCGAATTCACGAGAAATCAAAATTTTTTACATTTTATATAAAAATTTTCCGAAATTAATGACTTTTTGACATGAAAATATAAACACTTCTCTTTTATGAATACTTTAATTTAATGAATTACTATTATGTTAATTACTATTATGTAATTATTATATGTATACTTTCGATAATTTTTCGTATTATTTACATAAGAATTTACAATCGTAAATACAATTTTATATAATATAATTATAATCATAATTGTATTGTATTTTACAATTAAAATATCAATGTTAGATTATAATCAAAATACAATTATAACTATTTATAATTTACAATTTATAATTTACAAATTTGCTACAATGATGCTATTAATATCAAATAATAATATTCCATTTATTCAAATATTTAATAACATCGATATAATAATTTGATATTGATAGCATTAACATTTGGATTTAATATTATATTTGATTTAATACACATATATTTTGAAGTTTTAAAATAAAATATAACATGTTAGAATTTAAACATTAATAATTATGCAATTTCTTTAATATTTCTGAAGATAATTTTGATAATTTAAATTTCGCTTTTAAAACATTTATTTTTAAAACATATTATACTTATTTTTACAACGTTTTTAAAAATAAATTCAATTTAATGAAAATAATTTTAATTTACCTTTAGGATTATTGAAATGTTAAAAGAAAGAATGAATCTTATTTAACAGTAGCCTACCCCCTAACAACCCTACTATTAAAGGATTCTAATAATTTTAATAGCTCTAACAATCCTACTGTTACAGAATTCTAATAATTTTACTTAATAGCTTTAACAATCCTACTTCCTGAGTAACTAAAATTATTCGAGATTTCTTTCGAGGAACCTATCTCTAATCATCATCTCATCTCTCACCTAATCATATATATATTTTAATCACGTGCCCTAATCGCGTGCCCTGACCACGTGCGCTAACCGCGTATCCTAACCACGTATCCTAACCACGTGCCCTAACCGCGTACGATCCTGGCCATTTTCTTTCTCGATCTCTAATCAGAGATCAAAGAAGGAGATAATTACTCCTTCTTTTGCCGGATAATTACCGGTAAAAGAACGTGAAATATTTATGCTTATTTAGTAACGATCGTTCGATTTCACGATCGTTCGTTAAATATTGAATATAACTTTATTTTAACTGAAATAAAGCCAAATTACTACAAATTTGTATAAAATGTATTTTATAATAAAATATAAAATTAATGTGTGTATTTATCATATTACAAATTATTTAATTAATTAATCATTTGGCTTTATATTAAGTTAAAGTAAAGTTTACCAATATTTACAATCAAATTCTACGATAGATGAGCTATGAGAAATTAGAAAATAAGTGCGTATTATAAGAAATAAATTCCATCAAAAATTGATAAAATTGATAATTGTTAATGGGTGTCCTTTATTTAATAAATTAGACATAATCTTTGCAAAAAAATCTTTTCTTTATCTCCTCTTTTTTTAATATTTCAATATATTTTCGCAATAAATGTAAAGCATAAGTTCGAAAGAATTTATAAAATTATTTAATTTAATTATTTAAATTAATTAATTTAATTCATACTAGCTCATCCATTTTAAGGCAACGGATTTATCTATAATCTACAATCTATATCTACATCTCCATCTGCAATCTTTACGAATCCGTTACCTTAAAGTTAAATAAAAGTTTTTTTCACTCACCGGCACTGATGCGCAACAGCGGAGTTGTTATCGAAGCTAGTTGTCTGTAATATACAAATATAAAATTCATTTATAATAATGCTCAAAAATGCAATTGATATTTTAAAAAAAATTTTATCACGCAGAATTGATATCCAATGTGTAAAATAATAAGCAGATAAATACGCATGGAAAAACTTTATAAATTTTTGAAACTGTTTTTTAAATAAAAAATTTTATATGACTTTTATAAAAATCTTTTTTTTAATTCATTTAAATAATAAGATTGAATTATTGTTTATTTATAACAAGTTAACGATTTATAACAATTAATATATAAATAATAATATTCACCATCAGGTTGTTCCGCTGGCGCAGGATGCCTCTCCTAGACCTGCTCCTCCTCTCAGATCATCAGGATTGTTGCAATCTATAACATACAAAAGAAGATTCCATTGTAGCAGCGTTCAAAATAATTAATATTTCAAAAATTATTGTATACATTGAATTTTATATTTGGTGCATATAATAATAGCAGATTAATAATTCTATAAATTTTACAAAACATTACTAATAATTCTCTTATAACTTTATAAAAGCTTACACCTTTACAAATTTATAGCTTTAATTTAAAAGTCTTTTCCTTAATACTCTCTTATTTAAATATAAATCAAAAATATAAATAAAAACATCAAATTAATTGTTGCGATTAATTGTTTAATTTAAATTATAATAAATATATTTAACATTTTGTATATAATTACAAATAAATAAATTACTTACCAGAAGGTTGCTCTGCCATAGTCTGATGCCTCTCCCAGGCCTCCTCCTTCTCCTCTTATGTTGTTGACGCGCGATACTTTTAACGACACTCCCGCACTCGCGAGCGATATTTTTATATCGCTATTTTCGTCATTTTACGCGCGATACTGAACGGCACTTCCGCACTATTTCGATGCGAAAATTTTATATTTGATCGCGCGATGTATGTACTTTATATGTATATACTTTTAACGGCACTCCCGGTTTCGGTACGAACGAAAATTCCATTTCACTTATGAAAATTTCTTCGAGCCAACCGGTCGGGATTGCAACGAGCAAGGATTAATCCCAAGAACTAAGCCCAAATCGGAAAGAAGACGAAACGATTGACGAAAATGGAGGAAAATGAAGTTCACCAGCTCTTTTTCGCGCATAATTCCTATCTCGTATCGAACCTGGATCCGCTAAGCATGATTTCAGGTGCTCCGCCCGGACATATTATGCCTCTCGCGGTTGTTATAAGTTACACCAAGCTAGTGGACGAAAAGAAGAGAATACCCACATTTTTTAAATGCTTACATTTAACAATTTAAAAAATCGGGAGGCAACCCCTTTTATCGAGCGAAAAACCATGTCTAGGAGAATCCCGACTCGACTCCTCGACAGGGTTAACACACGCTAGACATGTGGCTGTAGAGTAGACGAGCAAAGAGAAGGGACCCATTGACGACCATTTCGAGCAATCGATCGAGTTCTAATTAATTCGGGCCGAATCACTTGACAAAGCACGAAGCAAAAGTGTATGTTGCAAAGCAACGTGTGCAAACTCGAACATCCTAGTTAGTTGGCGTCGGAAGTAGAGACTCGTTAAAAATAATAAAATTGGGATTTATACGAAAATGTCCAACGCGGAAGCGAAAACGCGACGACGCGACGAGAATTTTACAACGTGAAAACGCGAAAGGGTACTTAGCTTCCCATTCAAGCACCTTAAGATTTATCATAAATAGAAAAATTTATGATAAACCTCAAGACACTATCCAAGTACTAAGCCCTCCCACCACGACAAGGTGTACCCTATGGGAGGGTTATATTATATATAATTTTATATATAATATAATACATAATTTCAAATTTATTTTGTAATATAGTACATAATACATGCGTCCGCACTTGATAGCTGGGCTCAGACTCTTTGACAGTCGTTGTTTAATAACGACGTGCGGAAATGATCTTCTTTTGTCGACAGACTTCCCGCCGAAAGAATTCAATAGGTGGAATAAATCCAGGGGAATTTAACAATATAATAAATAATGTGATAAATAATTAAAATATTAATGACTTACATTATATCTTATTGATCTATCGATTTCCAAGACCTTTTTCTTCTTGTTTCACTTTTTTCTCGTGGCACTTCAATCCTCATTGAACTTATTTGAATTCCTCGTTGCACTTACATTCGCTCACGAAAAGTTCCTTGTTGCACTTGCAATTGTGGTTAGAGAAAGAATTTGATAATATATGGAACATCTTACATCACTACCTCACTGCTCGAGAGTCACTGAGCGAATGACCATAAGTCAAAAACATTACCGCGATACTGTTTATATTGCCAAGATTGACTACGTAGAAAAGGAATTTGATAATATGAAACGTCCCTACTTTATTGTTCAAGGTTACTGTGTGAATGATAAGGCCGTTTAACAATATAACATATTAACAATAGCGCGATACTGTTTATCAGGATTAAACACAGTATTATTGATGATTCTCTCGTTGCTGAAATATTTTCTGTAATATAAAATATTCGTGCGCGGAATATTAAATTATAGAATTATTTTAATTTATTGATTAAGATTAATTGATTATTTATTAAACTATTCATCATGAAGTCTTTCGTTATGCTAATTATTTACATTTATAATTCGACTGTTTTATTTCGTATTACCATTGTAATTAAACCTATACTATCCGAAGATAATTAATATTACACTGGGCTCATAAATATCACAAAATATCGTAATATAAATAAACCTAAATTATCTTTAAATACAGAATAATAATCTGCGAATAATCCAAGATATTGCAAAATGTCATAAAAAATAGCATTGTAATTGAATCTACTATCCCTAGATTAATTATAATTAATATTACACTACGTCTATAAATATCGCAAAATATCGCAGAAAGTTTTCGAAGCGCATATTTCACGTAATTTATTCATTTAATCAGAGTAAGAATCAACAGAAATCTAAAATAATAAATTATAGTTTATGTAAAATTGATTTTTACAAGAAGAAATTATTACTTTAATGATATTTATAGAATCAAATATAATTCGACCGCTTTATCTCATTCTATTTTTCAATTATTTAAATATAATTTAGATTCAAAATGCACAGCAAAACAATCGAATCATAAATTGAAGTAATTAACATAATGAAACGGTTCGTAATACATCAATCCTTTAACAAATATTATTTAATTAATCTATATAATCCAAAACACCCCTAGATATTTTAAATTTCGTGTATATGTTAAAGTACGTAAAATATATCGGCAGTGAATGGATAATAACACGTTTGACCTTAACGGTGTATGACGCGCTTTGTTTACATGTACGGTCTTGATATCAGTCACACGGTAACATTCGAGGCGTAAGGTGCGAAATACTTCGTATATTATTAAATTTTCTCTCTAATGATAAAACACAATTATGACTAATATTGAAACATAATTCACTATGATAATTATATTACTTATATATTAGTACTTGTTAAACTTTTAATTGTAATTACTACGCAAGCGGGAGTGCCGTGCAAAGTGTCTTGTGATTATTGCGTATACTAATTTTAATTAAGCTCGTTTTAAAGAGTGAATGTGAATGCAATGAAAAAATAGCAAAGGAGAAGAAAAGGAAGTCTAAAAAAAGCACTGGGCCACGTACCGAGCAACAATATCAGGTAAATAATTTATAAATTATTTATCATGTATATTTATCATTTATATTCAGATTATATTATATATTGCTTGTTTTCTCGATAACGATTCTCTCTCTTTCCCTCTCCCTCTCCCCCTCTCTCTTTCTCTCTCATTGTAAATTATCTAAATTATTTAAGTTTTTTTAGGTTTTATTAGTATAACATATATAAAATATTCTGGATTTTCTTATTTTAATATACTTACTAAAATATTTATAATAAAATATTCTTGTATTAATTAATACTAGGGTTGCACGAGATACTAAGATTAGTCTTGATATTATCTTGTCTTGTCTTGAATTTTAAGACAAGATCAAGACAAGATTTTTAATTAGTTATCAAGACAATACCAAGACTAAGACTGTCAAGATTATTAGTCTTGTCAAGAGTATTGGTTCTCAAAAAAACTAAAATATTTATATTTGTAAATGAAAAAAAATCACTATATACGAATTTAAAAAAATTTTATTCAATAAAAACATTTATATTGATAAATTTAAAAACATTTAATATTAATACAATATAACATTTTTATAAATTAAAAATCAAACTCGCAAATTTTAGACATTAAAGAGCATTTCATTCAGAAATTGATGCACATTAGTGCTTTTAAAGATTTACTTTGTAATCTGGTTCTATTTTTTTATATAGTCAGAGTTTCTATTGAGAAAAGTTTTTCTACTGGCATGGACGAGGCAGTTGAACTTAAAATGTCTTAAACCATTTTTGACAATGTGGGATAAATATGAACTTGATTTTTTTACCACTCCAAAATATTTATATCTGCATATTTGCTTGGAGCCTGTAAATAGTTATTAATTTCTGTTTTCCATGAAACAGTAAATATTTTTTTAAGTAAATAGATGGATTTATATCGATTACATAGTAATAATTATAATTAAAATATAATACAATAGTAATAATTATTTCAAATTATATCACAAAAATTATGTTAAATATTATTTAAATAATTTTTTAATATTAGATAAAAAATTGTTAATAAAATCGAGACAAGACAATACAAGACGAGATTTTTGCTATCAATATTCGCTCATAATCAAGACAAGATTTAAATTTTTGAAAATTTTCAATACTAATACAATATTTTTACGAATATTGTTTTGTCTTGGGTCTTGTGCCCTAATTAATACTTTTATATAGATAGTAATATTTCATAAACTACTTCACAATAATATATTTAAATATTTTATGCATAAAGGATTCCATAATGAATGAATTGTTTAATAAATAATCAATTTTAATCAATAAATTAAAATATTTCTATAATTCAATATTCTATGCGTGTGTATTTTATAGTACATAAAATATTTCGACAATGAATTATCAATAAAATCATGACTTTGGCAATATAAATAGTAGCGCGTTGTTTATATATTACAGTTTTGCTATCATTTGCTTGGTGAATATTCAAGCAATAAGTAATGATACGTAACGTTTCGTATATTAATTAATTGTTTAAATAATAAATAATTATTTAATTAATCCTTAGTATAAAAACTTCTACAATTTAATATTTTGCGTTACAATCAAGCAACTAAACTTCAAATTTTTCTAAAATGTGAATATAAATTAATTATTAATAAATGACTGCTGTGTCACAACTTTATTTATTATTTTAATACTTTCTTATGATTCATATATCATACACCGTATAATATGCGTATCAGTAGCATACGCATTGCTGTAGCAAATAGCGAATTTGGTCTCGTGTAAAGGTCATGTTGCTCTCTTATCATATAACAAGTGCGTATATAAATTTTGTATGATTATTTCGCGATTGAGAGTGTCGTGCAAAGTGCGCCACGTATTCGATTAATTATAATTAAATCGTGTTTTCGTGAGTGAGTGAATGCCACAAAAAGAAATAACGAAAGATACGTAGGAGAGGAAAAGGAAGTCTGGAAAAGCATCAGATGTAACGGACGGCGTAAAAAGTAATACGAAATAAAACAATCAAATTATATATGCAAATAATTAGCATAACGAAAGACTCCGTGATAAATTGTTTAATAAATAATCGATTTTAATAATAATAATAACAATAAATTAAAATGCTTGTATAATTTAATATTTCACGTTAATGTATATTTTATAATATATAAAATATTTCGGTAACAAATTGTCGATAACACGATGTTCGACTTTGGCAATATAAAACATAAACAATACTGCGCTAGGTTACGGTTTGTCATCATTCGCACGATGACTCTCGAGTAATAAGGTAATAGTAAGAAATGCTTCGTATTGTAATTTTTTTTTACTAAATACGATTACGATTAGTACTGAAACATAATTTGTTATAAATATTAATAAAAGTTAATTAATAGATTTAATTATGTCATGATCTTTCGATCCTTGATGCTTATTATAACATTTCTTTAACTATAATATATTAGAATTAAATATATTCGATCATTGCTTTAAATTGTCTCAATTGTAAAAATAATATTCCACGTTAATGTATATTTTATAATATATAAAATATGTCGGAAATTATCGATAACACGATGTTCAACCTTGGCAATATATAACATAAACAGTAACGCGCTAGGTTACGGCTTTGTCATCATTCGCACGGTGACTCTTGAGTAGTAAAGTAGGGGTAAGAAACGCTTCGTATATTGTAATGTTTTTTATTAAACAGGATTACGGTTAGTATCGAAACATAATTTGTTATAAATATTAACAAAAATTAATTAATTAAAAATTAATTAATGACATGAAATTGTATCGCAACGATAAATCTTTATCGAATCGCAATCATTCATTATTAGAAATAAAAATTGAAACACGGGATACATAAAAGAGGATAAAAGAATTAATTATGTTATGATATCGATCATTGATTATAATATTTCTTTAACAATATTAGAATTAACTCTATTTCAATCAATATTTTAAATTTTCTCAATCATTATTAATTAAACAATATTAATTATACAATTTAATCGAGAATCGAATTAATGATAATCCAAAATATTAAATTATCACTTCGATTGTTGCGATCTTTTCGGCCAATAATTATTATTTTAATACTTAGAATCACAGATCCGTGTTACTTTATTCGTGTTACTTTATCGTTCTAGTTAAAAATCTAAATATAATTTGAGGGGAGACTGTGAGAGAACACAAAGTAAAATAATTGAATTATAGATACAAATAATTAGCATAACAAAAAGCTCCGTGAATAGTTTGATAAATAATCAATTTTTATCAATAAATTAAAATACTTTCATAATTTAATATTCCACGTTAATGTATATTTTATAGTATATAAAATATGTCGGAAATTATCGATAACACGATATTCGACCTTGGCAATATATAATATAAACAATAGCGCGGTAGGTTACGGCTTTGTCATCATTCGTACGGTGACTCTCGAGTAGTAAGGTAGTGATGAGAAACGCTTCGTATATTGTAATGTTTTTTATTAAACAGGTTTACGATTAATATCGAAACATAATTTGTTATAAATATTAACAAAAATTAATTAATTAAAAATTAATTAATGACATGAAATTGTATCGCAACGAATCTTTATCGAATCGCAATCATTCATTATTAGAAATAAAAATTGAAACACGGGATACATAAAAGAGGATAAAAGAATTAATTATGTTATGATATCGATCATTGATGCTTATTATAATATTTCTTTAACAATATTAGAATTAACTCTATTTCAACCAATATTTTAAATTTTCTCAATCATTATTAATTAAACAATATACAATTTAATCGAGAATCGAATTAATGATAATCCAAAATATTAAATTATCACTTCGATTGTTGCGATCTTTTCGGACAATAATTATTATTTTAATACTTAGAATCACAGATCCGTGTTACTTTATTCGTGTTACTTTATCGTTCTAGTTAACAATCTAAATATAATTTGAGGGGGAACTGTGAGAGAACACAAAGTAAAATAATTGAATTATAGATACAAATAATTAGCATAACAAAAAGCTCCGTGAATAGTTTGATAAATAATCAATTTTAATCAATAAATTAAAATACTTTCATAATTTAATATTCCACGTTAATGTATATTTTATAGTATATAAAATATGTCGGAAATTATCGATAACACGATGTTCGACCTTGGCAATATATAACATAAACAGTAGCGCGCTAGGTTACGGCTTTGTCATCATTCGCACGGTGACTCTCGAGTAGTAAGGTAGTGATGAGAAACGCTTCGTATATTGTAATTTTTTTTAAACACGATTACGATTAGTAGCGAAACATAATTTGCTATAAATATTAACAAAAATTAAATAATTAAAAATTAATTAACGACATGAAATTGTATCGCAATGATAAATCTTTATCGAATCGCAATCATTCATTACTGGAAATAAAAATTGAAACACGGGATACGTAAAAGAGGATAAAAAATTAATTATGTTATAATATCGATCATTGATGCTTATTATATTTCTTTAACAATATTAGAATTAATTCTATGTCAACCAATGCTTTAAATTTTCTCAATCGTTATTAATTAAACAATATACAATTTAATCGAGAATCGAATGAATGATGATCCAAAATATTAATTTATCACTTCGATCGTTGCGATCTTTCCGGACAATAATTATTATTTTAATACTTAGAATCACAGATCCGTGTTACTTTGTCGTTCTAGTTAACAATCTAAATATAATTTGAGAGTGGACTGTGAGAGAACACAAAATAAAACAATTGAATTATAGATTAGAAATAAAAATTAATTAATTAAAAATTAATTAACGACATGAAACTGTATCGCAACGATAAATCTTTATCGAATCGGAATCATTCATTACTGCGAATAAAAATTAAAACAGGGAATATGTAAAAGGGCATAGATTTATGTTATAATCTTTCCATCTTTGATGCTTATTATAATATTTCTTTAACATTATTATAATTAAATGTATTTCTACCAATACTTAAATATTCTCCTTGTTAATTAAATAATAGCTATGTATCACGACGTGTAATTATTTTAATCTTTTAATCTTATGATACATTAATACGTTAGATATATAAGATACATTAATATGTTAAAATATTTCAACAATGAATTAACAACAATATAGTATCCGACATAAACAGTACCGCGCTAATGATTTTGTTTTACGGTTTTGCAAATTTAAGTTTATATACTATATTGCAAAATAAATGCTATATTATATATAAAATTATATATAATATAACCCTCCCATGGGGTACACCTTGTCGCGGTGGGAGGGCTTAGTACTTGGATGGTGCCTTCAGATTTATCTTAAATTTTTAATTTATGATAAATCTTAAGGTGCCTGAATGGGAAGCTAAGTACCCTTTTGCATCAGTGCCGTCAACGTGCCGCGGACGGCAAGCACTTCGTCAACGCGTCGCGTTTTCGCGGAACTTTTGGACTTTTTCATATAAAATCCCAATTTCATTTATTGTCACGAGTCTCTACTTCCGATGCCAATTAACTGGGATGTTTGAGTTTGCACACGTTGCTCTGCAACGTACACTCTTGCTTCGTCAAGTGATTCGACCCGAAATCGTGCTTAGCGGGTTCAGATTCGATAGAATAATTATGCGCGAAAAAGAGTTGGTGAACTTCATTTTCCTCTATTTCCGTCAATTGTTTCGTCTTCTTTTCGGCTTAATTCTTGCTCGTTGTATCGTTGCATTCCCGACTGGTTGGCTCGAAGTGGATTTTCGTAAGTGAAATGGGATTTTCGTTCGTACCGAAACCGGGAGTGCCGTTAAAAGTATATACATATTAAGTATATACATCGCGCGATCAAAATTCTTAATTGCATCGAATTAGTGCGGGAGTGCTGTTCAGTATCGCGCGTAAAATAACGAAAAAAGCGATATAAAAATATCGCTCGCGAGTGCGGGAGTGCCGTTGAAAATATCGTGCGTCAACAACATGAGAGGAGGAAGAGGTCTGGGAGAGGCATCTTGCATCGGCGGAGCAACCTGATGGTATATGGAATATTTATTATTTGTATATCAATTATAAATCGTATAATAATTCGATCTTATTATTTAAATGAATTAAAAAGAAAATTGGAGAGAAAGATTTTTATAAAAGTTATATAAACTTTCTAAAAAACTTTCTTAAAAAACAGTTTTAAAAATTTATAAAATTTTTCCACACGTATTTATCTCTGCTTATTATTTTACACATCGGATATAAAATTCCGCGCGATAAAAATTTTTTGAAATATTGATTACATTTTGTGAGCATTAATATAAATGAATTTTATATTTGTGTGTTACAGACAACGTAGCTTCGATAACTATAACTCCGCTGTTGCGCATCAGTGCCGGTGAGTGAGAAAAACTTTTATTTAACTTTAAGGTAACGGATTCGTAGAGATTGTAGATGTAGATGTAGATTGTAGATTGTGAATTGTGGATTGTAGAAAGTCCGTTGGCTTAAAATGGATGAGCTAGGATAGATTAAATTAAATAACTTTTAATAAATTCTTTCGAAATGCTTTACATCTATTGCAAATATTGAAGTATTAATTAAGAAAAGAGAATCAAGAAAGAAAAATTTTTTTGTAAAGATTTTATTTAGTTTATTAAATCAAGAGCACGCATTAAAAATGTTATCAATTTTATTAATTCTTGATGCTACTTTATTCTTAACGTGCACTTATTTTATTCTAATTTCTTATAGCTCATCCATTGTAGAATTTGCTTGTAGATATTGTTTTTTAAACTTTACTTTAACTTAATATAAAGCCAAACGATTAATTAATTAAATAATTTGTAATATCATAAAAGTTATACATATACATGAATTTTATTTTATTTATTATATATTTATTAGAAAATATAATATATAGAAATTTGTAGTAATTTGGCTTTATTTGAATTAAAATAAAGTTATATTCAAATATTTAACGAACGATCGTAAAATCAAGCGATCGTTACGATGAGCGAAATATTTATGCTCATTTGTAATTAATCGGCAAAAGAAGGAGTATTTATCTCCTTTTTCGATCTCTGATCGAGCGAGAAAGTGGTCAGGATTAATGAAAAGTAAATTCAACTGGCCTGAAGAAAAGCTTTACGTATAATAGTACATAATGTCGGACATTTATTCACGCGGTTAAAGCATGCGGTTAGAGAATGTAATTAGGGCACGTAATTAAAATATACGTGACTAGAGATAGGCTTTCCTCGAATAATTTCACTTAATCGAGAAATAGGAGTGTTAGGGCTATTAGGTAATCATTAAGATTTTTTAATTTTCCTTTCAAAAGTAGAGAATTGTTAGGGCTATTATGTGATTAATTTAGCAGATTAATATATTATGTATCTTTTAAAGAATCAGGAAATGTAGATTTAAATAATATTAGGGAAAACAGATTAATAAATATTTCAATAATTATTAATATTAAGAATTTTTAAAGGGTCAATATTTTTTGTGTTTTTTTATAGGTATTTTATTCATATAAGGATAAAAATTAAATTGGTAACACTCAATAATTTTTATAGTATTACGAATTTTTTTGCGAAATTTTATGTACTTATGTAATACGAAATTTTATGTATATGAGAGCCCAACACTACCCCGGCGAGACCTATTTAGCGGTCCCGCCGGGACGTGCATAAGGAGCATTTCGACAGGTCGAAAGGGAAAATTGAGAGAGATACCAAGATTATATAAATATTTGTTATATTAATTATATTAATATTTTTAAATAAAATGAAAGCAAAAGAGACAATAATCGAGAAAATAGAAAAAGGTAACTATAATGATTTATCTGAATATCTATACCTATGAATATCTATACCTGAGAACAAATGTGCAGAAAGTATTCCGATGGAAAGGAATAAGCATGACAGGTGATGGTAATTTTTATGATTATTGTTAACACAAAAGAATACAAGGAATAAACTATAATAATCCAAAAATTCGAAGAAGAAAATATATTGGATAGAAATATATAGTGATTGAAAATGATTAGAAACTAAAAGAAGGTATGCATACAACCTATTTATTAATAGTAATACTATTTTGTAATTATATTAAATTTTATAATTTAGTACATTGTATTATATAAAGTGTTAAGTATAAAAGTATTAAAAAAGTATGAAAATTATAATAAAAATATATAAAAATAATGTTAGCTATATTAAAATGGAACATATGAATTCTTTATATTTTATATAAAGGAAGAGACTTAAAATATATTACGATATCTATATTTTTCTTAAGTCTTAATTATAAAAATTTCAGAAGAATCAGTAATTAATTTGACAAATTCTATACATGTATTAATAATTAAATTTTTAAATAATTAAAAAAATGGTTGAAAAATATTAAATAGATCAGTTTAATGCTAATTAAGAAGATTTATATAAATACGATTAAAAATATTTTTATCCACAGCAGACATTTTGTGTTTTGTAAATAAAAACATATAAATATGACAATGAATATGGAAAAATATTTATTTCATCTTTGAATATTACAGTATCTTTCGCAATTAAATAATTTATTTACTATCAGTTTACATACATAAATATCTTGTTATACAACACTGGTATTACTGGCATTTCGTACACATAGTACAGAACAAAACCAAACATTGTGCACATTATATATTACCCTCTGAGAACATTCATGGACATTGGCTTTGTAGTTTACATCCACGTTTTCAATGTCCATAGAGGGAGTATCACTTTCAGAGATCACCTAAAAGCAGATCATGACATCTCTCAGTCTTCTCTCTGCAAATGTAACTAGAAGGTAGCTAGAACTGAATTTGTCGTGATTGGTTCGTCGCTTGATATTTCGATATTGCGATTCTCGAATATCAAAATGTAGTCATCACGGATCATCGGATTTGAGAATTGCTGCGCGTTCTCGCGATGAAAAGTCGTTTAAAAGTGAATGTAGTGTACAATAATTAATCGTGAGTGCTTAAAGTGTCAATTATTTATACATCATATAATTCGGAATACACGCGAAATTATATACACCGAAATAGCGAATTCGATAACGACAATCCAGATATGGTTATCAAAGAACATTGCTCCAGTAAATAGACTTCTGTGCCTCGGAATCTTCTTTGCATATTTCAAGCTAACTCGAAACACCAAAAAGCGACTGATGAACGATTATCGCCAGGTATGTTGTCGTTTTATAATTATTACGTCATATATATTTGCATTGTTACATAGAAAATATTTGCAAACCGCCATTGGCAAGTTTATATCTAAACATTTACAATCAATTTTTACATTCTTATAACTGAAAATGTTGTCGTTTCTTTGTATCCGAAGAAAAATAATATACTTTCTCGAATCAAAAAATACTTTATTACTCCATTCTTATATCATTATCTTATATCAAATGATATTTCTTGCAATTTGAATTTATAATTTTCGTCGGCCAATATATAACCATAATTGCGATGTTATCATCGATCGGTCGTGTCAAAGTTCTTCAATTATCTCGAAATCTATTATGTGAATGTAAAACTTTATTTCAAAATTGGTGGATTTTTTAAAAATATTATTTTATTCCTGACAATTGTCGCAGACAAAGAAAGTTTATATAATTATATAATTCGAGTATAAATTTATGAATATAAAAAAATTTATGAATATAAAGAAAAGAAAATAAATATATCGAATATTATACGATTGATTAGAATATTAAAATCAAAATCTTTCGATAGATTATCATAGAAAGAAGTTTTTAATTTATTAGAAATATCTAAACAAATTTAAAATAATAATAAATATTACATTTTTTGCATGAATTAGATTATTAGTCAATACATTTTTTTGCATTTTTAAATTATACAATTTATTTATAAATTGTATATAATAATATAATAATAATATATTGTATATAATATATATTGTATATAATAATATAATAATAATTTATTTATAAAATAAATTTTTTTAATAAATAAAAAAAAATTAATCTCATATAGTAATGTTAATTATTATTAATTAACAAGTTTATCACAAAATAATACTAACTTTCTACACATTTATGTAGATTAGAAATAATAAATTTTAACACTCAAACATTATATTTCTCTAATTTATCGCAGACGATAACTTTTAATTAATTTTAATTATATTTTATCATATATGTTGAAGAAATTAAATTAATTATATATGTATATATATATGTACATAATTATTTGAAAATTATTTAAGTTGTTTTTTGCACAAAGAGCAATAAGTAGTCTCGATGTTCGATATAAATTTAATAAGAATATCCATAGTGCATTAAATCAAAGTACCTGAAAGCGAAACTGTTGAAGGCGGTAAAGTGTCGCCGCTGGCGAACAGCCAGCTAGCATTACTTGCCATTGAATTCGTGCGGACCGAAAATAAGTGAGTCGGTACGGAGACAGACACAGTGACACGGGTTCGATCTCCTCTCGCTTGCCTCTTAAAGACCGGTTTATCTGAACGAGCACGGCGACATTTCGGGATCATTGTTCGGCCTGGCTGTTCTCCTCGTAACTCGTACGAAGACGCCAGCGATCAGAGGCGTAGCCACAGAAGGCTGCGGCATCCCTTTCATGTATATTTATCTCTTTATCACGTGCAGAATACATTCCAAAATGTATTCCAAACTTGGGAATTTAATAATCAGCATTTGCAATAATAATCACTTAAATTATTTCAGATCGCGAAATCAAGTATATTTTATTTTTATCGTTAGTTTGAATTTTTTTATTACTTCTTTATTTTTATATAATTTTTAATTTAATTTTTTTATTACAATGTCCATAGAATATAATAAAGCAAAATATACAAGAGATTTTAAAAAAGAATAAATATACAAGAAATTTTAAAAAAGAATAAATGTGCAATATTTATATGTAAAAAATATAAAATAAATTAATAATGTATTCTCTATTGCACAATAATAAAGTTATATTCGTATTTGGAAAAATAGAAGAGAGTGCATTTAAAAAAAAAAAAAATTAGTTACGCTACTGGTTTGGCGCGAGTGACTTATAAACGATTATATCTCTTTTGTCTTTTACATTTATATTCAGTGAGACATTTGTCGTGGCAGAACTATAGATAAGTTCTTTCGTCTAAACCTAATGGATGATCTCAGTGATTAATATTTCACATTTTCAATATTGTTTCTCTGTAATTGCAATATTATTATTGTATTACTCTTAATGACTCTCATGAAATATTAATCAGGAATATAATCCAAGCTAGCTTACAATCTTTGATTTATCGCATAGCTTCTCCGAGTTTTCTTCAGGAAGACGATCTTTTATCCATTCTTTTTTGTTTTTCTTACGGTGATAATTTAATGGGACATCGCATACAACTAAAATTATCGATAGTGTGCGTGATCTCAAGGCCAGACGACGATCGATCATCGTGTCGTGGCCTTTAAAACGTTACGGAAAAATATCGCGCGGGAGAGAAACGATCGCGAGAAAAGAAGGCGGTGACCGATCGATCACCTGAACGGTGGCGCGCTTTATAATGATGAAGTGCATGTATACGTGAAGCAAATCATCCGCGCCTAGTCCGCTTGACGTCAAGCTTACCGCCACCGCTCCGTCGGGGATTTAAAAATACCCCCGATCCCCGGCGACGTAGTCAATGTCGGATAATTGCAGTTTCGATTTGTCCCACATTTGCGCTCCTGTCATACCGTATTATCCGAAAAATGGATAAGGGCGAGCACACGCGCGATTGAACGCCGATCGAAAGCACATGTCCGAAAAATTTGCATTTCAACACACGTACTATTAGATCTGCTTGTTTCCGCGCTTTGTTTTCTTTCCGCTTTCAAAATCTGGATATATATCATTCTCCAGTTTGAATATAACAAACGCCAAAGGTCGTAACTATAAATTCAATCTGAAATATTTCAATGGAATAGAATAGGATCGGCAAAAAGCATGTGCAGTTAGGCGTGTATTTATGCGATGATACTTTTTACTGTTATACATAGCTTAAATATATTAGAATTTACAGTAAAAATTTTTTAATTTATTAATATCGTCTTTGGTTTAATTTTCTGTAACTTATATTAAAAGAACTTATATTTTTAATTGTACATTTATTTTAAGTTATCACATGTCGCAATTTTAAGTACTTCAAAGAAACTAAATTCCATCTTTTTAAATTCCTTTTTCTTATTTTATAAATACAAGTGATTTTATATTTATAATAATCAAAAACTAATAATTGGAGATATTACATCGTACATGTTAATAAATCTAAGAGAGTAAATTTATCTTCATTTTTTTTGTTGCGCAAACAAAAAGCAGATCGAATAAGCAAGCGGATAAACGTCCCGTTTAATCCAAGTTAAATAATGCAAGAAAATGTGTCAGGAAATCGTTTGTGTGTTTGAAAATAGCCGATATCAGGTGCCAGTGATGAATGAGGCGTTTAGAAGCGAAGCTGCAATATGTACGCGGGATAATGCGAAGCGGATGATGGTGATATTGTGATTAATTGACCCTTGCAACCTTTGCAGCGAACCAGGTCATTTGCAGCGATCCGATATCGGTACTTTAGACTCGGTATTATTTCCGCGAACACAATCCTGTTAGAGCATAACAGAGTTTGTATCATATAGAATCTGAATAGAATTGATTTCCATCGCTTTCTAAAATCTTCGATTGCGATGTTATAACAATGATTGAGGAATACATGAGATAAGAGCGTTTTCAAGTTCTGAGCATGTATATTAATTATTATGTTTAAAATTCCAGCTAATAAAATATTTCAAAGTGTATATGTACATGTACAGTGTATACGATATTCTCTGAAACAAATTTAATCGATATAATAAATAATATAATAAATTTTTCTCTCGAAATATATAAATAATCCAAGAGCTTATATAATTGACACTCGTAAAACAAATTAATAGTAATAATGGAACTGTTAATTAATTTATGGAACTTGTATATATTTAAAAAATACATTGCATTTCTGAAAATAGTGCAAAGTTGACGTAAATCAAGTATTACTATATCGAGTTATTCGAGGCGAGATTTTTATATTAATAGACAATAATAACACGCAGAATTAACTGGAATGTCGTAACATACGCTTGGAGGATATCACGTCACGTTGAAGAACCAGGCTTATATTAATAATTATCTGTAACGTGGGATGTCGATTCTTTCGATGACACAAGGACAATCATATTTATAATTAGTACAAAGTAGTCTTATTACATTGAATTTTTGAGAGTCTCGGCAACATTCAATCAATATTTCATTCCAAAAGTAATTAATTGCTTGCTCGCCTTTGGTATTTTTGTAAAGAACTGACCGCAATATGTCTCGTTTGTCATTTAATTTAATTTTTTCTGTTTTTAATAATAATGAAAACAAATGGCCCTTTTGTCGAAATGTTTTTATTTATTTCGTAAAAATATCCAAATATATACACACTTACCTTGCATTTATATATATATATATATATATATATATATAATATATATATAATAAATGATAAATAATAATAATAATAAAAATATCCCTTTCATATTAAATTTTCATTTTATTTTATTTCTTTTTCTGTAATAATAAAATCATATAAAAAAGTTATTATAATATTATTATCATATTCAGATGAAATCACAGAAAAATGAATGTGTTCCGATATAATTAGCAACTCGTAACACATACGTATGTATTAATGAATTATAAACGTGGCAGATAAGCGTATAAAACGATAGTTGCGTATTATCGAGCATGTTATACTACGCGAATATCAATAGTTTTGTGTAACAACCTGATTTCCTGTTGGAAAGTGCAATCGATAAATAAACATGAATATATTGATGCAATAAAGTCCAGTCAGTGCTCTTTCATAGAACTAGTTTTCCTTATATATGATAGTATTAATGCTATTACGCTCTTCAAGATGACGATTAATCCAGTATTCCTAATAAGAAAATTTAAACTCAAATTTAATTTCTCGTTATTAAGGCATCAGGTTAACAATGATATCAAATAACTCCAATAATTCTTGACTCTCGTCACTTATATTCGTTGTCTCTTTCGAAGTATTCATCTAAATTTTATAGTAAATCCTTTAATCGAAACACTCCCTCATTCATTCGAGTGCATAAAACCGGATAATAATTATAGACACGATATACACGTGATTCTCTCGAGACATGTACTGAATTATATCAGACCGATGTTGATACTCGTCGAGGCAAAATATTGCATTTCATGACAATATCATCAACTGAAATATAACTTTCTGCATGATGAATATTTGTTCCATCCAATTATTTTCTATTGTGGCAACATGGATTCTGTTCTTTTTTTATGGTACAAAATTACAAATAATTCCGCAATGTTGATATCCCTAGATATTTGCATATATTATATATATATATATATATATAAATATATAATATATATATATATATATATATATATATATAATATATATATAGAATATATATATAGAATATTATATATATATATAATATATATATAGAATATTATATATATATATATATATATATATATATATATATAGAACATATAGAACAAATATATACGGCGGTCAAATTATTAACGCGATTATTTTTTTACACATGTTTCTTAACATACGAATGTTAACAGAAAATTAAACATCGATATAAAAATAAATTTGTCGACTTCGTCTCTTTGTATATCAATTTTTGTCCTTTTCTCTTTCTCAATGCCTTTCATTGTGTGGAGCTCACTACGCAGTACTCCACTATGTTGTATCTCACTACGCCGATATATCAAGTATATCAATAAAAATGCGTCGCTATTTCTTATACGTACACGCGACTCATAGATAGGGATCAAAACATGGGATTTAAAATCAAAACATATCCTGTAATTACCGAGCCGAAGCTCTTTTTACATATTAATATCTGTGATATAATATTCACACATCTATCATTTCGAGAATAGAATAACAAATATATATATATAATCATGAAAAACGATAACATTTTATAGCGCGCTATTGTTTACATACGATGATCTTGTCGTCATTCGTTCGCCGAGACTCGAAGATAATGAAGAGTTCCGTATCATCTCTCGGTGATTATTTTCTACTATAGTTAGCCATAATATTCTCGCGTGATTAATTAATTTTATTATTGCGATTATCGCATTGCAATTAACTATCAACTCGCGTAGTATCAGAGTAAACTTATCGATTTTGAAATTTTTCAGTCATTAACAAAACATCGTTCAATCATTAACAAAATTGACTCGATTATTGTGATGCAATATTTAATTAATAAACGTTTAATTAATATCATATATTATTAACTCTGTATTTTAAAATTTATCAACCGCGTATTATATGAATTCGGTACTTGTAATCGATGATCTACTGAAACACATATTTTAATTAATTTGATTGAAATCTGTCACGAATTGAATGTATCAATATAATTGATGTTATATTAAAATTGCTGTAAAATTTATTATTATTATTGATAAAGTAGCAATTACTAAGTTATATTTAAATGCATATAATAATTGAGTGATCATCAATCTCGAAATATCCGTTAATTTGGTGCCTTCTCTACAAATTAAACTTGCATGTATAGTATAATTAAGTATAAATAATTAATAATTAATATAGTATAAATAATTAATATAGTATAATTACTATAGCATTATTACTACTTTATTGTTCTTTAATTCCAAAGTTGATTCTCATGATAGGAATTATCAAATTAGCGAAAGACCGCTACTGTTTTTCCTTTAAGCTCTATTTACCGCGAAGAATACTTCGATGCACAATGAGTCTAAAAAGAAACAACGGTCGTTCAATTTTTTTCCGTTCTTTAATAAGAATTCCGTTCGCATCTCGTTTCTTATTTTCCTAGCGAGTGAGAAATAAATCCGCCCGCGCTCGAACTTTACGATGTCATCATCGACCCATCGGTTGTCGGATAAAAGTTTCCACCAATAACAATCGCTTCAGATTTAATACCTTGGCGCAGAGCCGGTCGGCGGTCCTCATCTCTCAAGATGTCGTCGATTGCGAACAACTTTATGTGCGCTCGCTGATTATTTAGTAGCGCAGCATCAGCAGCAGCTGGAAGAAAAATAGTGTGCGCTTTAGCGTGATTAATAATACTTGTGGGTGTAACATTACGCTGTCATTTTCCATTTATTTTTTTCACTGCAATCTGCAGATCGATAGCTGATTTTTAAATATTGTTTGTATGAAGATAGATTCAATAAAAATTAAAAAAATATCTATATCATATATATCTTGCTCCAAAAATAAATTTTAAATAAAACACTGAATTAAATAAAGGTATCAAATTGTCATATTTAAAGTAAATAAGAAACAATATATTTTTTTACTATGGAATAGGTCAATTTTAAGTTTAATATTTTCTTAGCTTTTCTAGAGAATAATCTCCTCTAACCTCAGCGGAAAAAATCTCTGCATTTTAAACTTTATTCGCGAAGTCAAACCATTCTTGACTCCGTCGCAGAAAATCGAGGGATTAAAGGTCATAAAATACAAATATCGTAACTGTCATAAGCAGCGTTTATTTCGTTTCTTAATCAAGTCAGAGCAATTCTTTAAAAAAATCATATTCGCGTTGTCGTGACTCGCAAGAACGCGTTTACAATTGTTCGGTTTGCGGATAGGGAAAGGGGTGAGGGAGGAAAATGGTGAAACGATAATGTATCTTTACACATGGGATGAACGCTCGATTTGTCCTATATATTTTCGTATATATATATATATGTATATTTTTTCTTTTCTTATATATATATTTTATATATATATATATATGTATAACTTGTTGTTCCTCTCAGACATAGAAGAGGAACGCACAACGGACTCCGTGCTTCGTCCCTTCGTCCATTTAAAGAATTCGCTAATCGCGAAGAGGACACAGATAAAAGGGCTAGACGAGGAGGAAGGGACGCAACAAGCATAATTCCTCGCGTAATCATAATTGCAGATTATATGTATATATTTATAATATTTATATTTTTATAGTGATGTGTATGTACGAGTAAGAGATCAAACTTTGCATTGTCGCTTAAATAAAGTGAAAAGCCACGTTAATATTCTAAAAACTTAGCAATAAACTTATATAAATCGGAGCAGACAGTGTATTGTGTATGTGTATGTATGTATGTGTGTGTATGTGTCCGTGATGGTATGCATTCGACAAATATAAAAATTAATAAAACAATTAACCGCTGCGAGCTATCCAAAAAAAGCCAAAAGAGAGATGGATGAGTATTTTGTTGAAATATTCAGGGATTTGCAGTATAAAAGTGCAATCCATAACTTATATATTTTAAAAATAAAATAATACTTCAAACATAAAGTCGTATTTAAAGTGTGCTTTCTAAAGTATAAATATTTGTCCCATTTTTGCATTAAACTCTTTATCAAATATTCGCACAAAAAAAAAATAAAAAACAAAAGCACCATTGATCTGAAACGTTGTCATAATATTGAATAAAAACAATTGATATACATAGTATTGAATAAAAGCAATTGATATCGAAAAACAATATATATATATATATATATATATATATATATAATTTATATATATAACAATTTATATATTAATTTATGAGTAATATATAAATGCAAATAGCATTAACGATAAAATCGAAAAAAGAAAACTATCTATTTTAGCTGGTGATATATTTTCCTTAATAAATGCTTAAAAAATGCGGAGAAAGTTTAATTATTAATTTGCACATATTTTCCGACATTAAACTTTAAATTACTAAAAAATTGATTTAAAAAATTGCGCTATATATGAGAGATTTTATTATGGAATTATGTCATTTTAAATTTCTAATTTTATAATAAAATAATGAAGATTATTATATTAATAATTGATAGATCTATAGAATACATTTTCCCATCAGATAACATTAGGATTAATGAAATGAATTTTTTCGAAATCGCTGGATATATCGCAGCGGCACAAATAAACAAATGCTCGCACATTAACATAACTTAAAGTATAGGAAAAGTCTTGCAATAGACTAAATAAAACAATATTTGCGAAAAAATGTTATAAATAGACGTTACTCGAAATCGCATCAAGGGCACATGAGGTGTGTAAGAAAGAAAACATATGCGAAGGAATAATGATCAGTGCGTGCGCGCGACATGCGTACATATGTGTGAAATGGTATGTGTGTACACATGTATGTGTGTATACATATATATGTATGCGTGTATATCTTGAAATCCACACCCAATTAATTGTGGCAGCATTCTTTCATTCGAATTTCACATCTTTCTCGCAAGAGAGCTCTTATATACACATGCAGAAATTGTCATTGTCAAAAAGAATCAATTCGCATCAAGACATGATATCAATTCATAATAAAATATAAAACCTAGTAATAAATATGAAATTCGACATATATTTTATAATATTAAAAAATATGTTGAGCCGTGTCTTATTGCGAAATTGATTAAAAAATCCTCCTTATTGATAATTAAAGTGAAAAATGATCGGCTAGGAACAAAAACAAGGTGAGCATAGTTTGTAATTAAAATCCTTTTCAATTTATCTCTCTTACAATATTGACGGAAATCAAACGCGCATTAAGAAACTTTTCACGCACTGTGCGTTTTATCGGAGATCGATCTTGCAATTTTTTTATATAATGAGGTACAACGAGGGCATGTAGGTAACAATGTATCTATATCATTTTACATCGAGATACACGAACAAAAGCACGAAATGTTTCAGTGCAGACGACACGGCACTCAATTTTCATAGTATGTTTGAAAATAAATTAATTTTAAATACGCAAAACAATATTTCCACAAACAATTTCGCAATTCGAGAATCGTAAAATATGAAAAATAAAATTAGCTTACAATCATACGAGAATCACACTTTAGAAAATAATCGTCTCTCTAATCCCATAAAATTAACTAATTTAAAATTCAATAATCTAGCAATTTTTTTATATGATATGTGAAAAATGATCTTTAAATGCGGCTTGCGCGCTAAACCGCAGAGTTTGCAAGTAAAATATATATATATACGCTAAAGAAATAATGCAGAACGTTAGAATGATATTGATCTATAATTCATGTTACGACTTACGGATTAAGAGTATAAATCTCGGATCACACAATACGTTATTGCTGCGCGACGACGATTCGCAACTACGTTGGCTATCACAATGTCTGTCGCGACCGCAATGAGAGGATAGTTTTAATACGTACTTCGTATAGTTTTCCAGAATATAAAGCTCTGCGTTACCTGGATTATACACTTCGATTATGCACAGAATTATGCTAGGAACAAAGCAATAGTGACATTATACAATAATTATGCCATGGACTTGTTCTGCAAATTACACTGCAGCGGTAAAAAGATGTGACGAGAAGAGCGCTTAAAAGTTATGTAAACGAACGTGGAACTGTGTATGTGTACGTGTATACTTTTGTATTTGTGTGTCGCCAAGTTTTTTTTACAGGCACATACATATGTAATCTATAATACATTTTGAGAGCTAGGAAATGGGGATCCAAATGCAAAATCCATTTTGGCTAAAATTTGGGATTTGCCAGTCACTAATAAGATAGTGACCGAGGAACAACGATCAATAATTTTTCGTTGAATATGAAATAAAATGAAAGACCAGCCGCACTGACGTCGATTAACTTTACCACTCTGGTTAACTCAATTTTCTCTGATTAACTATATTGTTCTACAGCTACAATCTATAAAAGAACAATCAATCTCTAACCAGAATTATATTGAACATTTCCAAGAAAATTTTCAAAAACTGAAATCTGTGCTGTCGAGATTAGGAGAAGCAAATTTTTACATCGAGATTTAATCCTTCTAAATTTCTCCCTCTAAATTTTTGACATTGTCAAAAATTTTGAATATTGCTAAAAAAAATTTCAAACGATTTTTTATCAAATCATCAGTGCAAGCAGGTCTTAAAACCCTTTTATGCATCCGATTTTTGCTGTACAATACAATAATTAATAGCACGAGGTAAAATTTATATTTTACTAGACTATTTCGTAGCACAAATACGAAAAGTAAGCTATAAGCTTTACTTCGTGAACAAAGAGAACATTTATTGATTCTATCGATGATAATATGATTGTCAGCTATTTGATATTTACAGATTATTTAACCCGAATACATTTAACATATACATTTTTGAATGCAAATCGAAATTTATAGACACAGTTAGTTAATAATAAATTAATTAATAAATGAAATTAACAAAAAGTTATTCAAAATTTAATGATTATAAAAATCATTACAAATTTAATATCACTATAAAAAAACGTCATAATTATTATATTGTAATAAAGATCGGTTGCATAATAAGGCTCTCTATAATACGTTATTTACGTGGTCTCTTCGACAAAAAAAAGATTGCGATGAAATAAATATACAGTGGGAAACAGCGTTCTCTTCTAATCATTAAAAACCAGCATTAATCTATTAGCCAACCAACATTCGTTTTCCGCTTTTATTCTTTTTCTTATTAACTATATGATCGTTATGTTATCTAGAGATCAGTTTCATCGATTGACGCTAACCATGATTAACTCGATTCTCCTTTTCCAAAAATGTCATGTTATATTTTTGTGTATTGTAAATTACTTATTTCAATTACATGTTATTACATGTTAAATATTTTTTAAAGTAAAAAATTTAATTACACATTCTTAATAATATTCAAATATCTGGAATTTTTGAAATCTCAAAATTTTGAAAGAAAAGTGTTCTTTTTTATGACAACTAATGTTACAAAATCCAGGAAGCAGAGAATCGGTAAAATCGAGGCTAAAATCAGCCGACACATTCGTGAAAGAAACCGACCTGAAATTCCTGCTTACGTGACTTAACACAGTGATCTGCTCTAAAATCATTTAACAAGTACCTCTAGCTGCGTCGTTCATTGCACGCTGCGCACATGCCGTGGTTGTATAAATGATCGTGGACATTCTGAAGTTAACGATTCGGCTTCTTTTTACGACTAGTCATCGCGTGCGAGTCGAGCCGCGATCGCATATGAGAAATGCACCAAATGCAATTCCAAGTCTGTCGAGCGTATATATGCATGTTGGCGTGAAAATCCTCGGTCCAAAAACTTCGTTGGACACGCGCGACTAACCGGTTAACGACCCTCGATCGATCGATCATTAATCGCCGATCGATCGGGCGACACGCGCGACCGTTCGCCTCGCCAAAAGTAATTTTCCACGCAATTTCCCCGGAATCATCCAGCTGCAGATGGCAACCATTGGATAGTTATTACAGAATAACTGGTCGCATTATGGAATAATCCGACGGTTCTTAGAAGCCGTAAGTGAATTCGCGTAGCGAGTCCATTACGGGAGACACTAAACGCAACATTGAACCTTGCAATTTAGCGCGTAAGTGAATGTAAATTATATTATTACATTATGTCTTTCGTATAACACACAATTTATTATAGATTGTCTTTAATATTCAGCCGAAGAATTAAAGTTAAAGCGCTTAAAAATAAAAAAGTAATCGTTTAAAATATGAAAAACGTAAATAGAAGGATAAAAATTACTATTACACAGACATAAAAAAAGCGACAATTTTTGTATTCATAGATTAAATTTTCAAATCTATGAAAAACATGAATGGAAGGATAAAAATTACTATTACACAGACATAAAAAAAGCGAGAATTTTTGTATTCATAGATTAAATTTTCAAATTTCATAAAAAATCGACTTATCGATTATTCTGATTTCAAAACATATATCTATCTTTTTCTTTGTAATTCGACAGAATGCACATTTTCAGCTTTAGCACAGTTTCGCATTGTTCAAAGCAAGCAAAGTTCGTAAGACACGAGCTAATTCTGGACTTTGGAATACGAGACTAGGGAGGAAGTTGAATATGAGAGATTTTCACGCGACACGCAATCTGGCCCTCTTGCTTCCGTGGGGTGAAAGTGCACACCGGTAAAGTGCGATCCATCGCGATGACATGATTAAGAGAGGTTGCAAAGGGGGACGGATCACGAAGCGAGAGGGTCGGCGCTCAACAAACTTCCGAGGCACCTGTTCGCTACGTATATACATGCACACGATGTATACTAAACGCGCATCCCTAATATACATTTAATTTTACGAAAATTCTTAACTATCATATACAAACGTTTATACGCAGTTATAATACATATACATTGTTACGTTAGAAACGTGGTACAGTCTGTCGTCATTTTATTCCGCAATTTGTTCTTTCTCTCCCTGTCGTTACTTATTATTTCTTTCGCCGATTATTCTGCACACTTATCACTCTGAACATTTTGCACTCTCTCTTTCTCTCTCGCAAGATTATTAATTCTTAACTGGTGATGTGAAAAAAGTCTACATAATTAGTAATGAAGGATCTCTCAGATTCTTTATTTCTTAGATCCTTGTTTAAATAAATTGTTTAAAAAATTTCTAGCATATATATATGAATTACTCTCTTTTATATCATCTAAAGTATTTAGAATCAAAATAAAAATAGGAGGAAAAATAAAAAAGGAGCAAAAATTATTACACGTTGAAATAAATGCCTTTCATTATTTATTCGCTTTGCATGCACAAATGAAAGAAAAGGCAAAATTTAAGCGCTCTGAGAGATCCACATACCTTGTTATGGAATAAGATGCTCGTACATAAATTGATACAAGAGTATACGTATAATATACAGGATATCCCAGATTGGATTCTATAATCAATTTGAAATCGGTTTTTCCTTTCTCTAGTCTCTCTCATACAGTCGCTCGCTCATTTCTTTCGCTTTGCGTTGTCTCGATACGTTCATATATGATTAGTCTCGAATATACAATTTTTCCGGCTAGATATATTTTACATCCTATTTATATGTGATTAAAAATTTTCACGATGATCTCCAAGCCGAGGTCGATCGCTCTCGATCGCTGAATCCCGTGCATTTCGCCGCGACAATACATTCGATACACTAATCGAGCTATAAAGTTCTGTATATTGGGTTTACACCGGTCGTTTTATGTTCGTGTACATGATTTATATTTTGTTAAATATTCATGCTCGAAATTAATAAATAAACAACGTTATGAGTCACGTTAAACCGCGTTATCGGAAATTAACTTCATTTATCTATCAAAATCATGTTATATATTATTGAAGAAAAATAAATATTGTAATTAGGATTATATGGCTGAAATTGATTATTGATTTATTCGAGATTCAAAAGCAAAAATGCCAAAGAAATTTATTACAAATACGTCGCATCTGTTTTTTTATTACGATTCACAAATTAACAAATGTGTACACGACATGCATATTCAAGCGTACGTATATTAATAAAACTATTTGCTGTTCCTAATCCAAAAACGACAGTGCGTATCGAGCTCACGCTTGACAGACTTTTATAGAAGTCCTATGGGATTAATATACTAGTGTTATACGGAATGTTACTAGTATATGGTTTCTGTTTTATCGCTGTACTTTATTTGAATACTCTATATCAAAAACATGCATTTCTCTCATCTGCTACACTTATCCTGCTACATCCACACATTCATTCAGCTTCTTTTAAATCGGCGCTCAATTAAAGTAGAAGCAATCAGCAAATATATATAACGCGTGATATTTTTTAGATAATTTATAAATTAAAGATGTTAAAAAAACACTGTGTTCGTGAGAATTAAAAGAAATGAAATCACCACGAATTTTGCCGAATTATAACGGAAATGATCCGTGATCTTTTTACATTATGAGAAATTTCCAAAACATTCCAAATAATCGCAACATACAGCTCAAAATCGTTCGCGTTCATATCATGCGTTATATGTAAATCTAGGATTTATCTCGTTGATGTCAGGACATGTTACATAAATAGCGAGAGAAAGCGTCGTTAAATCCAGAGAGCAGAAAGACGAGAAAAATAGGAAAGGCCGATTATTATCTCGTGCACCTCCCTCAAAGAACAGACTCTACGCAATCTTTCTTGAGATCAGTCGACGACAATCAGAGAGTGGCTTTGTGTCGCGAAGTTGCAACGACAACCGAAAATGTTGTAAACATGAATCACATTAAAGCAGTGAGGAGATAAATTAAATTCGATTGTAAATGGTGATTAGTTAACACGTCGAGTGCCGCATTCAAACCGTTTGAATATTGTTGATTAAATTTTGTCAGGAAGTATATATTTAGATTACAAAAATAATAATGTAATATTTCAAGAAACTCACGATGTATCTTACGTCAGTTAATACATATATCGTAATTCCAACATAATTCTAGCAGAAAAAAGATTCAATTTCGTTACGATTGCTGCTTAAATGTGACATAATCATCCGATCAAAAATCAGAATGCAATCTTAACAAAAATCAGAATGCAATACTTAACAAAAATATAATAATACATGAGAAGTTCCCATTTTATTACAAGAAATAATGATATAAAACTGAATAGAATATTTTATGTTAGATAATTATTATGAATCGTAAGTTTTTTGAATCGTTTATCTTCCTTCCAATCTACTGTTTGAAATTTTTATTAAAAGTAATCATAAAATACAGGTTTTTAAATGTTACTTTTTTTCGAAAAAATTTATCTTTAATTATCGAAGATATTTATGTATATACAATGTTTTATAATATTACTACTAAGTTAATAGTAGTATATTATTATACCATGTTATATTTATTACACTTAAGCACATTCGCGCGAATGTAATCTTACTGGATGTATAATTTCTTTGCATGCAACATTAGTAAATCGTCACCGGCACTCCACATGTTAAAATTTGTGATAATGGGGAAATGGAGACTAGGTAAATGCATAAATGAGCCAGCTTGTAAAAAAAGCATGGCGTCTACCTAACAAATTATCGGCAGTGATAGTCCGATCTTGGCGCAGCAAATTATCGTTCAATATTGCACGCGCTCATCGTCAAGATCGGTCAATACGTGTTGTTCCTTTTCGAACGACTTTTTTGGGACTTGGCGGAGCGACGACGGATTACAGTTTACTTTTCTAGGATTTGGTGAGGAGCGCCGATTAATACTTTCACGGCCAGTCATTATCTTTTGATGAGATTAACTTCTTCCAAATGCATATTGCATTATGCGATGTCCGAAACAATCGTTATTATTACGGACAAATTGAAAATCTACAAAATAATATTGCTGAAAAATTAATAGGACTATACATTATTGTTACTGCATGCTCTAAAGTAAATACAAAACAATTGGATGATTCTTTCACGTTTAGAATCAATTTAAGATGAAGAAAATTCAAACTTGAAACTCATGTCACAAACATCGTCTCGTGTTTTCCAACGCATCACTGGACCGGATACTCAAAGCCAATACCCAGTATTTTTATTCACTCGGTCATCGAAAAGAGGACAAGTATCGATCGTAAAATGTAAGAGGCCCATTTATATCCCTTATAAATAATATTTGTATTATTTATAAGGATACTGAAGCAATATATACATATACATATATATATATATATACATATACATATATATATATATATATATATATATATATATATTATATATGTGTGTGTATGTATGTATGTATGTATGTATGTATATGTCGACACCTTCGAAGAAAGTGTAACATCGATACTTGTTCCTTGTACACCGATGGAGTAAAAGAGTAGAGGGCATCGATACTTTCGCATTAGTACTCCTATCTATGACAGGATTAAGCTAAATCGCACTTTACAAATTCATCATTCGATACATCTCATATATGATACGGTACTTTACACACACATGTATATGTATATATTTATCTACATTCGTTAGTATAAATCCCAATACGCCTAAGTTCCATATCACAAAAGACATGCCGTTCGGTCTATCACGATTTTTTATAATCGCCGCCGATTCGCCGATCGCTCCTCCTTCTCGAGTTTAATCGACTTCGTCGCTGCTGTCATTGCATCAGCACTCTTTTCGCTCTTTTCTATATTACTTTTTTTTTCGCGTTTTATCTTTGTCATTGTCGTCATCTCGTCACTCATCCACGCTCTCAATTCTTACGACTGTTCGCTACGCACGTTTTGTCCGACTAAATTTAGCGATCTCGCATCACCGGAGTCATCGCGAGATTTGCATTGTTCGCGAATCGTATGCTATTTATTCTGAAAACTACTCTGGTGTAAAACAAATTGCTCGATGACTAAACAATCGACCACAAAGTGGCGCTTAAAATAACTCGGGAAAAATCAATGACAATGGTAAGATAGAAAGTGGCAATTAAGGCGCATTTAACGTTTAAGGAAGGATGCTGCTTGAGAATAAATGATGTATTAATTATTTTGCATTGTAAGCGCAGTGATATATTTACTTTCGAATGGAATTATATATAAGAAAGAATTGTTTGCCGATATCAAACGAAACCGAGTTGTGTTTTATCTTTGTATATCTAAGTAAATATATTTATACATCATTGCTTAGAGATTTTTCATTAAAATCATAGTAAAACGAATCTTAATTCTGAAAATATAATTTCTAAGGTAGACATGACCTACCTTAAAAATAATATATTAAAATATCTCCTTTTTTTCTCTCTCTTAAATAAACATAAATCCTTATAAAAAAACCTTATAAATTTAAAAAAATCGTACGTTTATTATTTATAATTTTGATTACTATTGGCATGCAAGTTCATATCATTTTATATACATATTTTTATATAAGAATTATTCACATTGCGCTATCGCTTTCTTCTCTTTAAAGATAAATGTAAATACCTATTTCTCAACTTTATATATTATATATGTATAAAAAACATCTGTTTATGATCGAATTTATGAGATGTCGATAATGCAATCGTCAAACACTCAAATCACATCATTTAATTCATATGAAAAAGGAAATCATATTTTTATTCTCGGTTTATATTTCAGTTCTTTATTATATGTTCTTTAAATTGAATTTCCTGTGACCTATAAAACTCAATCAAATGTATCTCTGAAAAAAAACGTGAAAGATAAATGATATGCGAAAAATGAAAATTTTCGCGTTTTCTGAGAGCGATAATCGCGGGAAAAAAAAGAAATCGAGTCGTTTTCACTCCGATTTAATACACATAGCGCGTGAATAATAAATGCCGAGAAGAGAATTCAGAGGGAAATTAACCCAGTTAGTCCAGACGGAGACGAGAAGCGCCGAGTTAATAAACCCTATGCGCGACCTCTTCGTCGTAAATTGTGCATCGCGCAGTTTATCATAGATAAATATAAGCGAACTATACGCATAGTCATGCAAGTATACATTTCCCTTTAATCGACAGCGAAACTTTTCTCGTGGTAAGAACTCTCTTTTAATGATGTATATCTCAGAACTGACCGAAATTTAGAATCCGTTGAAACTCTCTAACGAGCACTTATAATTCATCACAAATGTCTCGCGGCAAATATTCACTCATGTTTTACAGTTGTGGTTTCGTATAATGAGCAATTTGATACAGAAAGTCGCTTGTTTTATATATATATCGTGATTTAGTTAATAGCAAGAGAAAAGTTAATAAAAGTTTAATGTGCAACTTAATTTTAAGTGCGCAATTAATTATAGTAATCACAGGCATTAATAAAAAAACATGAATGCTTTGTTTCACTCTAACAACTGAAAAAAAAATATAGACTTTTAAATCATTGTTGTGCGTCTAATAATGATAAGATAGAAACATTGACACATTTAAACGCAACGTACAAAGCAAATTTATAACAGCACAAAATAAATTTTTAAAATTACAAAAGAATTGCAAAGAAATTTACATAAAACAATTTACAAATAAAAGTTACAAAATATAAATTTATCGCAATTTTTTTCTATATTTGCAGAATATTCTTAATAATATTTGCAAATAATTTAACAGCTTGAATCTACAAAACTTGTAGGTTTCGCTCAAAATGATGTTTTATCAAATTTACAGCGAATCATAACGAATCGGAATGCTGATGACATAAAGATGATATATATTCCTCGAAATTACATGACACGATATCGAAAGAAACATCTGCAGACTGATGATGCGCGTGGGAAATCAGCGTTCCTTTTCGCGCTTTTCGCGATCTAAATCAACTCAAATTATGTTATTCAGTTGAGCATGTGCCACCCCGTTATTAGATTGCACTTCTCGCGAGTGAGTCGCTATATCTATTTACGTCCCCGGCGGCGATGCACCGTGTTGATATATCTTAACTGTATCACGTATATCCTATCGAGTTCTCTCTAATTTCCGGGAATATGATGATATGATAATAATAAATTATTATGATGATACAATTATATATTAATATATAATTATGTATTAATATACAATTATATTAATATATAATTGTGTTATATATATAATTTATAATTGTATTAATATATAATTATATATTAATATATAATTGTATCGTTAGAATTGGCGATTCCGTTCGATATCGTTTTGTTATCTTATCTCAGTGTAATCAGTCGCATCGATTTACTGAAACAATATGGTGTCGCAATAAGTAGGAATGAGATTGATTCGTATATCTTGCATCGTAGTAAGTTTAACAATAATAATTACATACATCTCTGTATTTGCACATTCCAATAATTAGTATACCTTATATTTAAGAAACCGATTTCTTATACTTAACAAAACAGATTTCGGACAAACAATGTTGCGAAATACAGTCGAGCGAACGAGCATAAATGAGTACTTCGAAATTGTCGTCAAGTATTGTCTCTCGTTATTTTTGCTTCCGAAATTCAGCAGAAAAAAATTGTTGAATCTTTGGAATCCATTATACATTTCGCACACAAAGGATTCGATAACAATGTTTCGAAACAATTGTACATAGATTCGTTTTATATTTCATTTATTATTCCGAGAATTTCGGACATCTCAATAGAGAATTCTCAAGATATTGTCATAGCGAAAAAATTCGCTTCTCATCGAGGAAACCATTATTTTCAAAGCCAAAAGTAATAGCAACAGGAATAATTCCTGTAATAAGATGGATCAAAGAGCAATGCGAAGCGACGCCGTCGCAGCCGAAGATACGATTCAAGGTAACGAGCCTTGCACAGCGAAATAAGTGAAACCGTTATAACGCCAGCGACAAATCCGTAAAATTGAATCTTTTTGTAACAATTGACTCATTTTCTCAAGAAAATCTAAGTAAAAAGATATCAAGGATATAAACTTTCAACTGATGCGCGATTCAATATTGACAGTACGTAACTTTTAGTAGTCGCAAAATTTAAAATAATAAAAATAATAAAAATAAAAAATACATTATATACATGTCATACATTTCCATAATTCAGAATAAAACATCTATTTACGTGGAGATCATATAAATTATAGCAGTCCTATAGAATGTATATAATTTATATTAATTGTTGTTAATTGTTTACTTTTATATAATAGTCTTTTAATAAAAATTAATTTTCCCAAAAATTAAAAAGAATATTTTATTAATTTTTAAGGAAAATCTAAAAATAGAAATTACGCTATACTAAGTTACGCTATTAAGAAGATACTTACACGATTGCGAAAAATAGAATATTGTAAATATCGAATCGCATAAATAGCATATTTAAAAGATCACACCAGCCTTGATTTATCATTTACTTAGACGAAACTTTTCGCATATTTTCAAATTACCGTTTCTTCTTCCGTTCTTCTACCGTTTCTTCTTTAATTAAGATTTTCACGATTATTATTCCTTCTCGAAATAATATTTCAGACTTGATAATTCGATTAAATAAGTTTCAAAAGAACATTTATGACTATATTTTTTCATACATATTTCATGGAACGAATCTCTTCTCGCTAGATTATAACTATTTCACATCCCACTTACAACTAGCCACACCGGCGATTGTAGAAACGCAATGTGTGAATCACAGCGGTGAATCCGAGATCGCTGATGAGATGACCACCCTTCTTCCTTCTCGATATTAAGTTAAGGAGGCGATACGGATCGAATGTTGTCCGAACGGCAGGCAGCGAACCACAGCCGAGTTTTACGTCGGTTAACCGAGACCGGATCATTCTTATCCTTGCGTATTTTTTTTTTATCTATGAGGAAACCGCACGATCGTTGAATACGAAATATTCAGAAGCAGAGCCGAGGATGGCAATGAGCGGATGAGTCGAAGAGGAGAGAAAGGGTGGTCTCGCATCTCGGCCTATCGTCTCAGCTCCTCGAGAATCTCCTGGACCGCCGGATGAAGCGACAATACTAACCGGCTGGAACCGCTCGAGGAGCCATGAGAGCCGTAATTGTCATGCGACGTGCCGTTATTATTGTGCTGTTGTTGTTGCGTCTGATGCGTTTGACGAGCGCGCTGCGACTTGCCAGTCGTCGCACCATCGACGGAATTGAGCGATTGATGACTACTGCTCTGGTTCGTCCGATGATTCCCGTGCAATTGCGACTCGGACAGGCAACCGTAAGATCCAAGAGGATAAGAATCAAAGATCGTTACCGGCAATTCGCTCGTACGATCTCTCTGCTGCTGGCGGTCGGTCTTGCTCGTGGAGATATCGGCAGTTGCCGCATTATTACCACCTTGTAACTGGCTGTTAGTCTTGCTGGAGCTCCTGCTACTTACAGAATTGAGCGATTGATGACCGCTGCTCAGCCCACCACCCGTTGTACCCCAAGTGCTACCGTGCAATTGGGAGGCACCATACGAGTAGCCCGCGCAAGTGGAAACTACGTCCTCCACCAGACGGTTTCCTCTTTGCTGGCCGGTAGGTTTACTCGTGGCAATATCGTCGCTGGTATTATTACTGCTCTGCAAGCTGTTAGTCTTGCTGGAGGAACTTCTGCCGCCACCGCCGCCGCCACCGACGGAATTGAGCGATTGGTGGCCACTGCTCAGTCCTCCCGTCGTGCTCCAAGTGCTACCGTGTAGTTGAGACGCTCCGTACGACGGATAAACCGCGTAAGTGGACACTACGTCCTCTACCAAGCGGTTTGCCCTTTGCTGACCCGTCGTCTTGCTCGCGGCGATGTCGTCGTTGGTGTTATTGCCACTCTGTAGACTGTTGGTCTTGCTGGAACTCCTGCTGCCGGACGCGGACGTCCTCAGGGTGGGACCGCCAGTGGTCGCGGGCTGCGCCGACGTAACCGCCGGTAGCGTGTCGTTCTTATCGCCTGGCGGCCTCGGCAGTCGACGGCGCAGCCACGGATGCCTGAGTGCCTTGTTGGGCGTCATCCGGTACTCGGGCTCCCACACGAGACAACGTCTTAGAAAATCCAGGAACAGCACGTCATCGCAACCCTTGAGGGCGCGCTCGAGATCGTGCGAGCCTGGCGGACCACGTAGCTTTCCTCGTCTCGATAGACCCCCGCTTAGCACTGTCGTTCCGTCCGGCATCGCCGTCGCGGTGCAGTACTTCGGGTAGCCCTTCGAGCTGATGAACTGGCGCGAACGCTTCGAGTTCTGTAGCAGCCGCTGCGGCGGCATGCCCAGCATCTCGATGATGCACGCCAGTTGGTCCGCCTCGTCCTCGCCCGGCAGCAGCGGGAAACCAGTAAAAAGCTCCGCCAGGATGCAACCGAGGCTCCACATATCGATCGGCATGCCGTATCTTGCGCCTAATATCACTTCCGGTGCTCGGTAAAAGCGACTCTGGATGTAAGTGTATACCCGTTGATTTTCATAGCAGCTCGAACCGAAATCTATCACCTGGAACACGCGGAATGCTCTCATTAGTGCGCGGAAGTAGATTAGTCGAATTACAAATGATACAATTAACAATTACATGAATAATTGGATAAAACGTTAAATCAAGAAATGTAACAGTTTCTCACTTTCTTTAAGTGATATAGTAAGAGTAAACTTGCCAAACTATATTTAAAAAAATAAATATATTAATTATTATTTTTTTAATTATAATTTTTTTATAACGCTGGTTTCGGCAAATTTAAATTTTACGTTTTTCTAAAAATAAAATTATTTTTTTTCCGGAAGGTAGTACATTAAAATATTTATTATAAAACTTTTTTTAAGTGATATATAAGAGTAAATTGTCCAAACTATAATTTAATAAAATAAATATATTAATTAATATTTTTTTAATTATAATTTTTTATAACGCGTCGGCAAATTTAAATTTTACGTTTTTCTGAAAATAAAATTACTTTTTTTTCGGAAGGTAGTACATTAAAATATGTTATAGAGTACATAATACCTTATCGATTTGATATGACATGTCACATTACTATGTGCACGTAGAAACATATTCACTCATAAGAATCGATTAAATTCGTATAAAGCTCAAGTTCGTTAATAATTTCTACGCACAAGCGACGGTAGAGCGATGGCGCAAAGCAATGGGATGTACTTTGGATACATGTGCGAATATAAATCTGTTTCTAGTTCCTTGTAGATGATGCATGTGGCCCGCGTTAAAGTAAGGCGCGCGTATCATTTATGGCACACCTGGCAGCGAACGTGTCGAAGTGACGGTCCGATAATTTTACCTCACGTTTATCGAACATAACAACGTTTCAGTCACAACGTGCCTCAGTAACGATGCATAATCGTGTGCTTAAAAAAAGCACTCTATGAGCGCCGCAAATACCTCATATCGATATCTTATATCGTTTTATCACATACTTCACAATAATAATTTCTTTATTTTCAGGAATAATGTTTACTTAATATATACAATTTTAATATTATATTTAAATATATATTAATATTTATTTAACATTTATTTAATATTTATTTAATATTTAATGTTTATTTAACAATATTTAAATATAATACAATTGGATATATTAAAGTGCATGTATTATAGGTGTATTAAAGTATCATTAAACTTATTAGTTGACGATATCATTGAATTACTTGTGACAGATTATCGAGTTTTTCCAATACTTCTTCTCAAGAAATGAAATAACGATAGTGGTGAATGAACATCGCGCAATTCGAATAATAATTCCGTGCCTTCTGGCCTACTTTAATATTTCGGGTAACATCGCTTCTTTCGTGTGTATAGCGAATAGAAACGCGTTGGAGATTGTCCAGGATTCAACCGGCTCGCTTTAGATTTGGCTACTTCGTTGCGACTTCGTGAGCTATAATTCTCGACGATCGATACCTGATACGCGACCTCCGATGAAATTTCCGCCTAAAAATAATCCCTTCGTTGATCAAAATCGAGGTAGCAAGCATCTGCATATATTGTTAATATCAATTTTAATGTAAAAAATGATTTCTGAATTAAAATTGTCAAATTTTTTTTTTATTTTTGCTTATTACTTCTAGATTTTCTTAAAATTTAGCAAGAATAAAAAAAATGAAATCTACCTATATAAGATATATTTTTTCTAAGCTCTTCTTATCAAAACAGCAACCGGAAATGTATTCTAATAATGATAATGATTCGTTCATCGATTTTTAAGGATAATGATTTATATATGTAATGTGTAAATTATTATATTAGTTATCAATATTTTAAATCTCTATAATTATAAGATATTTCAATAAATTTTTTAATTAAAAAAAATTCGCGATTGGAGAAAAACAGAAAAGGATTATCTAGGGTATCTCATATATACGTTTTATTACATGCAATGATGAGCAATCGAAAATAATCCGCAATTAATCGAGATTCATAATCAAAACAATTTGATGCACAGCATACATTTTTTTATATCGGTATTAACGCACGTTTAAAGTATATAAATGCCATATTTGAATGATATAGAAGAAAAAATATTCTACAGAAAGATCTACAGAATATTAAACTAGTTTTTAATAGAATTAATTGCTCCTATTTCATAATATAATAAAATTCTTAATACATAATATAATAAAAAATACAACATTTATAAATTAGAAAATTAAATCTTAATTATCCTCAAAAATCAATAAACGAATTATTACTTCGTGATAAGATCTGTCATGAATTTATTGAAAAAATAAGCTTTTCGATTATCTTGTACCTAATATCTCATGTGTTTCACTTGACTTCGTGGCAGACACGTAAATAGTTTTCACATCACGACCAAACGTTTAGGTTGATCGATTTCAAGGGGCGACCAACCAGTTGGCCGGAAGTTCTCGCAGGGTGTTTTTGGCGGAAGTATTTCCTATACAGACATCCCAAATCGATTTGCCTCTGAAGTTTGCACCTCCTTTTTAGAATTTTGATATTATTCAAAAGGTTTTGGCTTTTTTCTCTGAATATTAAAAACTTAATTTCTGAAACTTGGAAATTATCAGAATTCTCTATAAGTTCTAAAAAAAGTTTTAAAATAAGACAGCAAAATGAAGAAATAACGAAAACATGAGGTATCAACTTCATATTCTAATTATATGAATTTTTTAAAATACTTAATATCTCAGAAAAAAATATATAAATTGATATAAATTTAATTTACATATTGCCTTTTAATAATTTTTCCTTGTTTTTGAAAATATCTTCTGTTAGAATTTATTGTTTCGATGAGTGTTTGTCATATGTCTGTGTGCCATTATATAAAATAATATATTCACCCCCCATGTATATGCAGCTGCAGCAATGCAGGATTTCCGTGGGGAATGCAAGCAGAGGGAGTACAACCTCACCTGAATTTATAGACTGTCACGAATATTTATTAGAAATTAGCCTTTTTAAAATTAGTAGTTTATTTTCAAAATTACTCTAAATATTTTTAGAAAAAGTTTGACAATCATGTAATACGTAAAATCATGAAATTTTGCACACATTTACGATTATTACATTACTCAGTTTTGCATAATATCTTATATATATATTAATGCTTTCAATCTCTTATATTTTCTATTTTTTTCCGAAAATTTCAATTGTCCTCGAAGAAATCGCATTAATCTTTTTCATAACAAGATTGATTTATTTTTAATTTATGAGAGAGAATCTCTCATTCATCAAAAAATATTTTTTTAATATTTCAATGTTGCTTTCAATCAAATTAAGGATGAAATTAATACAGGCAACAAACGGGAGGTTGAAATATACGAATATTTTTACAGCGTTTTAATTTATAATCTCTTATATTTTGCAGTGATTTCTTTTTCTTCTCGAATAATAATCGTAGAAAAGGAAGCGTCGCCTATTACTTCAGAGCGTTTATAAGCCATCTCCGGCGTCGGAGCCCTTTGTCGTACTTTGTGAAATGAGAGAGATATGATAGAGAGAACATTTCGAGAATACCCTCCCTCCAGTTCCGCGTCGTGCGCAAGAACAGCAATAAAAGGAGAAGGTTCATTCCCCTAATTGAAACGCGCGCCAGTTTCGCTTCCGGGGTAACAGGTGGTGTCTATACATGCTACAATATTCGATACAAGTTCAGAAAAAAATCTACCATGTCACTTTCCCTAAATTGACACTAGTATATATTATTGATCCAACAAATTTTTTTCTTATAAGAAAACCATCCTCTCGCTAATATATTTGCAAAATCATAAGATTGAGCAATGTTTCGTTGTTACAAGTATCGTATTACAAATCTATGTTAATTCATGTTGTAAGTGATACAGAGCGATATTCAGAATGCGCATGATGGAACGTGATATCACAATTGAAATGATGAGTAGTTCAAACTTAAGCCAAAGCTATTGTGCAATTTCGTGTTGCGTAATACTATAATTAAGCTGGATAATATCATCAACGAGATTTCTCGATTAATCATTTCACGATGTACAGTGCATAGGAATAATCTGGTTAAATGTCATATGCCATATGAGATGCGCAATTATATGATTCTATCTCGTACAGAGAAATTCTTCCATTACTGGCGACTGCCGAAGCGTAACGTTAATATGATGAAATTTAAGTAAATTGTGAAAATTTTACGGAAAAAAATATAATTATTTCTAAATATACATAAATAGAAATAAGTATTTCAATGCAATCGCAGCAATGAATGAATATATATTTATTATGAAAAGAACTCTCTTATTTTGTTAGAAAAATATTTGTTTATTATTATTTCTCTCGCGAGGCTATATTTAATATTATATTTATATAATTTCATAATCGATAAAAAAATATATACGTAATAATTTTGTTACATTTTTGAATTATAAACTTTGTCATTAGTTTAACGCTTTTCTTACGAGAAAATCAACTTTAAGTCGATTAAAACTGATAAAAGTGTATCGACGATGGTCCATGTATGCAAATGTGTGTACGTATATATAAGTTCTACACAAAGCCTTCAATCAAAGCGCACGTTGCGCCTTTGACATATCCGTAATCACCGCCGTTGTACATGCTGCCATGAACACCGTCGTTCATGGGCGTCGATTTGTTTTATCGATGGACAATGAGTTAGGAGCCGTCAGTGAACCCTGACCTTTGTCAAAATTCTATTTCACGCTCGGATGATACGTGCAGATCGCAAATTCGCATTTTTAGTCGCTGGCGCTCACACATCGCGGTAAGATAATTATCGTTAATTGGGTAAATGCAGCCATATAAATGGCCGCTATGTCGCTTTTTATTTCGAAATTAATGTAAATGAAAGTCTCAAAAATCTACGAAAGGTGAAGTCGAGTTGTAGATTTCGACGTCGACGAATTCATTTTTACAAAACATATCTCTGATATTTTAGAATAGTTGAAATTGTTTGAAAGTTGGTCGATTATAGAAGTATGTACGAAATGCAAACCACATTGGGCCACAAACCACAATTATCGGGCATTCTTTCCTTTCAACTTTTATCACTCTCAAGAATCAAGTTCTTGGTTTGAATGTCGCTCAACTTTGAAGATTAGTAAAACGATTAGATTAGTAGTAAAAATATGCAAATGAAACATTATTAGTCATTTGTGTTATTTAAATCATGACTAAACGTAACTAATGAAACCACAGTAATGTGATTAAATATAAAATTACAAAAAATTTTTATTATTTTTTTTAAATTTATCTAAGCTTTCTAAAGTATTACAAAAATATCTCTTTATATACATATTATTTGATGTACATATCTCTTTATATACATATTACTTTATGTTGATAGTTTCTCTTGTAATTATATAACTTTTTAAAAATTAATTTAACACGATATTACTTAATGATATTCGGTGCAAACCTACGCAAAAAATAGATTTTCTAGCATGTGCCACTTTCGAAATATTGGAAAGCGTACGTTGACCGTGAAGATACATTTCCTTGCTCAATTTCAGGCGGAAAATTATGTTGCTCCATGCATCGCGGCATACACACGACACGTTAATACACATTTATTACTTCGTAAGACATTAACGTCAACTTCTTATACATTATTCCGCAAGAAAGTAAACATTCCCAACGAGAGATCCTCATCGCGCTCCTGTAATTACCGTAAAAGCTACGCGGTCGCTCCGATGAGATCGGGTTTACCGCCTCTATCTCTGCTTGAGCACTCGCGATTAAGTCGTCTTCTCTATTTACTTCATAAATTTAGATACTAAAAGCTTGTTTTACATTGAAACACGAAGTAATTATTAGGGATAACTAGCATTAGTCATATTCCTTTAATTAATACAAAATAATTTTGAATTTTGATTACACGATGCAATTTACGATCAATAAATTTCCTATTATACATTGCTAGGGGATGGAAACGTATAATATTAATATTAACATATTTTACATATTAACATATTTATTTATATTAATACACTTTTAATAGTCATTTATATAGATTATATGTTACAAACTTTTATTTTTTAAAACACTCGCGAAGATAAAAAAGAGACAGAATTAATTTAACATATAAAAAAGAAAAAGATTTGTTGTTATCATGTTTATCATGATTAATTTTATTTATAGAGTTGACGTACTGCTATTACTGCTTGTTTAAATATTTGCGACAATTACGATATATATACCATATATATATATATATGCATCATATTGAATTTTTTTTTGCTTATTTTGGCGAAAATTGCCAGGCGATATTATAACAATCTAATCGTAAGTTTTTAGCAATATACCAAGCGTCAATGAAGAAATATCAGACAGCTGTTATGTCATTATTTTTCCCCGAAATGACCTACATTTTTGTTTGTTCTATGTCAACCGCTGGAATCAATATTTCGCTCAGAAAAATTTCACGTGTCGAATCCCTCGTAGATGAATATAATAAAGGGGAGATACGCAGTCCGTTATAATGGATTCAATAAAAAAAACCTTCCATAAATTCATTCAACGAATAATAATAACGTAGGGATGTTTATACGGAATACAATCGGTTATCGTTTAATGAACCGAGCAATTATTATTTCACGCACTTTGAGAGAGAATGATATATATGCTCAACCTACATTTATGGGAAAATAGAGATAGTACGATGACGATAAAATTATAATAAAATGATTCTAATTATTTAAAATTAAGTAATACATCGATAATGACATTGTAATTTATAAGGAGCTATAAAATCTTTCGAACTTAAAAGAAAAATTATAGGCATATAGATACATAGATAGACACTATCGTAAAAAATTAAATTAATTCACCTCATATCTTGGAAAACATATTAGATATAATAAAATGATTCTAATTATTTAAATAATACATCGATAATAACATTGTAATTTATAAGGAGCTATAAAATCTTTCGAACTTAAAAGAAAAATTATAGGCATATAGATACACAGATAGACACTATCGTAAAAAATTTAATTAATTTACCTCATATCTTGGAAAACATATTAGATATAATAAAATCATATATCCACTGGTACAAAGATACTCTATCTGAAAAAAATTACGAAGATTCTCCCATATACTCTTTATTTTTACATCCAGAGAAAATACACAGATGGAAAATACAGGTAGATCCTGCCCGTGATTCCTTTTTCTCCTAATGTCCTCGGCGGTGTAATACGGTGTTATCGTCCCTCGGGACAATACGAGAGAGCGGCGAGCACTCTGAGTCATCGTCGTCGACTGCAAGGGAAAAAGTCTACCGCGACCGCCACTGACGGCTCGTTACGGTCCCCCGTTCGTCGTTACACTCAGCGGGCGAGCGATCGATCGATAATGCTTTCTGGCCGTTTCTAGAATCCCAGCTTCGCGCGATAAAATCGTCTGTAGTCGTGCGCGATGCCGCGATGACGCACCATCAAAAGCCGCGATTCGAGGTCAGGATCGCATCTCATCTAGCCGGAAATATATCGTTTATTATTCGACAGATCTCAGATTAATCAGAATTGTCCATCGTTCATTTCAATTCAAACACGAACCAATTGTCCTTAAGACGAACACTATATATGTTATACTATCCAAAAGATGAAATCATAGAAACGAATAGATATATCTAGGTGCGAGGACAAGTTTGTGCAGAGGAAAAAATAAATTTTAAAAATCATATAGCAAGAAAAATGTTATACTATTCAAAAGATAAAATCATGAAGAAACGAATAGATATATCTAGGTCCAAGAAAAAGTTTGTGCACATAGAAGAAAAAATAAATTTTAAAAATTATATAGCAAAAGTGTTATACTATTCAAAAGATAAAATCATGAAGAAACGAGAATAGGTAGATCTAGGTGCAAGAAAAAGTTTGTGCATAGAAGAAAAAATAAATTTTAAAAATCATGTAATAGCAAAAAAAATGTTATACTATTCAAAAGATAAAATCATGAAAAAATGAATAGGTAGGTCTAAGTGCAAGAAAAAATTTGTGCATAGAAGAAAAAATAAGTTTTAAAAATCATATAACAAGAAAAATGTTATACTATTAAAAACAAAGTCATGAAGAAACGAATAGATATATCTAGGTGCGAGAAAAAGTTGTACATAGAAGAAAAAATAAATTTTAAAAATTATATAGCAAGAAAAATGTTATGCTATTTAAAACAAAATCATGAATAAATGAATAGATATATCTAGATGCGAGAAAAAGTTTGTGCATAGAAGAAAAAATAAATTTTAAAAATAATACAATAGAAACTGCATTGATGTAATTTTAAATCACATGTATATATTTAAAAGTTAATCCAGATGAATAAATTAAATGAGAAATCATAGACGGAAGATTGCGCGACTTTGTCTCGAATGCTATTTCTAACGCTGATATTTTCTCTTCAATATATTTATTGTTGAGTTATATATGCGTTATGTAGAATGTAGAAAATATTATTAAATGTATATTTATGTGCGCCAGTACTATCATAGTCAGTACTATCATCAATTTATTACGTCTGTAGCTCTTGGATGCATTATATATTTTTGTAGTAACATTTTAATATGTTTTTTATATATGGTGAGCACAAACAAATGTTATTATAAAAGAATCAACAGCACATAAAGATTGTTATTGCAATGGAATCAACGGCACATAAATTGTAATAGAAGAACCTGATATTTTTATTAAGCAAAGGAACGCTTCGCAGTTTTCAGAAATCGCTTATTATATCCAAGGTTGTGTCGGCCGTGTCCGACCGGAAATACTTCAGCTGCCTGGCGTCTCGACCCCAACGCTTCCCTCCGTGAGAACAATCGATGCACGTTATGCGCACGCAGCTTAATTTTAGTAAATAATTTCGTGGAAGTATGTGTTGCATCAGTGAAACATAATAACATCTATTTAATCAAATTAAGTATTTACAAACGCGAGGAATATTATCTTCTTACCTTCAATTTTTGAAAGATTTTAAGCAGAAGAGGAGAGTTTTTAAATCCCGATAGATCAATTCAGTTTCTCTTAAAGTTTGACTGAATATTTCATTACAAGGAAGAGCTTTCTTCCAGGTAGACTAAATAATAAAAAGACATCCTTTCAGGAATTTCCATGAAAGAAAGAAAATATAAACATTTTACCTTCTTATATGATGCAACAGCTTTTATAGAACAAACATGTTACATAAATAACGAGTTAATTTAAATCGTAAAATAAATCTATACAAATTGTATTTATCTTAATAATGTATCAAATAAAATAAAAAAATTATTATTTTTAATATTTAAAGAGAAACGAAAGGAGTATACAATATTACAATTAAAAATCGATCAATTATACGATATTTGATTAAATAATATCTTTCGCAAACTAATAATTTTATTGAGGAAATTCATTTTCTATTTTATGATTCGACAAATTTTAATTCAAAAGTATAAGTTGATATCGATTTTTCGTAATCCTAAACTGTATCGGATACGTCGCGGGGAATCTTCTTTTTTCTATGACATAATAAAATCTCTTATGGAAAGAGCGGATTCGCATTTCGTGACAACATGCAAACTTTATTCCGTCATACGACGGATCGCGGAAGATTGAAAATGTCGTCGCGTTTCGCCAGGAAATAATTTGTCGTAGGCGCGGTGCGGTGCGGTGGCCCCGTTTCCGTGCTTTACGAGAAGAAATAAAAGGTCGCACGACCGGCGGAGGCTGCTGTTAGATCGATAAAATGAATAGAAACCGATCTTCCTCTCGCGATGACGGGCGCCGGAATGGATAAACATGCATAGGGTAAACGACAAGATGATGCATAATTCGATCGCGCTCTTGAAACGTGACGTAACATGCCGTGTAACGCTGTGTAATGCACACCAGAATTGTGCCTTAAAGCACGTAACGTAACGTAAAAATTACCACCACGATTGTTAATTCCATTTCACTATTATTTAAATTTTTACAAGTGTTCAACAAATAAATATAAGCTTGTTTGTAAACATTAAGCTTGTTATAAATTTAATCAAAAATTGCAGGATTGAAAATTCATGTGACATCAACAATTAACTGGTCCTTTTACGGTGTAAAGTATATCCCTATTATGATTCAATTATTTATTTTAAATTATATTTTTTATCAAGTAGTTAAATTAACTTTGCGGTTGCTTTTTCAAATCAAGAAAGAAAAAGTTGAAAATAGTTTAAAAAGTGCCTTCTCTTATATAGATTTGTTAAACGTTTTACGGTATATTTCGTGAATAAGCAACACATTTTCGCGGCGCACATGAAATTGAAATATCATGTAACATTTAACGGCGTGTGGCACAAAACCGCGAGCTCTTGACATCGAGTTGACCGGATATCATGGAACGTGCGGATTTCCGTTTCGAGAGCCGCAGACTTTTTCCATATTTTTTTCTCACCTCTCGATCATACGCGTAACACCGTTATTATTTGCTGATCGACAAGCGACCGCGGATGCGATGTCGATGAGAAAAGATGATGTTTCTTTGCACAAGATGTAATTGGCGTAATGCTTCTCTTATGATAGCATCGACGTAGCTTAAATCTAATGAGATATCAACGTATTGTTGGAAAAGTTTTAGAATTATTATTTGCAAGAGATGTTAACTTTTTGTACATTACTCCTTTTTCCAGCCATTTTCTTTAACGACATACACGCAATTACTGTAGTGAAGCAAAAAATTGCAAAATAAGAGAAAGAGAGAGAGAGAGAGAGAGATAGAGAGATAGTTATTCTGAATTGAAGTGCATCGTGGCGTCATTCCCTATTCCACGATTAATCCACTCGATTTAATTGAAGGCCTCGCATTTATTTACTCTGTGCTAAATTCACTCGATTTACTTTAAGCAACCGACTATGTTTAATCTAGAATTCAAGATTTCTTTGATTCTTTTTGGAATAGACTGGGAAAGATTTTGCAGGTCAATGTAAAAGGTCCACTCATTCTTTTCCAACGTGACAAATAAAATTAAAGAACATATATGCAAGTCTCATGTTATATAAAAGCCAATCTTTTTCTATTTATTTGAAAAGTCAAAAAGAGAGACACACATTATTTAATACGCATATTATATTCTCAATAATAGCTCGTTGCAGAAATGTTTGAAATATTTTGTACAATTATTTTCACGTTGCATTTCACATGCACATTAAATTATACGTATCTCTCTTTGAATTTTTTTGCAAATAAAAAATACTGAATTTTTCACGTATGACGGGACGTTGCATCACACGTGTATTTTCTAATTTTATTATTTGCTATTAAATGTATTATATATAAAATATCCTCGCGTCGTTTCGTCGCATCGTTGGCGGCGCCGCGTCGCGACACAGCCCGTCGAAAAGGTCAGGAAAGCGAGGCCCAATTAATTTTCAATTGCAATCCGGTCGTATAATTCAGCCCTTCTATTTCCGTCGGTCACGCAACGCTACACTTGACGCACGATCGGCTTAGCTCCTGCATCATCGCGACAGAGACACTGGTCGAACGAGAGGACGAGCCTTTCTCTCGCTCTTTCCTTTGACGATTCCCGATAGAATCGGATGGAGAATTACATAACTCTGTCGCACGACATCACGTAAATAGATTAAGTGCGCGACAATGTGCATAAATCTGACACGTGTGCAGCACGAACATTGTGTGATACATTATATAGCATGATTTGGTTGAAAATATATTAAAGCAGGAATAATTTATAGTTAGAGTCTAATCAAAACTTCTATTATTATAAAAAAATAAATACAAATGCAACATTATGAAATTCAATACAGCATTAATCAATACACTATTAATGTTTCAATATAATAAAGTTTTTGTTGCATACATTTTATTTGTTTCATATCGATGCCATCAAAATATTCTTTTACGTATGTTTATGATATCGATGGATGAATTATTATGATAACTTGTAAATAAAATAGTTATTTAAAATGTTATTGTAAAAACAAAATTTATGTTTTGAAATGTAAATTTTAATATCTTTTATTTTCCTGCTTTACAATCGACAATGTATATGCTGTTATACAGATCATGTTGGACTTGTGTTTCGAGTTGATATTGACAATGAAGGTTCACGCTAAAAAGGTTGTGGTTTCATGCACTGTGCATACACTTGATACAATATAATGTTCGTTATAAAGCATGTTCTAGCTATTTTTATAAGAAAGAAGGAGAGAAAAGAGATGAAAAATAAATGAATAAAAATTTCCGAGTGCGCGTAACGTGCATGTACGACTCGCCTTTTTAGAGAGAAAAAGAAAATGGAGATGCAAGAAAAAAATGTACTAAATAATTGAAATAATAAAATTGAATTTGTTAAAGAAGAATATAACATAATTACGTTATCGGTACGCAATATAACGCAAATGTAAAAAGAAAAAGATGCTTCTAAGCATCAATAATCCTAAATATAAATAAAGACACACCCGTTCATCAGGATAGTAAATAGACGAGGATAGACATTTACATGCAGGGATAGATGGATAAATATGAAAAAAATTTATTAAATGCATCGGGCTAACTCAGCTCCAAATGAAATTTCTGAATTCATCGACGTGACATTCCCTCGAATTAAACTTCCGCAAATCTCTCCGTGATATGTGCATAGACAGAGTCGTGTCTTCCTGCAACGCAGGACTGCAAAAGGACGAATGCTCAATTCGCTTCCAAGAGCGTGCACGCGGAGAAGAACCGGTCCACCGTGTCGCGGAAGTTGTTCTCTCTTTTTCTCTCTTCCACTCCCTCTCTCTCTCTCTTTCCCTTTCTTTCTCAGGTTGCTTCGCGACTTCGAGTCTAATGCGTATCGGCAAGACAGGAGGATGAGAGGAAAGGCGGTATGATTGTGCCGACGTATATAACTTTGTGAAGAAAGACTTTGTAAACCTTCAGCCCTTGTCGGTGTACATTTAGCGCTAATTATGGCCTGATTCGAAGTTCTGCTTTTGCTTCAAACAAAAATAAAAATAGGAGTGTATATAAAAAAATTACAATAATACATATAATATAATTATATAATATAATATAATATAATATAATTATATAATATAATATAATTATGATAATTTTTTAATGAATATTCTCTTTTTTCGAATTTTCTCTTGAATTAAAATTTCTAAGAAAGAATAATTCTCCGGGGGTTTCTCGCAGACAGATTCCAAGTTTCTTCGTTTACCGTAACAAAGTTATCGATGCGTTATCTCACAGTATGCTCGATTGAAGCGCGCAACAAGAAAGATACTTATTGGCAGTTTCATTTAGTGATTAATTCGGAGTTTTCGAGTCGTCGAGTTTGTAGCCGGCAAAAAAGAGGAGAATCCGTCTCATTAACTCTTTGGGGAATGACGTAATCGTACGGTGCGAATTTAAAAGCGACGCCGCCGACGAGAAACGCGACAGCTCGACGCGACGACGGATAAAAAAAAATAACAAGGATATATGTATAGGTAACCGTTTCTAAAAGCACTTCTCCCCGGACGTGTTTTTGTGCGGTCGATGTTCCTGACAGAAGAGGCTCGAATTACGTTAGATGCGCGATTCCCCATAAATTTGACTGCTTAAATATTTGAACATCTGAGTGCAGCGTGATATATACAAGTGGGAAAGTTCGCGGGGATGGATATCGAGCTCGACACTCATGGATAAGATCCGCTATACCGAAGTGAAATATCCGCGTTTTGTATCGACATCGTATCCATATCGACAAGTGTATCGACATATTTATCGCGTTCGCTATCAATTTCCGAATTAATACTTTTGATGAAAAAAATCTAAAAATCGAAACCGAGAAAAGTGGAAACATCAAAGTAAAATAAAAAATTATTTATTAAAATAAATTTCATCAATAAAAATCTGGAATGTACATAGATATTTTTATATTTGCCAAAGATTTCTGTCACAGAATTATTTCAAAGTTCATTGTTCTTAGAGACAGAAATTAATGAAAACCGAAAAATGTATCGACAAATTTGTACATCACGTTCGCCATCAATTTCCGAATTAATACTTTTGATGAAAAAATCTAAGAATCAAAATTTACCGAGAAAAGTGGAAACGTCAAAGTAGAATAAAAAATTGTTTATTAAAATAAATTTCATCGATAAAAATCTAGAATATATAAGTATCTTTATATCTGTCGAAGATTTGTCACAGAATCACTTCAAAGTTCATTGTTTTTAGAGATAGAAATTAATAAAAACCGAAAAATGAATCGACAAATTTGTACATCGCGTTTACTATTAATTTTTGAATTAATACTTTTGATGAAAGAATCTAAATTTATCGAGAAAAGCGGAAATGTCAAAATAGAATAAAAAATTATGTTTATTTATTAAAATAAATTTCATCAATAAAAATCTAGAATATATAAGTATCTTTATATCTGTCGAAGATTTGTCACAGAATCACTTCAAAGTTCATTGTCCTTAGAGATAGAAATCAATAAAAATCGAAAAATGTATCGATAAATTTGTACATCGCATTTGCTATTAATTTCCGAATAAATACTTTTGATGAAAAAATCGAAGAATCTAAATTTATCGAAAAAAGTGGAAATGCCAAAATAGAATAAAAAATTATGTTTATTTATTAAAATAAATTTCATCGATAAAAATCTAAAATATATAGATATCTTTATATCTGTCGAAGATTTCTGTCACAGAATCATTTCAAAGTTCATTATTCTTCGAGAGATCGATAAAAACCGAAAAATATAGTATATAGATAAAAACTGTGTATACATAAAAATTTCACGAGAGAAAATAATTTATACATACACATATATACATATATTACAGAGAGAGCTCACTCGCATGTTATTGCATTAATAATATACGTTCGCTCTCTGACGCGGCGAAATTTCGTCAGAATGGTCGTTTGCATTAATCGCCGCCGCATGAAAGAGTAACTGTAAAAACAAGCGTAAAACACGAGACCACGTGCGACGCATTTATGTTGATCGTAAGCCACGTGCAGTCGCTTTAGCGCGAAAGTAACAGAGAACCTCCCTACTAGTGGCCAATAGCTATATATACAACATTTCGAGTGGGTGCGGCGGCTCAATTAATGTGCACGGAACAATGGGAGGACTTGTTCATTCAGCGATATCGAGAGAGAGAATGGATATCGATACGCAAACTCGCCCATTGGATCCTTGTACTTATATTAGCCCGGTATCGAAACAGGAACTAGTATCTCCGTCTTGCTTTTGCTGTTCCGAATCCAATTTCTTATTTCCGCGTCCGAGAAAGGGAAGCCACATCGGTCGAAAATTATTTGCTTTGACATGTTTATAACGAAGAAAACGAGCTCCATAAATTATTGTCTGTAAGTCGTACAACAACATGAAATGGCGATGGCGTACGGCAATTTTACGTTCACGCTTTCGCGTATTTTCCCATTATGACGTAGATAAATATCGAGGTCGCTTCCGCACACTTCGTCACTAGCACGGAACGCATTTAATAAATGATTTTGATGAATTTAGCATCCTACTTTTAATAAACTAAGTTTTCAATACAGAAAATGAGATAATATGTATTTCGTAATGATTTCGTTCGCAGTTAAAGCTATAAAGAAATATATTAATAAATTAATAAATAATAATATATAAATTTTGAAAAAATAATCGTCCTTAAAATGAAAAATTATTTTACAATAATTATTTGCAGTTTTCCTATTGCTATACTGATTTAAATAAAAATTACAGTTGATACAAAAATTTTGCAAGTAAAATAAAATATATCAATAGCTCAACTTTAATTAACTCTCTCCCCAAATCTTATATTTCTCTTCTAAATTATATTAATATTTAATAGTTCCACAATATATTGATATCACTAGTCTAAGAAACATGTCCATATGATAGAAGATGTCATTGAATTCGCAAGATATTCTTTTTGAAAAAATGAAGAGAGATAATTATTACATCGTGTGTGATACTAATGTCTTTCAACCCGTCTTTCTTGTTATTTTTAACTGACCGGGATTCATTGACCCCCACGCACCTTTGTAAGATCCGGCAACGAACGAAATGTATCGTAGAGATAGCGCGGACAGCGAGCCGCGCGACCCGCCAGGATGTGCTTATTATTTTTAATACGGCACCGTTGTGCTATTGCGTGTTAACGGCAAACCGGATATATCTATGATAATATCAACAAATAAATGTTTCATTTTTCTGTTACGATAGTTTGTTAACGAAACAATCGAAACCAGGAACGAAAAATGTATGACGGAAAATATGCGGCAAATATCTAAATGTCACAATGTAAAAAAATATTGTGAAATTCATAAGCGTATTAAATAATGCATTAATATATTAATAATTATGAAAAAAATTATTTAAATATTGTGAAATTTATAAGCGTTGTATTAAATAATGCATTAATGTATTAAATTGTGAAAAAAAGCTTTTAACAGATTATTACAGATGTATATAAATTCAGCTACTTCGCTTTTATTCGTCAAAATTTACAACAGGAAATTTTAAATTGACAAACACGATAAATTTTCACGATACGCCTCCACGATAAATAAACAGTCTCTCGGGGAGATATTCTAAATCACTGAATGGAAATGTGAAAAATCTTGATACAGGCCCGTTCTTCCTTTTTTTTTATTAATCCGTTTAGCAACTGCTGTCGCAAACGTTTTATATCGACTGTAAAAAAAAAATCAGGCACCAATCGATCTACGGAGCGATGGAATTTATTATTCAAGATGGTAGCGAAAATCGAATTAGTCTCGTATTCGAGGCTGCACCGCAAATTTCCGATAAACTAGAAGAGCGTGGATTAAAGACGTGCTATCGACATCGACGCACTACTTCGCCTATTAATAGCGAATGCAGGGAAGAAGAGTGAGAGGAAGAGAGAGAGATCAGTCCGTCCCCTATTTTTACGATCTCGCTCCGATCGTACCTCCTCTAATGTACTTTCAAAATATGTTTGACCGCGCCTCATCGATTACGTTTAAATTGAGCATATCGTTCGTTTTTTTTAATCCTTAAAACGCTAAGTGAAGTTGTACAAATTTTACGTTCCCTGTGGATATCAGTGGAATGTGAACCACTCGCGTTACTTAAAAGTGGTAAAGAGATATTTTATATCTGTATAATCTCATTACCGTTAGTAAAATAATGATTGCACATTCGTTTCACGGTATCGACGAAACAGTACAAAAATAAAATGATTTTCTTTGCTTCCTATAAGTACTTCCTATAAGTAAATACTAAAGTGTTACATATGCTTTTATTTTCTATTCAAGCAAAGGGTTAAAACTTTTTTTACATTAATTACGCTAGAAAATTTATAACGTCAATCATATAATAATTTAACTGTAATAATTAATGTTGCTAAAAAAATATAGTTTTGTAATCTTTTATATTGTACTTGTATCTTTTATTTGCATATTGGGAAAGGGATCCGAAGCGGACATACATATCTTAATATTAGCTTAACAGTTTGATATTATAGTAAATCACGCTGCTCGAAAAAGCAAAATATGAAATAACATATGATATAGACTTATATGACTTATACGACATAGGCTTTCCTCATAAGCTTCTTTTAAAGCAGCATTTCTGCGAGTTTATTCAGAGCCCCTTCTTTACGGTTCGCATAAAGTATCAATAAAGAATGACCAAGAATGTTATAAAGAAAAATTTTGACTGGTTGAAAGAAAACTCAAGAAATACGACCAGTCCATTCTTATTTACCAAAAGGTAAGATTGTCGTAGAAACATCCAGGAATAAAATTCTCGCAGAGGGAAGGATACACGAGTTTATATTTGGAGCGTGAAATGAAGACATACAATTTTGGATGGAGTGTATGCGAAGGAGAGAGAGACCTTCCCCTCCTTCTAGTCGGGATAGCCTCCAATTGTGGAAGTTTCTCGCAAGCATTTCCTTTAAAGTCTGTTGCCTTTATTGCCTAAACGGCAAATATTAATTCTACCTTGTAAAAATAAGACCGGAAACACTCGAAGAATCATCATAATTTATCGCGAAAGCATTCATTAAAAATTTGCAATTAAAATAAACGTATTAACGCGCTAAATTAATGAGAGATTTCTGCTATTATCATTATATATATGCGTTTAATTCAAAATATAATTTTTTTTTAAATTTATTATTTCGTATACTTTTGATTAGAAGAGCAAAGTGGGTCAAATCCATGATTTTGTACGATCTACTTTAAACACGAAGTCATACGTATGCTCATAATTTATCAGGTCCGCTTTACACGCAACTTCGTGTTTAAAGCCGACCTTACAAATTGCGAATTTCACTCGAGATCTTTAATAATCATCGTACATCGTACGTGATTGGGAGAAACAAATAATGTGCCATATGTATTCAGGATGTTGAAAAAAATTCAGCACTGGAAAAATGCGAAAAGATTTGTCTCAACTGACAACTTTGTTAAACAAAGCGACGAGTAGCTACATACATACATCTTAGTGTGTCGTCGTCGAGATGAATCTCTTCTGAGAAAGTCTTTCTTTAGAACTTGGACAACCTTGGTATGGGGTACCTCGCGATGCATAAATATCGAGGGCGTCAGTTTCAGACGTAACAAAGGATGCATCCTGAATTATTGTTAACAACGCTTCGCTATTCAAAAGTAACGCTCCTTCGATAGATAAATTAACGAACGCGTTATCATTACCGTGACTCAATTAACGGGAATTCACGGTAAACCAACAAGATCGGTTTCGAAAGTTCTATCATTATCGAGGCATTCTTGAAATTACACACGTACACTCATATTTTTCCGTGTATATAGTGTTCAATTAAATTTAATTTTTCAGGATTTAAATTTCTCGAATTTTATTTAATTAATTCGTGCTTAAATACAAGATAAATCTTAATTATAAAAGATAAACATTCACGTATGACATTTTAATAAGCAAATATGCTCTTAAGAATTTGCAAGATATAATGACAAGAATAAAATCGAGAAAAAAATAGCTAAACATTTGGCGAGGTTAAGCCATAAATTATTTGCAATTAATTAAATTTTAAATAAGTCGATTAGAAATACTCGTATTTGTCCAGTGTTACATTATTTATTTATTTCTTTTCTGTTATATATATTGCAATTGTAGGTCGAGCAGGATAATTTCCATTTGTCGTGCTACATAAGGCACGATGCGTATATCTTATTAAGCAATTAAGACTCTCCGTGTATTCCGGATATATCCACGTATCTTTTAATGTATCTAGAATATAAAAATTACAAACGTCTCCTGAGAAAGTTGAAATATTACATTCCACTCACGTTTAATCGCGAAACATATCCATCGAATCTCATAAATGTATCGAGATTTTAGAATTAAAAAATTTATCGTTTAAGAAAGTAAGTGATTAGATTTTATTATCAACGTCATCCGGGAAATGCTCAATGATTCTGGATAATTAGTTTGATAAATCAACTAATGCATGACGTTTTTTAAATGAAAACCTTTCCATTGAGAGAATTTTCATTCATTCATTCAATTCCATTCACCAAATGTGTGTAAATATTTTACAAAAATTTTAAAATAATTCTGTGAAATCTCTTTTTATAATTAAAAATTAATTAAATTTAACAGCAAATATATCTCTTCTACCCAAGAAACATGGGCAAACGAGAATCGCCGCAGTAGATATAAAGTTCTCAAATTGTTTACCGCAGCGCAAAGTTTACCTCTCCGATACAATCTTCATTCATCTTCATTCGCGGATATGAGCTTTGAAGTTCCGGACAGATGAGAGATCGGAATTGAATCGTTGTACTTAGGAAATTAATTGATCTCGATCTGTTACGCCCGACGTTAGTTGAACGTTCGTCGATGTGATCGCGTGCAGCACATACGATACGCTAATATCGATATTACAACGTCCGCTCATGTAAACGACCAGGGATGGTCTCGAATTTACGAGCCTTCGGCCTAAGAGCGAGTTAACCTAATATTCTACGAATTAATTGGTCTAGATAGATAAAGGTACAGAACCGATAGAGATTCATGATGTCCTCTTAATGATAGCGCAGCACAGAAAATTGTCGATAAATAATTCGATAATCATCATCTTTAATAATTATCAACATTGCTAAATTGTCTCTGTGATTCAACGTATCTATTTTTAATTTATTTTATTATTTAATTTATTATTTTTTAACTCATTTAATTATTTTTTTTCTTTTTTAACCTATTTAATTTATTTATTATTTTTTAACTTATGTCATATTATGTGATTAACTCGATAAATTGGATCGTATAATTGACGTTTGGGAAAAAGCTGAAAGGAGGGAAAATGGAAATAATCGAGTGATTCCGGCGCGTAAATTACGTCGAGATATCTAATTAAGAAGTTTCTTTGTCACGATTACGTGATTTTATTGGTCACGCGCGCAACAGCTCGCGGATCCACGTTAAACTCGCCTTGGTAAGAGTGGATTACACAGATAAATGGCACGCACGGTATAATCTCGACGCTTCCCTGCAAGTCGATCTGATTCGCTCGCGCCCACGCGATCAGCGCAGAGAGAATCCGGTAATATCTCGGTCTCTTATAGAATCCCCGCGATATAGCATCCGTCAATCCTCGGACAGGCAACATATTCACGCGTCGCGATACCGATCTGCTACGACGAGTAATGGATACTCGACGGCCGCGTTTGAATTCGCGCGATCGCTTATCGAAAATCGCGTCGCGATTATTAATCGGCCACGATTCTCTCGTCCCGTTGCCTCGCCTTCGAGAACGTCGCTTCGCACACGGTAAATCTCGCTAGCTTGTCTGAAAATAATTATGCGGAATTGACAGATATGAATCATTCGAGCGATATCGAGTATAGAAAAAAACTTGTTGCATTCCTTAATAATACTTCTGTTAAATATTCGCGATTAAATAAAATATAAGTATTTATAAAAGAGATAGAAATTTATGGTGTGAAAAATTTTGGAGAAAGATCATTTTAAATCGCATACTGTCTTTTACATGATCGTAAATCACTTGTTGCGATCAAAGATAAAATATGATAGCAACACATATTCAGCGACCCATATTCACGCTACATTTCTTACGATAGCTCCCAGATGTGCTGAACATGATTTTTGGACAACATTCAACGCCAAATACATTTATATATTTGGCTTCTGATTGGCTTCCAGATGAAAATCTAGAATCGCAAGATCGGATGCGATCAAAGAAAGATTTAATTCCACCGTTCTTTGTCTACACATCAAACACATTTCCTCAGGAGATATAAGTGAATGCGAAAATTGTTGATCGCGATTCAATTTGATCGCCACTGAACCGATAAAATGGCGAGGTATAAAAGCAGAGCGTCAAATATTTATTTCTAGTAATAGTATCGAGTAATAGTAGTCTATCGGGTGCCAAACTAGATCCGTCTGTGTGATTAAGCGTGTAACAGTGAGCTGTATATCTGATACATATACGTACTTCCTATTGATCGACAAGACGCCAGGGAAGTACGACGTCGTACCGGAAAAGCCATCCGAGAACGAGACTTCTCTGGATCATCGTCGTCATGGTCGTCGTCCTTATCGAAGTCGGAATGAAACCAGTCGGAAAATTTCAAATATCGTAAACGTCACGCACTTTGAAAAATACCTTGAAGATCGTTCGAGCTTTCCATAAGTCGAGCGAATGTCTTCGTCCTTCTCTTTTTCACTTTTCCTTCTCTCTCTTCTCCCTCTCTCCATTTTATTTAAAACAATATTATCAATAAATCAAAACGCGCGACATTGCAACAGCAATGGAGAAAGGCGGATGTGACACATAACCGCGTGCAAATTTTACGAACCCTTCGAGATTCGGGATATTGGGAGAATCCCCCACTTTGTAGATTGTTTGTAGGTTGCCTGTTCAGTGGGATATTAATGCGAGGAACTTCAAGTGTACGCGCATTACGTCCATAAGAGTTGTAAATTTTAATGTTCTTTCTCTTTCTCCTTCTCTTATTGAATTCCTTTAAAGTTTCGAAATAAATTTTGTATTCTGTGTGTGTGTGTCACGCGGCACGTTTTATCTCTCGTGTCGTAGTCTAAAATATTTTCGCGAACAAAACATTAAATTGTTTTCGGCGAGAATTATTTTGACATTTGATAACATTTTTACCGTTAATTTCCATTCGCGGAATGCAATATTTAGTATCCTACGTGTACCCCGATAATTCTGTTTTCTTAAAATTAGCGCAATAAAATATATCAATAAACAATTAATTCGCGTTTGTATTGTCTCCTTTTATTTGAATTTGGAGAAATATAACCGCATTTCCCTAAAAAGGGCTAAAATATAAAACAATTTAATTCTTTTCAATTTCATTCCGCGGTACACGCAAATCCAATCTCGCGATAGGCATGTCTCGTAACACTTAATTTACATTCAAAACTGCATCGAGAAATCGATGATAAATATATTCCCGTATATATATCTGTGATGTGGGATTCCGCACCTATCAAATTTCGAGCGTGCTTTTCATTCCATGCCGAGCATACCATGCGAACATCATACATTACAATATCGCCGGATGATTAAATACCAACTGAAAATTGCAGTTATCGAGTTAACACATTCGCGAAACTAAAAATTCGAGTTTGACACCAAATCTTGTGCGTGTAAAAATTATGAGTTTCAGGATTTTCATTTGTAATGTAAAAAATCGATAATATGAAAAAAATGTACAAATTAGAAGAGCAATAATCTTTTATTTTTAATTTTAATTGCTGTGTTTAAATTTCTAAAGTTTTGTGTAAATTATGCAATTATTATAATTGTTTAAATTTTCTTTTAATTCTCTCAATCATTAAATGTATAAATTCACAGATAACAAAAATTGAATATATAACTTGCTCTAATGAATATTTAAATTAGAAAGTTGTTATGACAAGATAATATCATATATCTTGATTGTCAATTAATCCAAGTCGATAATAAACGCCTGTTAAAAGGAAAGAGAGACAAAAACTTTTAAAGCTGAAAGGATATTGAGAATACATTCATTGCAATCTATTCATTGCAATAGGAAACGTGCAGACAATGGGAAAAATAATTCACAGACATGACATCCGTTTATTCTCATCAAAACGGAATTCGCGATATGTGTGTATCATATAAAATATGATACACACATACATATTTGAGCGCGTTCCTTATCTATAATTAATAAATACCTGACATTCTTCAAACTTTTACTCACTCTAAATACTGTGTGTGATATTAAAATCATCCATTAAAAATGTATGTGTGTATGCAAGCTTTCTATTTACAATTACAATTTATGCGCTTTCTAACTTGTGTCATATATATATATATATATATATATATATATATTTATATATAAATATAATTATTAAATATAAATAATTTCCCTCTCTATAAAATATTTTTTCTTTCTCCTTATATATTTATGACCAAAAATATATAGGTTGCAAAGAGTAAATAGAGCGCATAGTGACATGTGATATTAACACTTTTATTCATATAATAATTAATGTTTTAAGCGCATTTCTGACGCGTAATTTCCGACGTTTGATTTAATTAATTGACAAGTTCAATTCAATTTACTTTTTCATTCTGCACGCATTTATAATTATAATATAAATTATCTATATATCTACTATATTAATTATACGGTGCTGAAGCAATATATTATAAAGGAATACAAATGACATTTTCAACATCATCAAATAGTAACCTATTTTAGATATCAAGTAAGAGAAGAAAGGAAAGCAGATGAAACATAGTGGCACGTGTCAAAAAATCAATGATATCGTGCGCGTCGCGTCCTCGTCGAAACATCTTCTTAATCAATTAAAAATTAATTATATCTTATGTAGATAATGACAACACGACACGAGAAGAGATGCTCAGCGAAAGTCACGAACTTATTGTTAGATATTAGAAAGATTGGATTGGAAAATTACAATAATTTTTTTAAACGCATGCCGATTTTGAATATTTATATTCAGGTCCTCGACAATTACTACTGGAAATATTGTTACGAATCATAATTGATTTTTACTTCCATAGAATTTTGTTCCGCGACGATTATTTCCGAAATCCTGCTACAAGTAATTATTGTTCTACTTTTACTTTTGCGCCGCATTCCCGTCGACATTGAATCGCGTTAAATATCGCGTTCTCAAAGTCTCCAAACAAATCCGTTAATCATGCAACCATGAAAAATCACATTTCGAGAAAGAAACAACTGGCACTGGCTTAATCCGGATTTGATTTTGCGCCTCGACACGATTCATTGCTCCGCATTCAATCTTTATTCACACCTCAGTGAAGATTTCCGCCAGTAATGCTTTTTCTTTCTTTGGGAATTTTCTTGATTATACAATGCAAATAATGCTATTGAAAAGCACTGTCATTAGATAATGGAGTCGTTACATAACATCAATTTCTTGGAAATCATGTCAAAGTTGTGTCATAGGAGTTATATAGATTGATCTTTAATATTTTAATAAATTAAATATTATATTATTATTAAATATTTTAATAATAATATAATATTAATATTATAATATAATTATTTTATTAAATATTATAATATAATAATAATATAATTTACTTTATTTAATATAATATTATTAAATATTATATTAAATAAAGTAATTAATCAATGTTCTCGCAAAATAAGGACGAGGGAATGCATCTTTTTGTCAGAAAATTCAACTCGTTTTGAAACTCGTTGATATGATTTCGAATTTCTAAATCAAAATAAAGGATCGTTAAATACCTTGTCAAACATTACAAAAGCAATCACGAATCGTGGAAGGAATCACGTGCTACGCACCGATCGACCTCAAACTTCAAGCATCGTAAGGCTATTGGAGAGGCCACCCGTCGCGTCGGTTACGGCCATTTAGAAGGAGTAAGCAAATCTAATTTTTGCCCATTTTCAGCACTTAGCCCCTTAGCTTTACGACCTGGCGCGAAACGCCTCGGCATCAAAGTAAACTCTACCGCGCGGCCTCGCAAGGTCACGATCCAGCGTAGACAGGCCTTTACTCTCGGAAAGTTTTGTGAACTTGCGTGCGAATGCTACAGTTGGCGGAAGTAACATGATTCCGCTTGTACGCATTCTTGCACATTTACTGGCGAGACGACAAGGTAGGGGATCGAAGACCTCGAAACTGGATAATCGGATATTATCCACGATATACCTTTAAATAACGTTTAAAATAATTAAATGATATATACACGCGATCCGAATCTAAAGATCTTTATATAATATTGACATATTGATTTAATAAAACTTTTCACAACTAAAAGAATTGTAAATATGTGTAAATAAAACGTATGATAAAATAGACATAAGTTTTAAAAAAAGTTAGCAATTTTCTTGAAAGACATATTTTTGATTAGATATTAATTGAAACTAATTGGTATAAAATATTTATTAATGTAATGTATTAAGTATTTTTGTATAATTCTCGTTATAGAATATTTAAATATTTATTATAATTTAGAATATTATTTAGAATATTTATTATGAATATTTATTATGAAATTATAGAATATTCATTATGATTTAGAATATTTCATAAATATTCATTATGATTTGGAATATTATTTAGAATATTTATTATGAATTTGTATGTGTTGTATAAATTACAACGATGACAGAAGGACACTTCACAGGTACTATGTATATTACCAATTACTGTTAAAAGCATAAATGGAATCAGGTGCCATTACTAATGGACGAGTTTTCTACGTCAACACCATACCAGACCCTCCACAGATTCTTGCTCGAAAAATGTAATACTAACAGAAAAATTTCTATTATCCTTATATGTATATATGCGAACACCATTTCCAGTAAATAATACACCTTACTCGGTATATGAGAAGATAGTCAATATGCGAGATGCGATATTCATGTTACCTCTTAAGACCACCATCTCCGACAAACATGTTGCTCGAAAACGTGCAGTGCGAATCGTCGCAAGTGTAGCACGGGTGCGTGTTTAACATGAACGGGAGCCATTTAACAGCGTTTACGTCTTGCGGTATCTGCACAGTTAGAGACAAGAGAGATCGTTTCCCGCATCCGCGCGTTCTTTTTGGTCTGTCGGTTAACCGTGAATTCGTGGAATCCGGTCAGAGGTTTTGGAAGCGCGGTGCGACGTGTATGTCGTATTATTCACGAGGGAAAAAGCAGTCTTTGACAGCTTCCTGCGCGATTTCTCCCGATATCGGATGTTCGGAAAACGGGGCTAAAGGTCGCGGCTGTGTATACGGAAAATGTTGGGCGAAACGGTTTATCCATTAACTTTAATTGAAAGGTCAATTTCACAAAAGTAAAGAAACGTGTGCAAAAAAAAAATGAAATAAAAATCTAATATAAGTAATTGATACATTCCAACGTTTGACAGGATATCGGAAACGTGCACAAAAGAACGAAATTTAGGCGAACAGATGAATAAAAAAAATAGATCTTGCGGAGAATGTCATTCTTTTTAATGTATGTCATCGATGTCGTTATTTCGAAGGGAAGCAATAAAGTCTTCCGTGTGCAAACCATATAAAGAAATGTCAATAAAGGCTCGCATTACGAGGAATAATAAGTGGCTCCTTGAAATGCCATCGAGAGAAACTCGAGATCTTGTTTTGCAAATATTATCAGGAAGAAAAATCGTGTGTTATCGAGAATTAATTTCACCGTCTCGAATCTCAGACGAGGATAGATGGCTTCAGTTTTTATTTGCAAATATTGCATTTTCTCTACAAAATTTGACCTTAAATTACACAATAATAAAAGCATTAATTCGCGATCCGAAAGTAAAATTGCAAGATTATTAATTGAAGAGTTTAATAAGGTTTGAATTTATTTTTAATAATAATTTGTAAAGAAATTTATCAATTTAATTTTTTTTAACTTTAAAATTCTCTTAATCGTTTTTTAATATACGAAAGTTTAGATATAATCGCGATTCTACTCGCTTAACCGTCTATTTCACGCAATATTTTCGAGAAAAATATTTACGAAAAGTTGCTTATAAATTTTTTAATATATAACATGCTCATCTTTATGAAAGTACGGCAGACTATTAACCTGTAAAATTATTTTTACATCTAATCTACAATATAATCTAATAGAAACGCGTCGGGAAATTTGCGAGAGCCTGCAAACGAACGGTATTTGAAACTTTGAGTTTACCGGGCCAACGTGAATATTGTATGTAATCACCTTGATGCCGCTGCGACCCTGCTGCTTGAGCAACACGTTCTCCGGCTTCATGTCGCAGTGTATAATCTTGTTCTTGTAGAGCGCATCCAGGCAGAGCAGCAGCGAGTGCGAGAACTTGCGCACGAGTTGCAAACTGAAGCCCTTGAAGTTGTTCTTCTTGATGAGCTCGTACAAATTGATGCTGAGCAGCTCGAAGGTGATGCACATGTGACAGCGGAAGGTGAACGAGTCGAACATGTGGATGATGTTCATGGTGTTGTCCTTGTCCTGCTCGCGCAGCTTACGCAATATGCGTATCTCCTCGTGCGCCTGACGGTGGAAGCGCTTCTCGTTGCGCACCATCTTGAGCGCCACGTGCTCGTGCGTCTTATGATCGTAGGCCTTGACCACCTGGCCGAACGAGCCCTTGCCGATCACGCGCAGCACCTCGTAGCGATACGCCACGTGGTCGTGGGGCACATGGATGTACGAGCCCTGTTCGTTGTCGTACTCGTTGTTGTTGGGCCGACCGATGATGCCCGGCCGCTTCTTCGCATTCGCGCCGATGAAGTAGATCTGCTGGTAGTTGAAGATCTCGTGATGCTCGTACGGGGTCAGCTTGTTCATGTACAGCTTCATCACCATCTCCGGCGTGATGGTCGCCGTCTTCGGTTTGACGCTGACGATGCTGTTGCTGCCGCTACCGCCGTTTCCTCCACCCTCGCCGCCGCCCCCGGCCCCCCCGCGTCCGCTACCGCTATTGGAGTTGCCATCGGAACGTCCGTTTCTCACCACCGGGCTGCTCGACTGGCTGTTGGGCTGCGAGTGCGAGTTGTGACTGGGGTTGTGGCTCACGGGCCAGTTATTCAGGCTCTCGCCTTTCCACGGTAGTCTCTGATAACCCGTGTAAGGCACGGACTCGTCACCACCGCCGCCTCCGCCTCCGCCGCCGCCACCGGTCTGCTTGAGCCCGGTACCTTTGATGATCGGCGGCAGATGATTGCTGCTCTCGCTGCTCGAGATGTACGGCTGCGTCGAGATTGCGCTCGCCGGCACGAACGGATTCGATTTGGAGAGGGGCATCTCGATCCTGCTTGCCGCCGCCGATAGAGCCAAGCTAATCATTGGTGCCCATTTGTTCGCGTTCGCTCAGTTTTGTCCTTGTCGAGGCTCGTCATCGGGATGATACGCGAAATACTAGTGGACGCGCGGCGCGATCAGCGGTTCTCCGCGTTTTCTCGCTCCTTCGCCGGACGCGTCGAAGAATAATAGCCCAAACTGGACGAGAGACATGCTGCGTTTGACAGCGCGGTTTGAATAAATTATAATCGACTACAGGAACCCGCGAACGGGTCAGTCTCGTTCCGAGGAAAGCCGGAAAATGCCTAGCTCCCGGACGGGAATGTGCGATTCGTTGCTCCCGGGAAACGACGATTGCGTCAGAAACTCGAGGCTCGTCGGAGGGAATCGCACGTGGAGCTGCTGGCGACGAAATCAATTCCTCTAATCGTATCCCCGGGAATCGCGGCGATCCTCGCACAAGTAAATGCAGCGGACTAGACAAGTTGCACTCGCGTTTCGACGAGTTAAGACGACGGGCGCGGGTTTAATCGACCGATATCCTCCCGGTCGACGATCAGAGCCCGACTCTTGAACACGAAGGCGATCCTCGCACTCGCGCGAAGAGAGGAGGAACTATGGAACCGCACTTTCGTCACGTACAACACCGTCACACGCGTCGATCCGCCAGCGGGAGTCCCGCACGTTGAACATCGTCAGCCGGTGCCTACCATCCGGGCCTTTTCTTCTTCGTCGTCGCTCGCTCGCGACGTCCCTCTTTTCGGCTTCGCGGGCCTCCTCGCGTCTTCTAATTTTACGATCTGTCGCGCGCGACGAGGGCGAACGCATCATCGCCGTGCGAGGAAGCGGCCTACCCAACCTCCGACTGGTTACACGGAGGTTATTGGCACCGGGCCGTCGCGAGTTTGACGACTACGTCGCAGTCGCTGTTGCCGTGCCGCTGCTGTTCCGTTCGACGTCGTTCGTCAGCGCCCGAAAATACCCTCGGGAAGTCTGGTCGCCGGATCTTCGCGACTCGCCGGCCCGAGTCTCATTGTTGTCGATGGCCAGAAACTGCCGCTCCTCTCGCCGCGATATAGATCGTATCCTCCGCCTCTCTGCTGATTTACCTGTCGATTTACAGAAACATTCACTTAGCAAATACACTCGACGCGAATGACAGAAATTTCGCGCGCACTCGTCCGCACTCACCGATTATAGTCTCGAGCGATGAACGCTATTTTTCCTCCCTTCCTTTGATTAGATACCCGAATGGCCGTGTGCGAGAATCGTTTCCCAAATTTTCCTCTCTCTTCCGCCTCTCTCTTTCTCCACGAAATACCTTCCACCTTTCTCACATCCTAATCCCGTCCTCGCCTCGTCGGGAACGGACGCTTTTCGTCACCGGCACCGAATCACGCGGCTCTCGGTCGGCGACGACATAACACCATGCACCGCGACGTCGTCGCCGTCGTTCGTCGATTAGCAACGTCGCGGCTGGATGACGTTGAGAATCCCGGCTGACACTTTAGCGCCTCTGGACAGCGGCGTGTCGACAGCGTGCACGAAAATCGAGTCGGACGACAATGCAAACTCGCAGGCCGCGAAACGTCGTATCATTGACATCAATCGGGCCGCGTGTCTCTCCGCGAATCGCTTCCCTTCCCTCTCTCTCTCTTTCTCTCTCTCTCCCGAAGCGCGGACAAAGGAAGCGCCGATCGAATTCGTCGCTTCTGGCGAACCGACTGCTGGCCGATCGCTGCCACACTGCTGCCGCCGTCGTCGCTCCTCCTCTCGCTCTCTCTCTCTCTCTCGCCCTCGCGAGACTCTTCCCTTCTCCGTCTACCTATCCGTCTGTCCGTCTCGCTCGATCTCGTCGCGCTCTCGCACCACCACCACCATGTTTATTCTTCTTCCACCCCGCACGAAACGTCGACGGAACGTCGGTCGAAACGTCAAAGTCGGGGACTGTTGACGACCGATCAACCGGGGTTGATATCCGGCGCGGACGCGGCCACAAAACAGAGAAACACGTACGTAGAGCACGGGCACACGCGCGCACTCGCACACGATCGAAACTCGCACCGCGCGACTCGGTCCCTCGTGTTAATGCCCCGACGGGACAGGGGGGAGGGGAAGCGGGGGGGGCGAGCGGGGGAACGAGAATCACGCGCCGTGATGCGCGCGAGGACGGATCTTTACGGTTACGCGCGGCAGCGCGACGCGACCGCTGCTTCCGGCGACTCCTGCACGACTACTCGTCTCTCGTCCCGCGCGTACGTACGGACGAGCAGCGGCGTCGGGATGCACTGTCCGCACGCCCGCCTCGCATCACGCACAGGTGTTCGCTCGCGCGGGAGGGGGACGCTCCGCTTTCCGCTCTCGCTCGTCGGGGACCTCCTGACGTCCGGAAAACGAGCGGCTTCGCTCCCTTTGTTGATCTTTCGCTCGGCGAGACCGCCGCCCCTTCGCGCGCGCCGTCAGAGCCGGTCGGAAAAACGCCACCTTCCTTCTCTCTCTCTCTCGCTTTTCTCTCTATCTCGCGCGCCGCACGCTGTACATCACCGTCCGTCCGTATGTACGTACGTACTCCGTTGTGCCGCCGCCGTCGCCGTTCGCGACACGCAGCAACACAGTCCGCGTTGCCGCGGAACGCGTAGTTTCACTTAGATGGCCGTTCGAGCGGTGAATCGACGCCGTCCGATTTGACGATCGGGGGGCGATTATCGTCGATACCGAGAGGAGAGTCTCGTTCTTGGCTCGTCTCGAGTTCGCATCTACGACAATCCCTGGTCGCGGAGCCGAGCTCGTTTGACAGGTGACGCGAGTCCCCGCGTGCGTACTTTGTGCTTCATGGCGGAGACGCGCGTTGTCGCGGACTTCGCGGGACAATGCAGAACAGATTCGCTCGGACTGTCGCCGAGGATGGGAAGCGACGTCTGCTCGCGAGAGGGCGGCACCTGCCAACGCGAGGATGCACGATTGGCGCTCCCCTCTATCTTATCCTTTATTCTGGATTCGTCTGTATTCTGAAACAGCTGTTCCATCTGTCAGCTCTTACTTGGCATTTTTGCGGACGACTAGAGCGTAGAGCGAGAAAGCGAGTGCGGGATAGAACGCGGAAGGTTTTCATTCTGCGCACGTATCTAAGAATAAATGGATCGAGGGAAGATTTCAAAATAGAATAGATGGACAGCCTCGGTTGCTAACGATCCTAGAATGAGGGGCTTCTATTGTTTTCGTATCTTTTCAAACGAATTTTAATCACTCCGCTTTATACATCGTCTTGGAGATTTTAACTCGTATTGGAATACATTATCGGTCGAATATGAGTTTATTAAAAATGGATCTTTTTCAATATTCCGAAGGAACGAGCGAGATATTTTTAGGGTCATTGATCAAATTAAAATTAATATAATCTTGATTAATTTAGGAAGAATAACATATACATTTTATGTTATATTTTATCAATACAGATGTAATTATTATATAATTTCTCTTATTTGAAGCGCGAAGGGAAGGATCAAAAATTAGAGAAATTAAAATTAGAGAGATTAGAATTGACAAATTATATAGTTAGAAATCGTGAACGGATTGTAACAGTTGATTCAAACATCGATTAAATTCGAAATTTGCCTAAATGCAAAAATATCGGTAAATATTTATATAATAAATTATGTAAATTTTCAAGAATATATAATATGTCTGTACCTGTCATAAAACATGTGATTTTTATGACAGGTGCAGATATGTTATATATTCCTGAAACTTTATATAATCTACTAAAGGATTGCTTTAACAAACGATCCATTGGTATAAAAATTTTCAAAACTATTTATATCTAAATCTGCGAAAAAAATATATAAAATATATATCATAAAATATAAAATATATATCATATGTGCATGATTCTAAAGAAGTTTTTTTCTCGCAGATAATTTATACACATTTGCATAAAATATGTACAGCTTATTTAAAATACTTCGTACAATTCTTATTACTTTACAATAGAACATATCGCGCATCCCTTGTAATAATGAATAATATCGCTGTGAAAAAAAATGAAAAAAAAATGAATCTTGCTCTTATTGCCTTTCTTACGTTGATTGATACAACTTTATCATTTTTGTCAATAGTTTTTATTCCAGAACAATATCCTTTTTTGCGTAGTTAAGGGGACTATCTTCTTGATTGATTGCGTAGTTGCGAATGGTGCGTCTTGTCAGACCCACCTAACTTAACCCAACCTAACGATACAGCGTCGTTGGACATACTAGCGTTATTTTGACCCGAGAGCGAGTCCACAGCTGATAGCGCGTCGCGTACGTCGCAGTAGGTGATAGTGCATTATAATATTACAACGAACATGAATTTGACTCCTAGAAGATCGTACAAAGAAAGACGTACATTTGGTGAGTACCGCATGTTTACGTGAGATAACATCAAAACGATAACGTGTAATTAGAAATAGAGTAGGACAGATATGTAGATACGGGAACAAAGGGATTATATCTTAACCTGACCTGACCTTTGACCTGGCATGCAAAAGATACTTGAAATATTTAAAAATCGTCCTTTTCAAGTTGTTTTCTTACTTTACGAAGCTTTAGTTCAATCTGAAGTCTCCGAGCACAATAAATAACCGAATCAGACGAACTGAGAAAGAAAGAGAGAGAGAGGGAAAGAGAGCTTTATTTTTTTTATATTTTTTATCTGATGTTATCTTATAAAATGAAGCGATAAAATAAATCGTTTTACCTGATTTCTTTATTGATATAAGTTGACAAACAAGTTCGATGACTAAGTTACGAACACGCGATTGCAAAAGATTGTAAAAGGACGTGATGAAAAAAAAAAAAAGAATGCTGCAACGCGTGCATGTTTGCAGTGCACATTTCGGTCGAGGCATTTCTGCATTTCATATCGTGCGACACGGTGATCCAGCACATAAAAGAGTCGATTCAAAGAAAGAGAATTATTTTTTAAATTTATATTTTTTTATTATAATTTTCTACTTAATGTTTTTACTTTGTTGTATTAAATAGAGCAACAATTACATTTCGATATATTTGGAAAAATGCATTCTGAGAATTCAAGATTTAAGAGGAAGTATCCTTTTGGTGAGCAATGCGTTTGTGTAATCGATTACGTCAAACGAGGATTTCACTTTAAAAAAAAAAAAAGAAATTTTCAAAAATTTATTGTATCGTAATTTTTGATCTAACATTACGTAATATAGGTTAGAAGATTTTATTTTATTATTTTAGGGATGAAACGTTTATAAAAAGATATATTACAGCTAAATATATAAATGATATTTCTTTGTGTTAATTTAGAACAGCGATGGGTCAGTGCGGAAGAAATCAGATCTCTGCATCCAAATAAAATTCCTATCATTGTGGAGCGTTATAAATTAGAGAATCAACTGCCACTTTTGGACAAAAGCAAATATTTGGTGCCAGATTTTCTAACTGTGGCGGAATTCTGTAAAATAATCAGGTATATTTTTGTAAACACATGAGAAATTAGATTTAAAATGTTATACAATATAATTAATATATATAATTAATAATAATATATATATATATATTCTTTTTTTTTTGCAAAGACGTCGCTTGCAGCTAAATCCAACACAAGCAATTTTCTTACTAGTAAATCAGAAAAGTATAGTAAGCGGAAGTTTAACTATGGCTGAGCTGTATCAAAATGAAAAAGATCCAGATGGTTTTCTTTATATTGTGTTTGCCAGCCAGGATGTATTTGGTGGTCATTAACATCAGAGGCAAAACAACTGTAAAACAACTGAGTAAAAAACAACTTTTAATAATCTTACTTTTTTAACTTAATTAACAATTAATGTATAAAATTACAGGTAAAAACAAAATACCTCCTTGGCACTTAAAAATACCTTGATAGATGTTTACGTGAAATTTTGTGGGGATTTAGATCTGCTAGCAACTCTATCTGCCTTTAATTGAATGTGCAGAATCTTTGTGATCAACTGACGGTACCTGCTGGAATAATTAACAGAACAATCATATTTGGAACCTATATATAAAATCATTACGGTGCTTTCTACTTTTGACACATGGATAAATTACATTTGATATATAAGTTAGCATAGCATCTACTTAGTTTACTACTAATAATGGCAATTTCTATTGTTAATTTTAATAACAATAGGCTATATAATGATAAGTTGTAGGTAAAGATGTGTAATGCATATTTCACTTTTTCTTTTTTTTAATGGGTATAAGGAAAAGATTTATGGAGATTCATCTTCCGGTTTTTCCCATATGTATCCACACTTTCATCTTCATAAAAACAAATTTGTGATCATAATAAGTTTCAAATATGGTTTTTGTTCAACTTGATTATTCTATTACAAGTAATTTATATAATAGGCCAGTTTCTTAGTTTGTTTAGACCAATTTAAAATTTACATAATTATTTCAATAACTTTTGTATATAGTGTTTATTGCCATTACACAAACATCTAAATATGAGAACAAAATCAAAATGGATATAATACTAGTTCAACAAAATTCTCGTTTTTTAAGATTCCACTAATATTTTTTACTAATGATATACTTTTATGTGCTTCTGATTAGTTTCCTCAAGACTATTGAAAATATCATTCTGATAAAATCTTCAAGTATTATTTTTATCACACAATACTAAGACATTAACAAAAGTGTTCATGTATATAATATGCAGTGTGAAATGTACGGTGATATGTTAAATTCTCGTGAAATTATACTTAAGTTTTACACAGTTTTATATGAATTTGCGCTCCATCGAATTCACAATATGCAATAGAGATACTTAGATACTATTTTAATTAGAGAAAACAATTCTCTCTTCAGTGTAGTGTTTTAGATAACTTGACAAAGTATCCTCTTTTGTGGTATACTTACTGCAATAAGTTACCAAAAGCGCAAAAATTTATTATTAAGGAATTATGCAAGAAAATCAGAATGAATGCAAGTATGTTTCTGAAACTTTTTAAATATTAAAACGCATAAAAATAGTTAAATATTTGTACATTGATATATAGTATCTTTAAGCTTCAAGTCTATATTATAGCTAAAACCTTGATATCCATTGTTTTATGCGTCTACATTATATAACAGTCATATTTTTTCCCATGTAAATAAATACTAAAATATTTGTGTGTTGTACTGTATAATCAGATGCAATTTTAAATTTAAGACTATTTCTAATAATAGTAAAATTTTTTTAATACTGTGGTACAAAATATTATAGCTTTTATTCAAATTAACTTTATTTTATAAGCGATTGGCATGTATGATAATTTTTAAGTATTACGCAATTTTGACATAGTCATCAATACAACGCAAAATATTTAACAGGAAACGAAATACATCCTAATAAGAATGTTTTAATTGTACTTTCGTACGCTTTCTACGCTTAAAATGAAATAGGTATATATCCGAGCTTTGGAGAGAGAAAAGAGACAAGGAATAAAGCGTAAAAAGTGCAATTGAAACAAACATACCTAGGATTAAATTAAGGACAGTAGTGATACTAGCAGTAGTTATATTACATTTTATGATAAAGCTTTCGTAATAAATATACAGAAAGAAAGCTGTATGTACCCTTCCCCCACATTGTGCGACATTTGCAATAAACTAATCTTTTTCATATTTGATGTCTCTCTACAATTCTTCATTATTCTTTATTATCTAATCTGTTTTGAAGGAAAATTATCAGATCTTTTTTGAAATATTTCTATAACTTGAATTTTAAAGAGATAATGTATGTGTTTCATATTGTATGTAAAATATTTCATATTTTGTATAAATTTCATTGCTTTTTTTAAAGCAATAAACTAACGCTGTTTATTTATAATCCAATTATGTAATAATATGTTTATATCTATATTAAATCTTTATATTATAGAATCTATTATAAAATATTATAAAAGAATATTATAAAATCTTTATATTATATAGAATGATATAAAATCAGTTGTATTCAAAGTTATTTTAAATCACATACAAATATATATAAGAAATAGAACAATCTATTTACATTTCTGAAATTTTAACAGTCAATGAATTTAACAAAATTTTATTAAGTTACATTTATATTGGCCGCATTCAGCGGACTCAACAGTTGGGCAACATTACTAGATTTTCCGATGTAACTCGACGCTGATTGGTCGGACCTAAAAGTAGGAACCAATCATATTCGATTGCTACTTAGCGGTTGAGTCCGCTGAATGCGGCCATTATATTTAAGTTGCATTTATATTATATTTAAGTTACATTTATATTATATTTAAGTTACATTTATATTATTTATACCATAATGTGATATATTTTCTAAAATTTTCCATGAATTATTGCATAAAATCACACGAAAAAGAATTAATTGATTTGCCGCGTTTTTTTTCTTTTTTTTTTTTCAAATTAAGCTCTCATCCCGTCTTAAAATGACGTATCAACATGGCTGCAGATAGTTCGCGCCGTTTCCTGGCGCGGCGCTGCGTGTCGCAGCATCCAAAAACTTGTCATCGATCTTACTTTCGCAAGATGACACGTATTCGATGACGCAGCGGGGGATGTGAGATGTCAGGTACGCGCAGGAAGGTGAGAGCGGCAGGGGGCGAGGCCGGGCGGAGTAGGGGGACAGGAGACGGCGAAAAGGTAAAGGTTAGAGGAGGTTATGAACTCTAACCCGCGGATGTGCGCACAACGAAGCCTGGCAGCCCGCTATGAACGGTTCTGATGACGCACGATCGGATCAGTCGTCGTCGCTGCTGACCGCGAAGGTGAGTTCACCGGATCGCATGGTTCCTCTCCTCCTACGAGATCTCGTTCTCGTCGAAGGAGCGCCGTCGAGACGTCTCGTGAGCTACGGCTCCGCGATTTGTGTTTGCGTTTTGTGTGTCCGCCTCGACTTTCCGAGGAAGAAAACGCGATAACGTTCGGGCGTCGTCATCGTCGACGAAAATGTGACGCGAGAGCTCGAAGCGTTCCTCCGTTTCTTTCCTTTCCTTTCCTTCTCGCGTCCCTCTTCGTGGACTTCCGAGACTGAATCGCGCGGAGGTGACCGTCTGACACGACGGATTCCGGGTTAGCCGACACGAGCGGGGAGGATTTAGTGCGGCGATAGTCGGGTCCGAGAGCGTTTCGTGCTCCTCGAACGCTTGAATGGTGTCAGCGCGAAATCGCAGGCTTCCTACCGCAACCTGCGCTTCGTCTCTTTACGCGTCGAGTTATTTCGGACGAGCGTTTTAGTGTCTGCGAGATGTTCCCCGGGAACTCGAAGGGTGACACGAGTTTCGCGTTCGATCGCGCGAATTCGGATTCCGTGAAAGTCTCGGGCGTTTTACGCTCCTCTCTGACGTAACGCTTTCGTACACAGAATGCCTCACCTTGGCGATAAATAGCGTTATATTCCCTGAAAATAGTTTCTTGTAGACCGAGACGTTCGAAGGACGCCTAATTGTTCTTGCAAACGGAAAAACAAATCGTATCTCTTGTGCAGTTGTCAAGGAATATACATGTATTTCACGTTCAAATACGTATTCGAGAGTGTGTATAATTCTGAAGCACCACATGTGCAAGAAGGAAACGCTAGACTACTTTTGATAACGTAATCGTGAAGAGGGAACAAAGCTGCGAGTCGATTCGGAGTCACACACGTGTCTTTCTGCGTGCGCAATTTTATTTTTGGACGTCCCTTTCTCGCGTGCAAATTTATATAGTTGTCTCCTTTTGTTTTTCGAAAAAAAAAAAAATTACATTCCATTCGATAGACGACTCCGATGCATTGTCGGGCGGGACGAAGATAAATCCGTGCCAATACGTGCGATCATGGTGGGTAGAGGTAAGTAGAGAGGAGGTAACCTTCGGACTCTCAAACGACCTTTACCTGCCGGAGGACCGCACTATTGTACAAACATAATCACTCGTCGACGATTATTTTTCTCATGGTTGCGTTGGCGATTCCGAGAAAAGTTAGGCTTGAAATTGTTGGAAATGACTATTCGGAAAGTTCCTTTAGTCGAACGAAAATCAATCACCGTGACATTTAAAAATATAAAATAATGAGGAAGGATTAAAGGAAAATTCTGTGAAAATCTTTCTAAGGAGACGCAAAAAACGTGCCTCAACTCGAAATTTGACGAAATAAAATCTCCACGCGTACTTGAAATTTAATATTATATCGTAATTTTTTTCGTATCAAATATCGGAAGGCGATCTTTGTTTACTTCAACTATCGCGCGAAAGAAAAATAGATTATACTTACAGACAGAATTAATTAACGCTATCGGTTGACACGATACGAACGACCTTACGGATCGTGACAAAGCTCAGACCTGCCGCGATTAAGACACACATTCGTCGAATACCTATCTATAATCTACTTGTTGATAAGAGTATAAACAAGCGCGAGAAGTACAAATTTCATGATGTGTATCGCCAGTCGATTGTCGTACGTATTCGCTAAACAATGCAAAGGATACCTATAAACGCATACCTGAGAAATCCTTAGAACGGGTTCGTCACCGAACACAAGGTAACCGATCGCTGACGTATGCGAGGAAAAAACGCGAGTACGTATATATATATATTATAGTTTAGAACAAAAGAAAAAAAGGAACGGAAATCTGTATCCGTTTCTACAGAAGCGAACAAAGAAATACTTGACATTTATCTCGATGACCAAACGAAAGCCAGAGCTCTCTCCTTCTCTCTCTCTCTCTCTCTCTCTCTCTCTCTCTCTCTCTCGACTCTTGTTATTAAATAATAGCAGGTACTGAAGTTTCGCCGTTATATTTTCTTATTCGTTCCGCGATAACGCGTCGTCCGCTCATCCGAAATATCGCGGTATCGCACAAAGAGCGCGCCAAGTCATCAACGACGCGATATTAATCCGCGGCCATGCGCGTCCGACCTATTCTCAGTCGCGGCGACCTCGACGGCGTCGGCCGATAAGTCATCGCGCGGACGCGTGTTACATGACATAACGTTCACCAGAGAGAAGCCGCGCACCACGGTGAACGCGTTCGCCTCGCATAGCGAGACTTGCAGCCCGAAAACTTTGCAACGCCACAGCCTCGCGATTGTGGTAGCGGTTACACGCTAGGTGGTTTTCTCGCGCCTGAAAACGATACACAACTCTCTGCCTATTTTTAGATTCTCGTTATATTTTTTTCTGCCATATATATATATTTTTTTAGTGCCATTTTCTCGTATATATATATTTTTTTTCTATTATTTTATTCACTCCTATTAAGTTTTTTTCCTTTTTCCTTCCATGTTCAATTGTAAAAAGTTTTGTCTTCTATTATTCTTTATCTCTCTTTCTTTAGTACGCAAATTTTTAGATTGACCATTGAACATCCTTTAACCTTTTTCAATTCCCGTGATGAGGTCACATTTGACGTCAGTAGTCACTGACGATCACTCTCGGAGGAGCTGCAACCTATTCCAAACGAAACTCCAGTCTCCTTAATTAAACGACTCCTTTCGAGCTGTACAAGCATTGTTTCGCTTATGTAATTCAAATCCCATTAAACTCCATTGTCTTTTTCGGGAATGGATGGGAAAAGGAGGAAGAGGGACGGCGACGAAAGGGAGGGGAAGTCGCGCGATTGATCGCAGGCATGTTTCGTGACATAACTTGGCGCGCTCGGTCCGGGTGTAAGAGAGGAAAGCAGGCAAGAGCGGGAATGCACCTGGCCGGCGTGTGTCCCGGCCCGGTACGCAAGAGAGTGACCTGCCAACCTGCGTGCGAGCCAACAGCTTGCCCGCTCGCTCGTCCGCCCGCCCGCCCGTCTAACCGACCGACCGGCCTGCGTTCACCTGTACAACGCAAGGTTGCTGCGAGAGAGAAGTACGGCGGCGGCGGTGGCGGCTCTTGGCGTGAACCACGAGCGAGAACGCGTCCGTCCGGTCAGCTACATCGTAACGTACGTATCGCGTTTCCGCGCGTTTGTACCACGCTGTGACCCGTATAAGCGACGCGCGGTTATCGTGGAGTCGGAGAATCGAGAGGAGGCGAGAGAGCCGACAACAACAGGTAGCTTACCGTGCATTCCGTCCTCGAACTTTGCGCGCAAGCGCGTGCTCCGAGTTTTCTGCTCCTCGCTCGAGTCTCCGGAATCGAAAGTGATCCTCGGATGTGGAAGAGTTTATTGTTTTCCTTGTTAATCGTGACGAAGAGAACAGGGGACGTTTGATTCCGCGTCGATCTGGTCGCGCGAACTTTCATGACGTCCGAGTGTGCGCGTTGAAGATAGAGGAATTCCCGTGTATGTGACTATGGTAATATTTAGAAGCGTGGTATTTGGCATTGCGTCGAATCGAAGGTGAGATCTCGAATACCGGGCGATAAAATAGTCTTCCGATTCGCGAGCCAGAGTTCGACTTTAAACGCGATATGGGAATATCGCGGGGCTTTAAAGTGCTTAAAGTGGTTTTTCGAGATAGACGGTCGTACTTTCACATTTCGCGATGACCTTTCGCGTTTGACAGCTACTGCCCACATTTTTATACATGAATCAGATTTTTTTTTTCTTTCTATTTCTGTTTAACTCTTCCGCGTTGAATCATCGTGCCTATCGTCTTATCAAGGTTTACTCGCGCGCGACGTGCAGTTTGCTCTTATCAGCGGGTCGCGACTCCAGATCGAATGGATAAAGTTCGGATCGAGAAGCCAAGAGTGATCGCGGTTGTGAAATTTTTGCGGAAGACCAGACGAGAATCGACCTCGACGATTGTTGTGACACTTGTGCAAGAATACGCCGACGATAATAACAGCGTGTTTTTTTTCCTCTCAAACATCGAACGAATTCAAGAGCTGATAAGAATCGCTTATATGTATATTTCAGATGGTTTCGCGTTTTAATGATGAGCTAGCGTAGCCTGAGAATGCTGAGTTATTAAAAAGCTTGAAAGACAATTCGACAAAGAAGAGAAATTATATATAATCTCTCTTGATATAAAAAAATATAAATTCCTCCATTAACTAAATTACATCATGGATATTAAAGAGAGAGACTGTGCAAATAAAAAAAAGAAAGCATTTACAACAAAATCAGCCACTCAAATTTAAGTGTGTTGCAGAGATATTCTGTCATCATATCTCTAAAATTCAAAATCCAAAATCTTAAAACGACGGTTTCGTTCGGTTTTCGTCGGGAGACGTATGGATCCTCTCTCTCTAGGATAGTTGGCAGGTCGATGCAACGTAGCCGGACATCAGCATGCACCTATCTACCCAACCGCGTAGCAACCTACGAACCGAACAGCTCGGGACCATCTCTTTCACCTCTCAAAACGCGCTAGGGGGGTGGGCAGCGGGACGGAGAGAAAGAGAAAGAGAGAGGGTCGAGAAGGTTTCTCCCCGGCAGGTGGGGACGGGCCGGCAAATGCTCCAGTTTACATTTTTATCCCGCGCCCCTGCATCGAGTTCCTCGAGCACTTTTGAGTCGCGCGATCGTCTCTATTTTTCTCTCGGCGGGATGAAATCGTGAAATCTCGAGCAGTCGGTATCGAATTATCGCGAGACAGTGCACTTGTTCAAAGAATGATGACGAGACACGTGGTCGATACATCGATCTACAAATTACATTATTGTATCTAATTCGTTAAGTTTATTTAGGAATTTTTCTAGATTTTTGATAGTAACTAAATTTTTTGGAATTTATTTAGTTTCTACATAACATATATTTTGCGAAAATAAATGATAAACAAGCTTAATTCGCTTTTTTCTGGTGACAAATAAATATTTATATCGAATTAAATTGATTATTATGTATTTGATACATTTTTTTCGATTATGTATATATATGTCACGTTTATTAATTTGTTGTCATTAATTTTTTCGAGATATCTCTTAATATATTTATATCTTATTTATATATTCCCAACACTTATTTATTTTTCTTATACACGCACGTATTATATCGTGTATTATTTATTATATCTTATTTTTAAATCACATTCTAACGGAATTAACATTTAAAAGAAACTACACGAGATACCTTTCATCACGAAGATCTCTTTGACCTCTTTCACGGTATTGAATCTTTAATCTTTGATTGTAACATACCATAATGCATCGTTACAAAAATGCTCGAGCGTGCAAATCGACTTGAGAATCGCAATATCCGGCTGAAAATCATTAATGCTTGTTTATCACGCATTAAAAGAGACCATTCGTTTACGCTTTCGGTTTGTAGTAGCGCTCTCTCGACGTTTTAACAGAACGGTAACGCGCATATTATGAGATCGGCACGGAAATATCTTGCACCTGAGATGTATACATATGCCCATGTCTAACGGAGGCGTCCATCCGTTTTACAGAGAGAAATGGACAGGGACCATAGAGAACAACGCAATCATGATAATCTGAATGAGGAGTCGGATTGCAAAGTTGGAATGGATTTCCGCAATCTCTCTCATCAGCACGATCGTATGTCGGACATCGATACCGAGGTTTATTGTTCTTCATAATTTTACCTTTAGTAATTACTTTTAAGCAAATAGCAATTGACATTTATATTGAGAGATTATCAACGACTAACTTTTTTTTTTAATTTGATATTTAATAAAGAATATATACATGCATACATTGATTTTTAAAATTGTTATTCTGTTACAGAGAGACATGGAGATCGATCCGTCTGATCGTCTTGACAACTTACATGATGACAAATCCGAGAAATTAGGGAGAAATTTTCACAATATAGGACATCACCCAGCTATGGTGAGTTCAAACATTTTTTAAAATGAAAAAAAAAAAGGAAAAAAATATTAATATACAGCCAATGATTTTTTTTGTAATAAAGAAATAATTTTGCTTCAATTTTTGATATTTATTCAGTGCAATATTGATTTTTATGTTTATCTTTGTAGAGGGATGTAGATAGGGATCAAAATAATCATGTTGACAATATGCATGACGATAAAATTGAGCACAAGATGGGAAGAGACTTCCGTAATCTGGGTCATCATCCTGGAATGGTTCATTTGCATCCCGGCATGGAGCATTTGAGTAACGATGTACGTATCGATGTCGAGGTAAATATCCATTATTGAATTGCATTAATTTGTTTATACGATGTTATCTTCATTTATTTGAATGTTTTCTTATAGGTAAAGCTAGCGAGAGATGTTCGTGGCTCGTTAGGTTTAGGACTGTCCTTAGAACTCTGTGTAGTTTGTGGAGATAGAGCTAGTGGCAGACACTACGGAGCAATTAGTTGCGAGGGTTGCAAAGGCTTTTTTAAACGCAGTATTCGCAAGCAACTGGGCTACCAATGCAGGGGAAGCAAAAGTTGCGAAGTTACCAAACACCACAGAAATCGTTGTCAATATTGTAGACTTCAAAAGTGCTTAGCTATGGGCATGAGAAGTGACTGTAAGTGAAATTGATCATCCTCATATTGAGTTTATTTTTTGAAATTTATTACACGAGATAATTAATAAATAACTTTGTGATGTGTTGCAGCTGTTCAACATGAGAGAAAACCCGTATTAGGTGAATCAACCGCCGCAAAAGTAGGTAATCGTAGCACCAGAGTAAAACCGGAACCGCAACAACTCACACCCGAGGTTCCCCCAGTTTGGGAACAACCCGAGAGTCCTAGCATGGAAGATCAAAGTAGCGACAGCGATCTCAGTGATGCTTTGACTTTAGCTCGCGACCGTTTACTCATCTCTCATGCATTGGATAGCATGGCTAAACTCATTGGTGACGTAAGTTCAATCCATTGTTTTTGATCTTACATATCTTGATATTATCTTTTTATGTGAATAAAAACTTTAATGCATTGCAATATTCAATTATAGACCGTTAATGGTTCGAGTGAACCAGAAGAAGAATGGACTGGTCAATTAATCTCTGAACGGAATACATTGTTCGAATTGAGGGCACCCAGCCCGGCACCTGTATATTTATCTATTCATTACATATGCGAAAGCGCGGCTAGGTTACTATTTTTGTCTGTACATTGGGCGCGAGGAATTCCGGCATTTCAAGCTTTGCCGTGAGTAATATATTTTATGTATATTAATACGTTACATGTGGGTGTGTGTAAGAGAATAGTATATTTTTCTTAATCATATCTCAATCATAATATTGTCTAAAATAAGATTATTTTTATGTTTTAGATCTGAGATTCAAACTACTTTAGTGCGAAGTTCCTGGGGACAATTATTTATACTAGGTTTAGCACAATGCGCATACACATTGTCTCTTCCTAGTATTCTAACGTCAATAATTAATCACTTACAAGCTAGTATCGCACAAGAGAAGGTCACAGCTGGCAAAGTAAAATGTGTTACGGAACATATATGCAGATTGCAAGATTGTGTAAGTTCACTGCACAAGTTACAAGTGGATTCTGTTGAATACGCTTATCTTAAGGCTTTAACACTTTTTAGCGCTGGTAAGTAAATTCTGTTTAAACAATCCATAAAGTTTCTATTTACATATATCGAAATAAAAAATATTCTTTTATTTTTTTTTTTTTTTTAGATAATATCTTAACAGGTAGCTGGCGTAAAAAGGTTGAGGTTCTGCAAGAAGCAGCGTGGACGGAATTACAGCAACGCGCGGGCTCAGATAGATTACCTCGTCTTCTCTTGAGGCTAGCGCCTCTCCGTTCGATTAATCCTAGAGTTCTGGAGGATCTTTTCTTCGCAGGTCTCATTGGTCGAGTAAGTGTAGCTAGCGTCGTGCCTTACATCCTTACCATGCAAGATTATAAAACCGAGCCGGAAAGTCACGCAGGGTGACAAATACTGTCATTGCAATGTAAGTCGTGACCTAAAAATAGTGATGTATACATATAAATGTTGAATGCCTTGAACATTTTCATACAACGAGACAAAAGTGCAAAAGAAGAGTCAAAATTATTTCTTCTTCATTTTTTAAAAATGTTTCTGCACAAAAATATTATAAGCTGGTTATTAAAATAGCGCGCATAAATTTAAATTAATTCCGTATATGTATGAATTATTATAGTATAACACAATTATACATGTATATCTATACCTGAATAGATATATGTACATATATCTATGTTTAAATTATAGATATATACTGTTAGCTATCTGGAAGATATCTAATTGTTTACAATAATTAGATATCTCTTATATTTATTATATAAATGAACGTTATGCAAAAGTTTCCCAAAAGAATATATAATAGCTTGATACTATATAGAGTTAATTTTAAAAAGAGAAATTTTATTTGTATACTCTTCTAGAATATACAATTACAATTTCAAGTAAGAGCTTAAATAACATTGCTTATTAAAATGAGCAATTTCTGTGAAATATTAATCAGGGAATATTGACTTTTATATTTATACATATATACAATTAAATGAAAATACAACAATGCTTTTTGTTGCATTTTTAAGTATCCGTATAACAAAATGTATTATCTTAAAAATGAGCTTTTCTCTAACTGATCTCTATATGTAGGAATCTTAGTATCTATAATACGAAATATAATTTTACAAAAATTTTATATCGGCACATTACTTACCCAAAACTTAAAACTCGATAATGATTGAACTCGATGACGTTTTTAATGTATTATTATTAACTGTTGGAAAATAATCTATTATGAAAATGTTTACTCTATTTATATATATAAAAAGAAAAAGGAATTTCTTTGTTTTAAATGATAACTGACGAAATATGTGATATAAAAAATTAAAAAGTTGACACTATTACTTATTTACAGAAACGCTGCTTATTAAAATAGGTAACATATGATTCAGAGTTTTCATAATAAAATAAATATGACATATTTTTGCTTCTAATATGCAAATATTAAAATCTTTATATGCGCACTGATTATCTGTTATTTGTTCAAAATAGACAATAAAATTATATTTTTTGTAAGAGAGAAGCTTTGGATACTTAATATAGTTTAGGCAAATATAACAGTTGTACATGAGTTACTTAATTAAATGTAAATTTCATATTGTTAATTGTAATTATATATCTAAATAATTGTAATAATAGTGATAGATCACATACACAGGATATTTCAGAGTTTTCCTATTAAAAACATCAGACATTTTAAGGATCACTAAAGATGCATTTCAGATTTTCAATTTATTTAAAAAGATAAAAATTGTAATATGATGAAATATTAAGAATATATATAAATATTAAATATATATTTAATATATTTTAATATTCAAATTTTAATATTCAATTTTTTTATTTTTAAATAAGGAAATTTTAAATCTATCATAAAATAATGTCATAGAAAGTCTGAAATGTCCAGTATATTTCGAACATTTAATGGTTCTGGAAACGTAAGATAATACTAATATTTTTAAGTTATATTATGTTAATATTTTCATCAGTTAATTAAATCATATTGGCAACTTTATATTTTTTCATAAAATTTCCAAAATTATTTTAAGAAATTTTAAAAATATTGTTGAAAATTTTGGAACATTTTCTTGTGAATTAAATTTTTTTTACGAGAGAAAGCATATTAAATTATGATTGCTCAAAAATATAATTAATTTGCCAGACAGACTTCCAGCCTAGTATTATAGGCTGATGTAACAATTAGACAATATATTAAAATGGCATAATCAGAAAATAGAAATATCTATAAAAAATTACTATACTTTATAATATAATTATAGATATATATTGTTATGGTAATTATTAAATAATACTTAATAACAATCAAATATAATCCGAGTTTGATGTATTTTTGATGTATTTGCTGCTGAGATGATCAATGTTTTCATCGTTAATGTTTCTAAATATGATTTTAATTAATTAATGTATTTTAAATATATATATATATATATATATATATATATATATATATATATATATACAGAGTGTCCGATTCGTGAGGGACCAAACAAAAAGTGATGATAGATTGGGTCAAACTAAGAAGAATAGTCCTCTATCATTTTGCAAAAATTGCAATAATTAAGTAATAAGCAAAAATGTATATATACATACATGCATACATACATATGATGATACATACATAGATTGGGTCTAACTAAGAATAGTCTTCTACCATTTTGCAAAATTCGCAATAATTATTAAATAATAAGCAAAAAGCGGTCTACCACTTCTCATGCGCCGGGACATTTTTGCTTATTACTTAATAATTATTGCGAATTTTGGTAGAGGACTATTCTTCTTACAATTAGTTTGACTCTATCATTATATGTATGTATGCATGTATGTATATGTATGTACATTTTTGCTTATTACTTAATAATTATTGCGAATTTTGCAAAATGGTAGAGGACTATTCTTCTTAGTTTGACTCAATCTATCATCATTTTTCGTTTGGTCCCTCACGAATCGGACACCCTGTATATATTCATATATTTAAAACAGTTTAAATGACTTTGGATTCGTTCCGAGATTTAAATGCTTTTTGCATTACAGTGTTATTTTGCGTATAAAGAATATGTTATTAATAGATAAATATTGTTGTAAATTCATACTGCAATAGCATTTAAATTTCGGATCTATATCTGAAACGGACAATATAATGAAATATTTCGCAAATATGTTACGAAGCAAGTTGTACATAGATATAGGAATGTGCCTACATAAGAAAGATATTTATATGGACGTTAAGAATTTTGTAATTATTGTTATATAAGATACAAAATATAATTGAAAGATCAAAGATACCTGAAAATTTGTTGCAACGCAATTTCATTACACGGAGAAAAATAAAATAATATGTATATGTACATATATATATGTATATATATATATATATATATGTATATATATATATATATATATATATATATATATTTGTCGTAAAATATATAACATATTTAGATAAAAAATAAATATTATTAGGTCATGGATACATACTTTTTGTATCTATTTCTTGATCCTAATTTTTGTTTATTTAAAACGTATTATAATATATTCTACTTTGCATTGCAAGATTCTCCATATTATTATAATATAAAGAGTTAATAAAAAACACTTTCAATTTTGTATCTATTTTAAAGACATTTAAACGATATGTCTTAATATTTATTTTTTAATTTTAGTTATTGTCATTATTTTTAAGAAATTTTAAAAATATTTTTGAAAGTTTTGAAAAATATCTTTTCTTCTGTTAACTATTTTATAATTAAATAATTAAATTTCTTTTGTGAGAGGAAGCTTATTAAATTATGATTGCTCAAAATAATTTGCTAGATAAACTTTCAATCTAATATGGATATTATAGGCTGATAAAAAAATTAAACGATATTAAAATGGCATAATTAGCGATTATAAAATATCATAGAAATTGATATATTAATATGTTGCATTTTTACATTTTTTATCATTGAAATAAGAATCAAGTTTTTAACATTGATTAGAATTGACATGATCCATATCACAATGGATTGGTACATTCATATCGCAAATTGGTGAAAGGAATTAAGGTTTCTAGAGAAAGCGTGAACGATCAAACGATATCCGCATTATAATAGCACATAACGCACTGGGTCAGTATAATACAGTCAAATAATATTAAATAAGAGCAAATCAATTAATTTTAATTTAATTTAATTTCAACTTAATGAATTTAATCTACCTGATTATTACCATAGATTAATTACCATAGATTAATTAATAAATCTTAAAGTGACAGCTGATTATCGATTAATAGTAATAAAATCACAAAAACTTATGTATAATATTTGCTATGTCATAGTTAACATGTACTATTTTTTATATATATTTTATCGATTAATGATTAATTATAATTTATTGTTAAACGTGCGAAAAATTAACAAGTGTGAAGAATGGCACATTAGAAAATTTTACTTAAGAAACTGATCGAAATAATTAAAACAAAGAAATCTCTTCGATCGAAAAATTCAGAACTTGTCGACTAACGAGCTCTGAATGATCATGATGCGCCATGCATTAATTCGTCCCTGAGATCAGCCCTGCGCAATGAGTCACGGTAGAGACCACCGCCGCCGCGTCGCCATCGCCGCGCCAGTGCTCGCGGGGCGTTTTTTCGACGCGGTTGTCCGTGCGTTGCGTAGCGTCACGTCACGCACAAGTCTGTCTGTCCGTCGAGTCGCGGTGTATCCGACAGTGATCGTTCGACTTCGGCCTAACACGGGATGATCGGCGAGAGAGTGGCGGCCTATCTCGTTTCGCACGGCCTGTGCTAATATATCGGATTACTCAACATCGCGCAACGATCTCGAACGACGAAGCTGAAACGAGAGCTCGCGTACTCGCGGCAAGCACATAGGAAAGGTTCAGGCCTGGCGCGCCTTCCGGACGACTCCCTTCTTCCCTAAAAGAACGCGTTTCCCTCCTTCGTTTCGCGTTGTCGAGGCCAAGCGTCAATTTTTATGGAACGCTATCGCGAATTTTCCGAGAACGCGTGATCGATACGCACGTTCGATTCGATGCTACGCGTGTAAATAATGCCGGCGAGATCGCACGGCTACGATTTATGAGAATCATGATCCTGTGACAGGATAAGCTCCGAGTCCATAGGAAGTGCAGTCTCGACGGGTGCGTAATATTCGTTCATTGACTCCATGTTATCGATATTTTATTTATTGTTAACGCTGTCTTTATCAACGCTTGATTTTATTTCCCGCAATCGATGACATATATTCGCATAATTATGCATTTATAATTCAGAGTCGTTAGATTATGTGATTTATCGTTTATTTTTATTTTTTCGCGCGTTAAAAATAGAAAGATAATTTCAATATATGATTTAAGATCATAGTATTTATTTTCAAAATTTATTATTTCAAATAATTCACGCAATAAAATTTTCCAAATTTTTTTTCTTATTGATATTCCTTATTTTTCACTTACTTTATCGCTTATTTTTTAATTGCATACTGCAATTTTATTATATGTGTTTTATCTATGGAAAAAGATAAGAAAATATACTCCTCGCATTTTTTACTCAGAGTGTGTGTGAATTTTGAAAATATTACACGTTCTTCTACAAATAATTGTTCAAATTTTTAATCTTTGCAATAGAAAAATATGTTTTCTCTAGAATGATAATTTTAGTTAATAAAATAAAATAAAAAGTGTACTGTGTGTGTATTTTTTAATACGTCTGTTTAAATTGAAATATTGGAGAAAAGATTTTAAATTCGAATATTTTGATATTATTTCTACTGCTTTATACGCTTAGACTTTAATGTTACGTCACGTTTACTTTTTAACAAGCTTTTACATTGTTTTTGCATTGAATATTATGTAGCAATATTATAACAAAACATGCGACTTTGTTTCTTCTTACCTTGCATTTAACGTTAAACACGTTGTCATTGTCACTTTGTAAATCACATATATGATATTGTTACATGACATGATTTTAGAATTGACAAGTGAAATTCCAAGGCAATCGTGCAACGAGAATGTATAATACTTGGACTTCCTTACACATGTTTGCCAGTTTGAACTCTTTAATCGATAACTTCGATTTCGTCTCGCTCTTTGTTTTTCGCCAAGCTCGGGCTGACCTCATCGTTGCTATTAATATGCAGAATATATTACAATGTGTTTTGTTTTCATTTAATCTTTCTCTGAGAAGAATGAGAGAAAAATGTTGCCGCGGTAAAGAAGATTGAAATTTAATTTATCGGTTTAAGAGTTAACCGCATATACCTTACCCCTTTCCCCTTCCCTGCCGAGATTGTCTACGACGTCCGTAATTCTTGCTAATTAAGTGGTCGTGATGTATGTGATTATGTGCAAATATAGATCTCGCTGCCGTTTGACTCTCTTACTCTGCTCTGTTTTTAATTGCTTACGAATTTCATTTCTTCATTATACGATTCGCGTAACGTGATGTAGTGTAAATTCACTATGAAAAATATATAAATGAAAAATGTGAACGATAAAGTTATTACTTTTGGCACTAGATTTTGGAATATATGTAAAAATATAAATATTTGGAATATATGTAAAAATATATTTCTCAAAAATATTTTTCAATAAAGTAAAATAATTATTTTATTAAATTAATTATTGGCTGTTATGTCAATTTTGATTTAATTTTTATAAATTAATTATCATTAATTAATTAATTATTAATTAATTATTATTTTATAAAATAATTATTTTAAGCAAGAGAATACTTTGTCCTCTTTGTTCATTTTGGAAGCTAAACTTTATAATTATTCGACTAAAGTGTGAAATAAAATGTTGAAAATCTTTTTCAAATGATTGGAAGTGATGATTAAAATTTGCTGAATCTCGAACGCTTAAAGATGTTAACTCGATTTAGAACCATGATAAATTCAGACGTGTGTGTGCGTGCGTGTCCGAAGACGCAATGAAACACCGGAAATCCTACGGTATATCCGATCATTGGTACAGAATATTCGTTAGCTTCCGGGAAATGCTCGCTTCGTTAAACTCGATCCACGAGACGCTTTTGTACTCAACACGCTCGCGCTATCGGTGCTATCTAATTATCATTGGTCTCTTATCTTCAGTTTTCAGCTCGGCCTGATTATCCTTTGGCTTGACTTCTGATTAAAAAGCAAATAAAATCCGCAAAGGCAAAAGACAGAATCGTGGGTGGACTTAAAACCTATCGCTTTTCTCTACACGCTCTGTGCGGAAAACTCTCGCTGGGCAGATTCCTTTCGTAAGAACCGCACCCCGCGTGTCACTTCCACGTCGTCGTTACATCTGGGAGGCTCCTCTTCTGCTTTTACGGCACGGGGCGGGGGTGATGCTTTGTCTCCCCCGACGATTCGGGATTTAACTGTGCGAAAATCGAGAGGCCACATCGATGCCGAAGTCGGCAACTAAGTGGAAATTCTGGAGGTCTCTTTTATCTTTATTTTTATATGCGAAAATAAAGCTCCCCCAAATATATGAAAGTCCTCTTTCTTGGAGCGAGTGTCGGTTGCACCAGCATCGCTAAGTGCGATGTGATTAGATTTTCCTTCGTTATTTATATATGCCATTTAAAAAAGCGTATTTTCTTTTTTAGATCCTATTTTTTCATATCTTATTCACATCTTTTTACATAAACAAATTTTGAATTAAAATGTAATTTTGCATAAAATGGAGAAAATTAGCGTAAAATTTTTTCAAATTATATAATTGTATAAAAAATATCAATACACACTTTTTAAACGAATATTTAAAGTCGTTTGATTTTAAATATTCTTTTTAGATATTATATATATTATATATATTATATTATATTTAAAGACGATCGTAATTTTATAGTTTTATTGTTACATGTTATATTTAGAAAATTATACGATACATGTGTATAAAACCAGTCGAATCAGTATTGATCAAATTGTTGGTGCAACTTCTCCCTCTATAGAGTATCGATGTATCATTGATTCATCGATTGAGCTGTTACATTTCGCGAAAACCGTGCCATTCTTTTCGGATGTAAACAATAAGAGAATTCACTATGATTTAACATTGTGATGATTGAAATTTACTGCTCTACTAACTTCTCACAAAGGATAATCAGAATTTAAATTTTCTATCGATGCGTTGATATACAATATTTGACATGGTCTATATAAATTGTAATTTGTTTGTATGTTTGATTTTACTAATTCTATTTTAAAAATTATTCTAATTTATTTTCTTATGTCTTCGATAAATATTTTTAAATGTTACACGTGTTGAGAAGGTCTAAATGTTTAAAATGCTAAACTTAGGCCTCAAGATTAATTCTGTGTTTCATATTTTAACGTTTTACATTTTTTATTTAATTCTTAAATATTCTTATATATTCATAAACGATACATACGTGTGATACATATTGACGTATATTAACAATAAGCATGATAAACATATAGCAGAGTAATAATTTGGATTTACAGTAACTATCGAGTAACTTCTTTAGTATAATTTCTTGGACTTGACAGTCTTTTTCCTGTTAAATAATTATTTTTATGTGAACCAGCTGCTTACAGTGTTTATCTTGATGCGTTGTTTAGATATAATTACACTAATTATTTTTTTATTTTTAAGTTTTATCTAATTAATTCCATCTTATATTATAATTAATTATATCTAGTAGTACATAAGATCATATATATAATATATCAAAAATATAATATAAGATGATATAAATATATCTTTAATTTTTATCTAATTATTTCCATCTTATATTATAATTAATTACATCTAGTAGTACATAATATCATATATATAATATTTCAAAAATATAGTATAAGTTGATATAAATAAAGTGTTGAGTTATAAATATGTGTTGAGCCAATATATTATCTTTTATATAAATAAAATAAAAGATGAAATAAAATGAAAATAATTTGATATAAGAGATACAGGTAGAAATAGTAAATAATATATACAGTATTGCGATATTATCTATCTATCTATCTTTATGATACTATCAAATCTTATATGTTATTATGAATACGTGTTTACAATATTTTTTATCGCAATGGGAAAATTCACCGATCGCGTATACTGCATTGCAGTGTACGAGTTACATTGCAAACGAGGCAAGCACACACCGTATAAGTAAAGTTGTGTGTGGGTAGAGCTGTGTGTGTGTATGCGCGCGAAATAACATGAATCTTGCACATTCTTCGAAGAAGGTTATGCAAACGATTTCATTGAAACGACGACTGACTGGCATAGTAAACGAAACGGATATTTAAAGTTAATTTCAACTATACAAATCTCGCGTAAATATGTAACTCTACAATCCTCTGGAATCGAATATTTCGATCGCAAATGTCGTCTCCTTATGTAAATTATATTATCTATAAGTTTAGTTATTTTTAACACTATGACATGCCTTTAGCTTGTTTTCAAGTAACGTAATTTTGCCATCAATATACGCGCGTATTTCGATAATTGCAGAGAATGTACAGAACTCGTTTTCTTCTATCTCATACATATTCGATACACGTTATCGTGCCTAAGATTTGCGTTATCGATCGCGTAATCTGGAACATCATATTTTTTTCCGTGCAAAAGTATTTTACGCGCGCGACCTTCACGCTCGTGTGCTCCTTGCACATGTAGAATGACGCGAGAATATTATTTTGCAGGAAGTCCAAGAGGGCCGTCCTCGAGGAGACCGACCAGAAGGAGTGCAAGCGCAAACGCTCGGCACCGCCTGTGGTAGTTACGCAGGTGATCAGGCAGGACTACGATCAAATACCGGAACAGGAGACCGAGGAAACCAAGACGAGGAAGACGATGGAGCATCCGTTGAACAGTCGCCTATCGCCAAAAGTTACGCCGATCACGGACGATTATGAGATCAGCAATCACGTGCTGGGTCTTGGCATCAATGGGAAAGTCGTCCAATGTTATGACAGAAACACGAGGCAGAAGTATGCCCTCAAGGTAAATACTTGTCTATGTAAATCCTAAGTAATTTTCTCGTTTCGAATATTTTGAGGTAGTGTTACACACAAGTAAAAGATTTAAGAATTTTGTTAAAAGCTTTTATTTGATTAGGATCTTACGTTCTTAGTTCAATTATCTTAAATTCTTAGTTCAATTATCTTAAGTTCTTAGTTCAATTATCTTACGTTCTTAGTTCAATTTCATTATTTACTTCGTTCGAAAGAAATCAATAGAAAAAGTATTACTATCAATAAACTATTTCCTTTTTTTAATAACAGATATACATAAATGCCATAATTATTACATCTTTTTATAAATATAAAATGTTTTTCTCTTAAAGAGAATTTGTCACATTATTATTTTATGAATGAGAAAAATTTGAGACTGTACAAAAGAAAATTCATTTTCTAAAATCACAAATTTCTGAATAAATATAAATTACATGCATTATTGTATTATTAGTGTCATATTTAAAAATTTCACTTTGAATAGCAAATTCTTTAGTGCATAATCAGAGAAAGTTACCGGTCAAAGTCTCTATTAAATAAGATTTTTAAAAATAATTCTGTTTAAATTTCCTTTTAAGAAAATTTTTTTTGAAAATCATACTCATGTGTGAGAACACAAGTAACTGCTCGACACAAAGATAACTGCTCAAATAAAACATACAGAAATCAAGGTTCTTATTGGAAGGCGAAGAGCAACTCGTTTCGGCTTTTTTCATCCTCAATGCGCCTTGTGCGCACATCCTCGTTTATTTTTAAGACTTGAAAGCAACTTGGTTCGCGCATCCGAAGGTGTTAATTCGTTTCGTTAACATCTCTTTGAAGGAGCATTGATCGCCGGGTCTTGTATCGATACTCACTTGGCCACGTGAAAGTACGATCATTGGCTAAACGATGTCCAAGCGTGTTCAGACCGCGAGTCATCCTCTATTTATACCCTGGTGATTTTCCCGTTCGACGATGTCAGACCTCCAACATATCTCTCCCCCCGAAGGTAGCCTGGCTCTTATTTTACGACGGTCGAGCCTCAAAAAAATTTAATCGCATCGTGAGAGCAGTTTCTACGAGAAAGTTGACGTCGCCCATCGACACGTTCCCGGTCTTTGACTCTCGTCACGAGGCAAGATGTAAAGAAAGAGAGGCTGAAGGCTATCGCGATTCATAATAAAATTATTCATTATTGCTGGACTATATATCTTGCGTGAATTGTATCGTAAAAGACTTTATTGTATCCCGCGATATGCTTCATTTGGAGTTATAGGCGATGTGGATAAAATTGCTTATGATCCCTCGTCGGTTTTACACAATAGAAATTATTTCAATCAATACACACAGTTAACATACAAATGCAGGATGATAGAGGAAAAAATTTGCTGGACGCATAAATAATTGCTAATGAATAAATGGAAATTCATTAGATAAATAGTTATCTAATGAAATTAGCGTTTGATTGCGTAATATTCATAGTGCCGTTAGTCGATATTACGTTATGTCATTATTACATAAATGATCTATCTTTTTCTCTTACCTATTTTCTGATAATACTCCATATGATATGATTGCTATCATAAAATACATGTATTATGTTTCGGGATTGCGTGTTTTATAACAACATATATATACTAGAATAGAGTGCAATATCTTGTCGAAATATAAGACTCAGGATTACATTCTTTAAAATATTTTTGCTTCATGAGTTTTTCTTCTTGATGAAAATTAATTTAAAAATTGCATTTACCGTATATAATTTTTTAAATCACTGTCTTAATTTATTATGAGTGTTTCAACGAACTTTACATCGTTTAAATCAATAAGAAATGATTCATAAAAACTGCATCTTCTTGTAAAGATCTCGTGGTTTATGAAGTCAATTGTAAAATAATTTGAATTGCAATTTGATGAGGAATGATTTTCGAGAATTAATCATAGTTGTAGATATATAACGCCAATGATCGATTACATAGTTTAAATCAATAAGGAGTGATTCGTAAAAGTTGCATCTTCTTGTAAAAAATTCCGAAGTTTATGAGATCAATTGTAAAAATAACTCATTTTATAATTTGCGAAGAATAATTTTCAAGAATTGATCAGTTGTAGACTCACAGAATGCCGATGACCGATTATACGAGTATCACGTGACGCTTACATGTACTGATTATGAGACATGACTGCCATGATATACGATATCTTTCCGTTATGTATTGATATTTCCAATATTAATGATCAAATAATTAAATCTTAAAGGAAAAGCGTAATTTGCAATTTTACAATATTAATTTTACAATATTAATTTTACAATATTAAAAAACTCGCTGGAGATTATTTTTATATAACGCTTGACAATATATTTTTTCTTCGAGAAATAATTTTGCAAATTTTTTTTTAATTTTGCGAGAGGCGCTTGTGATTTCTTTTATGCGAAACTTTCGAAAACTATTTCTTTCTCTCTCTTAGAGAGTCTCAAGATCATTAGTATAAAACACACACATACCTCGGCATTTAATCCCACACGTCGTTCGTGAAAAGATATCTCACCACGAAGTTTCTCGAAGTCGCTACAAAAATAATCAGAATGTTCCGCACGAAGTTTCGGAAAGGCGTTCGAAGCATTACATGCCGCAGGAATCGTGTCGTTATGATTTTTCACAGCAGCACATATGACGCAGTTTGGATAAGAGCGAACGTCAAATGTATACATTTCTCTTGACGTTCGTGGAAAACATTTTTTTTTTCTTGTTTTCACGAGAAACGCAGAAATTTCTTACCGGCGATATTTTCTTTATCGTAGTATTTACACTCTTACATATTTACTAAAAATATCTTTTTTTTTTTCATTTGTCTCAGCAGAGTGCTATTTCTCATCATATAACGCGTGTGATGCGAAATGCCCGGATAAAATCACGTGCGCTCTCTTTAATGCGGAATTTTCGCGGCATCAATCATTATTTTTTCTTCTGCTGTTGCGTATGTCGTCAGCGCTTAGGCTCGCGATTATTGACTTTTCGCGTTGCGTTTTTTTAACAACGTCATTTGTAAGTCAGTCGTAATTCTCTCGAGGAAACGCAGAATGCAACACGTACGAATTGCGAAACGATTGCGCGACAAATTGCGCCGAAAAAAAATGCACCGCAAGTTTGTTCTTCGCGTCTTATATATTCGCGATGATCTCATCTTTTCCGGTGCGAAAATATAGTCAATGACTTCGAAGAAGTATCGGGGATCCCGGCCATCGTTGGGGGTCAAAGTGGCGCAATTGTTAAAACTGGCGCAAGAGTCATATTCGTATCAACCGTGTTTGTCAATGTAATGAATATTGACAAGTCGCGATCGTGAGATACGAGTATCACGGTTCGCATTACGTTTTTCTTTATTTTTAATCCATGCGATAACAAACGCTGAGGAATTTGCGATATACCGTTACAACTTGTTGTAATAAAATCGAATGTAATAATATTGAATAATCGATTCGTATATATTAACAGGAATTGCGATAGAATGAGAGAGAGAGAGAGAGAGAAAGAAAGAGAAAGAAATAGAAAAAAAGAGAGAAAGATGTAAATAGATGGAAATAAATATAAAAAAATATAAAAAAATTATCAACCATGAAAATGTTTCTACCTTATGCACAACTTGAGGACACACACACACACACACACACACACACACACACACACACACACACACACACCATATATATATATATATATATATATATATATATATGATTCCCTTCTTTCATAGAAAATATATATAAATAGTAAGAAAAAATCTAAAATTTTATTTAAGGAACAAACGTTAATTTTTTTTCGAATTATTTCATTTTATTATTTAAAGATATATTTAAATTCACTTATTTTTTGCTCGTACCAATTTTATGTAAAGAAGAGATAGATAATAGATTGATTTGGATGTATATAGAGTTTGGAGAAACTCAGACGGATCGAAATCTTAAAGTGTTGTTACATCATCCGTATTATACATATATATCGATTAATTAATAAATTATCTGACACACAACCAGCACCAATATACTGTTTCTTCTTATTTAAAGAATACATGTTAAAGTATCTCGAAAGGTTCTGATTGAAATTAATCTTATCAATGATATCTACACTATTCCAGTTATTGCAACGATTGGTGCGCGATTGCATAATATATAATACGTTATAATACCACTGTTTAACTTTGTAAAGAATAACGAAAGAACTCCTACAGGTTTTTTCAAATTCCATTATGATCTTAATTAAAATATTTCCAAGAGATCATAAAATGTCAATTTAATTATAATTAAGAGATCATAAAATCTAAATTTAATTATAATTAATTTGATTCCCAATATTTTGTGAAAAATATTTCTTTCTTTCTCTCTTTTTTAAATATTACTTATCGTTAATAATACTTTAACTATTGTTTTACTTTCATTTTTTTAGGAAAAAAGCACACACAGAATATATTACTTAAACGTCACTTAAAACATTCTGGGAACGGCTCTTAAAACAATTCAGGCGGCAGAATTACGATTTAACACGTCGCGGTGACATGCACTATTCGACACAATGTCACATGCGACGATGTCAGGATGCGAGCATCGATGGCTTCTGTGGTTTTAACGCTCAACCATTAAAAATTCAATATATTTGTCGATGTTATATCGCATCGTGTCGTGTTGCAAGCCAATTTCTCGTCTTATTCGCTCTCGTTGATTGATTACTGGCTGTCAGCTGATCAACATTTTCCGCTTGTCAATATGCACCGTTTTATAATTGGCTGCTTGCGTCTTGTTAGACACGCTATCGTTCTGTATATAAAACAGGAATCCTCAGTCTAGAAAAACATGTACATCTTATTAACATACATATAAAATTATTTTATTAACATTACTTGATCTGCGTTGAACTTAACATTGTATGATAATAAGGAAGTGTAGACGATGACGAAATCGCGAACGATTGAATTTTCCATGGCCAATTCCGCTTGACTGATGCGTATAACCGTGCAGTAGACGTAATAGTTGAACAGAACATAAGGAAGGAGCGATCGATCGTTTCCACGAGCGTGACGTGATTGCGCTGCATCGGATTACGTTGTTGGCTTTTATAGTCAAGCGTGTAAAATCCCCAGGATTTTACACGATGTCGACAAGCATAATAATCTGATCTGTCGCCAGAAAAACTATTAAGAGTGACAATTCCGCGCGTCCATCTGTCTACTTGCGGCGAGGTGATTTATACGAGTCGAGAGGTGCTAATCTCATTAGCATAGCTCTTTGCACGAAGTCCGGTATACATTACGTCTTTGACGCGTGATCGCTTTGGTATTTTTACTGACACGCCTATGTCAGATGATATTATGGCACAAAAGCTCATTGCCAGCCCATTGCAGTTCATTGAGTCGCAGAAAGTATTTTCTGTTAAAATCTGCTTAGTCAAAGTAACGGTTGTTAACAAGAGTAGTATATAAATATTTCATTTAGCGAGTCTCATTAAAATTTATATCTGTTTGTTTCTATTTCCGTAGTTTTTCTTTTTCTCATGATTTTAATCTCAATCCATTTTACGTTATATTTATAGCGCAAGTGTTTATATATTGTTTAGTTATACGAATGAGTGACGCCAACACAAAGTGAGAATATACGATGTTCCAGAAATATGTATTACCAGTCTCTATCTCTAATTATAAATATTCTAATTATAAAATATACTAGGGATTTTCTCTGTATACATTATAAAAGATATATTGATATTGAATATCAATAGATATAGATTTACTTGTATTAATAATAAATTAATTATAATTTTCTATTTCTTAAATTAATTTTATATTCAGTTCTGACAGCAATATTAAATCTGATATCGATTTTGATTTGTATCTTAACATTTTTACGCTTAAATTATTTTTATGTTGCATGTAAACTTCATGACATTGCGTATGCAGATTTTTTTTTATGTAAACAAAATTTTTCCTCTCGTAAGAGCTCCTATTATCACCGGTGTTGACAGTCTCTAATCCGGATTAGATACAAATCTTAAGAACCGGTTCTCTGACTGTCTTTTTACTATTTCATGTTCGGCTCTCTTCATATATACTTTTAAATCATTCAACGTACCAATTTATAAAAGCGTGTAAGTCCATCCTCTTCCGTTTTATTTCCAATTTCCTTTTAATGTCTTTCTCTTGCATTGCAATAAAAATATTCCAATTTAAAATAAGAAATATTATCAAACTTCTTTTTTGTAAAAGTTAAACGTTGATATAATGAGCTTAATCTCATTTTGATTTCATCAATCAATTCCAAAAAGAAATATAAAAAACGTCATATTTGTTTTAGAATTGAGTTTAGATATGATAATGTGATATTATCTGCTTTTAGTGTTCGCATCGCAATGAATACCTCACCTTTAAACAGAAAATTCCATATTCTCTTGTGAGAGCATCGCGTGAATTTTTCATATGATAATACAACGCGTTTGTATAAAAGTGTTGTTCATCGTGCATTTCCATAATGTCGCATAAATTAAACGGTATATTAAGCATGCGATTTATGAAATCGCGATGAGACTTCAATGAATTGCTTCTATCATTCAAAAATGACATATGCACATATGCATCGTTCATCTCCGGTATAAATAATATAAGCGACACGGCTATTTTAGGTTCCCATCGCGTCACAATGGATGTCTGCGGTAATTCATATAATTGTCGGGAAGATTGTACACTCCTCAAAAGGGCACAATTAAATGCCCGTTTAGAGGCAAGTGTGTATGCCATGCATGCGAGTGTAATTACGTGCTCGATCGCTGATAAATTTTGAATGGCAAGCTATTCGGTATAATTGACCAATCAGTATTGTACCATCAATAACTTACGTGTCATTCACCTTTATATATCGCAGAAAATTCACACACACACATAATATAACGTACATTTAAATGTAAAATTCTCTTTATCCAATCGGAAAATCTCACTTGACAATTATTTTTAATTTTAATGATTTGACAAATTTAAAAAAATTATTTTTTCTTAATTAAAATATTGAGATATTATAAAAAAATTACAAGTAATCAAAAAAAGGATTTTTTTACAAACTTTTTGATAAATGTATTATTAAATTTCATTTTGATCTAAAAAAAAATTTAAAACAAACTGACTAAATAGCAAAGTAGATTTTATCAATTAAATATCGATTATTATATTCCAGAATTTTAATTATAAAAATTTAGCAGAAAGAGATATTTAATGTCAAGTATCGGGAAGTCCTGCTTTTTTAAAGGCAATAAATTTGTCATCATCGCCATCTGTGTGCAATTTGTTTTTATCGCTGCATGCATATATATATATATCTTCATTTTTAATTTATTTTTTGATATCATTAATCATACGTTTATCGGAAATGTGCGACGATTGAATATTTATTAATTATCATATTAGTTATGTAAATTACATTCTATTATTATGATTTATTAGAAGAACGGCATGAGAAAAGATTTTATCTAAGAAATCCCTACAATGGCATCGATTTCGCGTCGTAAACATAGTCACGAGCTATGAGTCAAATTATTACCTGCTAAAGCTACGATGATATGCACGAAATTGAAACGCAATGTGAAATACACGATGATACTGATACGAGTAGCTGAGTTATGATTTCAAATTTAGCAAGTCATTTATCGGGAGCTTTAATAAATTCACTTACTGACAATGAGTATTCAGAAGAACATTATTATTATATGTATTATTATATACAATAACGACTAATTTTAAATATTATATATATTAAAATTAATCGTTTCTAATATAAAATTATAACTATAATAAAAATATAATAAAATAGATATAATAAAAATTTATAATAAATATCTTTTCCAAAAATGTCTATGTTGCCTTTAATTACTAAATAATTTTTTTTTTAATTTGCTCTTTATTTTTGCAGTTTAATAATAGATTTCCGTTAAAGTAAGCATGTCATGCTAAATTATACATTATTTGCATTATTTTCAGGTCTTGCATGATTGCGCAAAAGCACGGAGAGAAGTCGAGCTTCACTGGAGGGCATCTAACTGTAGGCACATAGTTCAAGTAAAAGATGTATATGAAAATTCCTACAGTGGAAATAAATGTCTACTAGTAATTATGGAATGGTACGTAAAAATAATACGTACTCTTTTAATACGATTGCGATTATATACTAGCTTATATACTAGTGTAAGTTTTCACATTTATGTTCTTTTTTAGTATGGAAGGCGGAGAGCTATTCCAAAGGATACAAGATAGACAAGACGGTGCCTTTACTGAAAGAGGTATATAGTTTGGTGTTCCAAATTTTTTTATCAAACTTGCTACTGTTAGAAAATATATAAATTGTATGTTTTTGCAGAAGCTGCGCAAGTAATGTACGAGATTTGTGTCGCGGTAAAACATTTACACGACATGAACATCACTCATAGGGATCTAAAACCTGAGAATCTTTTATATTCTAAACCAGGTAAATTTTATATATATTTTAAAATATGATTTACATTTGTTTTTCCAAAATGTAACAACTTGAAGACATTATTAGTTCGTAATATTTTATAAGCTCAAAAGACTTAACCATATATTATCTGTAGGCCTTGAAAAGTTATGAATACAAAGATCGCTTTTACCATAATTTTATTTAAATATACACTCCAAAAGACTAATAGACAAATATTGTCGTACATAAGTGACTTATTGTTGTTATGTATTAATTTGCAGATATCACAGGAATTTTAAAACTCACCGACTTTGGATTTGCCAAAGAAACACATTTAAAAGACACGTTACAAACGCCATGTTATACACCTTACTATGTTGGTAAGTTTATATGTTTCATTGTGCGAATACATTCATATGTTTAAAATTAAAATGATAATTTGTTTTTTATTATTTTATTTTTAGCTCCAGAAGTCTTAGGACCAGAAAAATATGACAAGAGCTGTGATATTTGGTCACTGGGAGTAATTATGTACATATTGTAAGTATATACATTTTTGTAAACGTTTAATTTAATTATACATTTTATTATTTTTATTATTTTTTTAATTATATAGAATTTTCAGTGTTTAAAGATTGCTATTGCTTCACATTCATGTATTACTTAAAAATATACATTATGATGATGCATTTGTAACTTTATCACTATTTTTAGATTGTGCGGCTTCCCACCATTCTACAGCAATCATGGATTAGCGATTTCTCCCGGAATGAAAAAAAGGATTCGATTAGGACAATACGATTTTCCTTATCCAGAATGGGCGAACGTAAGCCAGGAAGCGAAAAACCTTATCAAAGGCATGCTATGTATTAATCCAGCGGAAAGATTACAGATCGACGATGTGATGCGTAACAATTGGATCGCTGTAAGAATATATTCCACAACACTTATCTAAATTTACACAAAGGTTTTTATATTTTTTCAAGAGATTCTTTCTCTGTTTAGAAATACACAGAAGTGCCCGCTACTCCTTTACACACTGGACGCGTTTTACGCGAAGGGGAGGAAATGTGGCCTGAGGTACAGGAGGAGATGACGCGATCGTTGGCAACGATGCGAGTTGATTATGATACGGCATGCCTGAAGCAGCTTGATCATACGAATAATCCTCTGCTGAATAAACGTCGACGTGCGAAGCAGTCCGCGAACAATGCGACGATCCCGCCGACTACTAGTCCTACGCCCGCCTCCTAGGAAGAGGACAGTGTCAGAACTAGACGGAACTGGACTTTTTTTCTACGAAGATGCGTCAGATACAGTATGATCGTAACGAGGATCATTCTCTGACTGTTGCATTTTACGAAGCGAAAATAATTCCGGAGTAGGATAGTAGTATTGAAAGGCACTTATAAATTACATTATATTGCACGCATGCACTCCATTACGCTTATTAGCGTTTGATCTATTAAGAGCGAGAAACAGAATTTTATTGAATTAAAAACAATAAGACACACAAGGACAATATTGCCCCAACGAATATAAGTAAATACGATGCCTTTTTAATTATCGAGCGACGATATCATAGTCATTTTTGACTGGAAAAAATCCATTTAAAAATACGTACTGTTTTATGAGAGAAATATGCTACATTCTCATCATATATATAGAAGACTCATATATTGAACGACTATATACATATATGTCGGCAAAAGGTAAATTATGTTATGGAGTATTAATGTCGAAATGCTTAGTTCAATTTTCGACAGAAAATAATTATCTTTATTTGAATATCTTTAGAAGCATTAAAAAAAAGCTTGGCTAATCATTGAATAGTATTGCTGAATATATCTTCTCATTCAAATTCTAAATTTGATCATTCATAGCCAAGAAAATATTTAATAATAAAATTTAAAAAATATTTTCTTTTCCTAATATTTTCTCTTTTTAATGTAATAAAGGAATGAAACAGGTTTCAGTGAAACCTATTTCATTCCTCCATTACATTAAAAAAAGAAATAAAAAATCATAGCTTGTAACTTGGAAAGAATTACGAAATATATTTTTCCAAAAGTTTGTTATATATACATTCAATAACTAAACTATTAAAAAGTCAATAAATAGTAATAGAACCTTTACATTCGGTTCATTCTTAATATGTAAAAGAAAATTAAATTATGACATTATTGAGTCGAATCACTTTTATTTTATATATTCTTTAAACGTATTCTAAAATAGATGTCAATTATTTAAAAGAAAATTTGTTTTAATTAGAATTATATAAAAGTTCTATGCAAAAATATAAATGATAATAATATAAAAGTTATTTTATTTATATATTACTAAGACTAGAAAGAGCTATAGAGATATAGAATTGTATTCATATACTTATCAATTATTCTAAAAAATTTACTTGCTAATATAATCAAAAATGCACAATGTCTATATTTTTCATCAAATTTTTGAAACATTAGGATATTTTTTACATAATGTCGTGTACTATCTTCTTCGTAGCTTATTTTATATAAATATATGCATAATTTTTCATAATTATTATTCATATACATAGTGATTCATCAAAATTTTTTATTTGATCTTTTTTTATGTTAGTACAATTAATTTAGACTTTAAAGAAATTATTTGTATTCCAATTTTTATCATATTTTTAATATATATGATATACATGTTTTATTATGTAAGTATATATTCGAATTCTACACTATATATAGAATTTTAATCACAATAATTATGCTTAAGGCTGAATATATTTAAATCTACTCTTCTCATTTAAATCATGAACATCATATTTTAGTCAAAAATCGAGTGCTACAAAACAAAATAGATATAGCATTTAGTATTACGTTATTAAAAATAGTAAACATGCAAATTGTATATATTTTTACTTAATATTATTCAAAGCTATTGTGTTTACGATTATGTAGAAGAATCATTAGAGATTCAGAAGATTTAAAAAATGAAGTTTAAATTTAATCAACGAATTTTCAATATCTTAAATATACAGCGTGATATTCTATCAATTATAATATAATTAATGACTAGTAAATTAAACTAGAAAAGAATGGAAGAATTTCATGTGCCTATAATTTTAATCAAAATTAAATTGTCATATTGTTATAGATACATATTAGAATATTTGCGCACGCGCGCAATTAATATCAATAAAATATATATTATGCAAAAAAAATAGTAACTTATTTTTAAAGGGAGTCATTTTCTGGGTATATATCTAATATGAGAATATGAGAGATATAGATGTGTATGTATATGTGAGAGATATATATATAGGAAACTTATAGCAAGAGTTATTCAAAAATTCCAAATTAAAATATATAGATAATACAAGTTTTTAATTGTATAGAGTGAGTATCTACACAGTTCCTCGTGTTCTATATTGATTAAATAAATTATATTCGTAATAATATAATTGCGCTAATCCATAAAGATTACTTCAATTTGAAGACAGTTATATGAGCGAGTTCAATAGCAAGATATTTTTATAATAAGTCAGATTCGAATAGATCTGCATTTACACAAAAAATGGACAATAATTGAATAAATTCTTTCATAATATCGTAACTTAATTATTTGTCCAATTCTCTGTATTATAAAATCATGTATTTTTAACATGTAACAACGCTGCAAATTTCCATAGGATGTAACGTTTATAGAAATATATTTATAATCAAATAATATTATAATTAAAATTATAGAAAATATTTTATATCTATATTTTAATATTTTTTTTGTTATTTATCCTCTTCTCAAAATCTATTTGTTCAACACGATTCTTATTATGCAATTGTTATCAGATATAATTAAGTTAATGATCGATAGAAATCTAATGTTGAAGTCCATCATATTGTTTATAAAATTTTATTTTATATAATTACTCTTATAATTAAACTTACTTTTGAATTATTAAAGAAAACATTTCATGAGAATTATTTACGTATTATATTTGTTTTGATTACATCTCAGATACAGATTATAAAATGTAATGATTTACGAATTGCTGAATTAGATGTTTATTTCGTAAACATACAATTTTAAGTGCTCAAATTATCAAATGCAATGTTAATTATCATTTTTAATATTATATTAAATATATCTTATATAACATATATATATAATTTCAAATATATCCAAATAAATTTAAAAAAATTCTCTAATGTATCCTGTAATATTTAGTCATTTGTAGAGAGATGAACACAAACTGTGCGGAATTATTTATTACAGATTTTATTTCAGATTTCAAGAAACTGTTGTGTATTGTGCAGATTTCTAGAGTTACAATTATGTATTACATAAATGTGTGACTACATAAATATGAGAAAAAGCACATATCTTATACTTTATTATAAATTGTTTAAAAAAAATCAGTACAAAAAGGAACACAATCAAGTTTAGCATACATATATATCTATATAAATATATATAGATACTTTATACAACACTTGAGATATTTTTCGCGTGTGTTACAATTAATTTCAATATCTATATTGCTATTATAATCGAAATACAAATGATGAGAGTTGAAGTCATATTCAATATGTGTGTATGTGAACAACAAGAGCTTATCGAACAATAATAAAGAGTAGATGTGCAAATATAAAACATTTGTCAATTAATCAGATCGCATGCAGAATAGATGCGTTAATCAAGCATCACATATTTTTAACAATTACATAAATAATACGTTATAAATTATTAAAAATATATAATTTGTTCTTTTGCATACAAGTTATCATCATTTAATTTTTTTCTTTTTGTTATTAATATAAGAAGATACTTAAATAACTCTCATTATGTTTAGGATTCTTATTAATTATATTTATCAATTGAGGAAATGAAGATAAATTTCATTATCATAAGAACTTATTGGAATTTAATTCCCTACATACCCTCTCTTTTTCTTTATCTCATTTTGCTCTATTAATATAAACTATAGATACAGTATGCAAAAAGTAGTGTATTTTTCATTCAATTGTATCAAATTGTATATCAAAGCGAAACTATACTCTAGTATACATAGAATTATATTGGTAAGGAATTTTTTATTTGATGTTACATATTTGAAGTGATAGTAATTCTATCATAGATGCTTGTGATGTAATATAACAAATATAACAAACAAACTGTCTTTCATAACTTCACAGATAAAATATCTATTTTATTCTATTTTATCTGTTATATGTATTCTATGTAAAGATACTTTGAAATACAATTTTTTTGGTTATATACTATTGGAAATAGTATGCATTATGTATATGTGCTGCAGCCAATTCACGGATATTGTACAATTAATGCAAAAAGTATTATAATCCACCATGCTCTAAAAGTTTATCTAAAAGTTTATATCAAACGTCAAACTATATATATGTATATATATTCTTTAATTACAACTCGCTGGGCCCCGGAAGTAAAATATTTCTCTGTTTACAAATCGCATAAATGATAAAATGAGATGTCTATTCAAGAAGACACAATGTGATCTCTAAGAATTTGCTAAGAGTTATTGGAATGTAAAGGGATCACAAACTTAGGTCCAAACGGTGATTTATACGTGATGCCGACATCGGAATATACCTTGTTTGGTAATGCGAGATTGCACAGGTACAATCTACCGTTGTCGACGCTGTGCGACAGTGGTAGCGCACCTAATAGACTGAATTTACTAAGAATACCAGGTGTACCTGTCGCTGGTGGTTCAATAGCGAGTACGGGCGCTCGGTTACTGTTCGCCCACCTGGCTATCGGCGTAATTATCCTTGGCGAATCCTCATCGCAGAGTGCCACGAGTATGAGATCCACCAGCGATGGCAGATTCTTCACTTTAGTCTCTACTTTGTTCTCTGTTAGCCTGTACAGTGATAATTCCTGCAAAAGGAACACGTCCTCCGCGTTTTCCACGAATACGATCGTTTTGACACCGTGACTAGACAATTGTCGGGCGCAGTTAATACCTGCGGCACCAGAACGATGCGGTCCGCATAACGCGACTACAGTTGGCCATTGATGCGCGTTGTTCGGATTTAGGCGATGACTTCCGCCCAATAATTGGAGGATGAGCTCAGCACCAGCACGACCGAGAAGTTCCACCTTTAAAAGAAAACATTGATTGAAATATTTAATAAAGATAATAAAGCTTGATATATATATATATATATATGTGAATAATTAGGCGAATATCAGTCTTTGAAAATTATTTTAAATTGTAATAACATTCTTATCAATGTAAATCGTTTCGTCAATCTATATTTATTTAGATATATGGTAAAAGTAAATATACATATTTCTTTTATAAAATTTTTCTATTATTTTTCTAATTATTTTTCTAATTATTACAATTTCTCCATTATATGAAAATAAATAATTAAAAATATCAATACGAACCCTACGTTCCCAACTTATTCCCAATCTATCTGCTGCACCTATTAATTGCCGATGAAGATTAAGAGTGATGCTAGGAATTACTAAACCATTATCTGTCACATATTCCTTTTCACTAGGACAAGGCACCACAATTTGTCTGAGCACCGTAGGTTCAGATACGAGAATGTTTTCATCAGGTCGATAGATAGCTGTAGTACCCCGATTGTTTTCTGACTGCCTAACGATATCTGGTTTCAACGAGTTTATTTCTTGCCATACAGCCTATATGATAAATTATAATTACAGTAAGATAAAAGAGTAATATTATATATTTCATATTTTCTCTTTGATATACAATGTAAATTTTTAAATAGTAAAATATTTTAAAATAATAAAATAAAATCCTACCTCTTTATTGAATAATGCTAGGTTTTTTTCAAAATCAAAGTCTTGTTGTAGAGACTGATCAATTGGAGTACCAAAAGTATGCTCATCTCTTTCCAATGCTCTTTGCTTGTGAGTTAGTCTTTTGGAAATAGATTTATTGTTAGAAATATTATTTTCAACTGCAACATTTAAAAAATGTCAATATAATTATGTGCATACATATGTGCAGACATAAGTACATAAATTATATATACAGCAATGTATACCTGGAGCAATCTTTCCATTTGGAGTTTGTTCCACTTGCTGCTGGTTAGACTCGACAGGTTTCTTTAAATTTATTTGTGGTGGACAACTTGGCCCTTGTAGTATAGGGACGCATTCTGAAATCGATCGTCCTGCCCTTTTTGCGATTGGCCTCTTTACAATCACTTTACTCTGTGGTTGTATATCATTCACATTAGTTCCTGCTTCTTCAGTTGATATAATCTCGAGCTTTTGTATATCTTTTACGCTGTAAGAATAACTATATTTAATAAACATGCTTATATTAACATTGTATTACTACAATCTATAAAGATTCAAAATCAATTATATATATCTATACAAGATAAGACTTATTATTGTATAATGTATCAAATAAATATACAGTGCAAACTTACCTTAAGTTAACAATGGAAGTATGCGGTATGCCATTGCAAAATGCTTTTGCCAGTGTCAGACTATTCTTATTAAGATCGACAATTTTACCTTGATAAGTAAGATCGTCAATGCATTTTACAGAAACAATACAACCCAGGAATTGTTCAGACATCTTTATCTGCAGATGCATATGAAAAATATAAAGGTTATCTATAGTTTTCATATTTGTCATATAATTAACACCAATTATATATTTTAAATATAATATTGTTAGACAAGTAAAATTTAATAATTTAATAATATATGAATTTTAGTTTAAAATATATTGCATAAGACAGAAATACAATTTATATTAGAAAAATAATTCATTTTTTGATGACATTTTAAATACATTTGATATAAATATACTGTAACAATAACAACAAAAATGAAAGTTTATTGTAGCAATAATGCTTTTTTCTTCTTCTATACAAGTTAAATTTCTTAAATTTATTGTTTACATTATTTAACACATATCTAGACGTGCAATTTATCCTTTTTACGTATACATTAAAGAATATATTTTAAAGTATAAATTCTTTCAATTCCAAAATTTCCAATTTTTTACAGGAGTTAAAAATGCAACATGTAATGTAAATAAATTAATAAATATAAAAACAGAAACATATACATACAAACACAAAAATTACCGGTCTCTAATATCATTAAAAAAAACAATTTCAGCTAGTACATGTATCACAGGTTATAACCGTTTAACAACTGCTGAAAAAAACTATAGTGCATGTTTACATACCCAAATGAAAAAAAGATGAAAGTAAAGATGATTAGACGAAACAATCAATTGCAGCAACTAGGTAACGATTTGAATATCGAGTACAAATTTCGGTCGGTTTGTACAACGAATCGTCAGTACATATGTGATGTATATCCTACATATAATGCGCGTGTTAGGTTGCCAGTGATGTTAGAATCGAGACGACGCAAATACGCGCAACCGTAATGATGGGGATAACGTAACACAAGTGAAAACCGCGCGTATGTGATACGTGAACTCTAGAGAGGAATTTCGTACACGTAGCGCGGAACAGAACCAGAAATTGTGCAGTTATGCATGTTACTCTTTGAAGACATTCGTTGGCTTCATGTCCACATTTTTGTCCACAGAGGACGTATTGCTCTAAGAAATCGCCTAAAAGCGCGCCATGTTATTCTCTTCTTCTGTATTATTTCAAAAAATAACTACTCAAGAAAAGTATAATTCTTATTTTATTTCCAAAAGTAAGTTGCGAAATATATATATTTATTCTAGAATCACAAAGTACAGTTAGTTGAAAAACAAATATCATTATATTTAACATAATATGTAATAAAATTTGGAATTTGAATAATATTTGAATAATATACAAATTTTCTTTGTGTGACAATATATGTTAATAATTTATTATAATAAAATGCGCAACGTAATGATGTACTGCGTTTATTACTCATTTGTCAATATAATCTTATAAATTAATATATATGTATCTTTCATTATTTCTGATTGTACATGTTACATTGATTAAGGCAACAGTAGAAGCTATATTTATATGCTCAGGTGTGTATATCGATATAATGTATTGTAAGCGTTTCGACTAAATAATAGCTGTTCTATCTCTATATATATTACTGACACTTAAAATAAACTTATAAATATGTACATATATAAAAAATATGCGCAGCTAATTTAAAAAGACGATGTTCGATATAAAATTTTAATATGAAAAAACATAAGAATGTTAAAAATATGTATTACATATAAAATAACTTCAAATCTAATTAATATATTTATATTAAATAAATTTTTTTATTATATATTTATATTAAATATATTTTTTCATTATTATAAATGTACATTTAGAAAATTTTTAATCACTATTAGATTAATTAATAATAATGGTAACAAAATTTGACTGTTTTGTGTTATATCTTTTTCATAGTTACAATAATTTTGTTCGCAAATAAATTTTTTGTATTTTAAATTAAAATTTGTAGATAAAATTGTACATAAAACGTAAAAATAATATATTTTCGATATAATAAGTATAAAATTGTACTTAGTGATATTGTTCATAAACATTTATAACTTTTATAAATATAATTGAAAAATTTTACTAGCATCGAAAAGTACTATTTTAGACAGTAATTAAATTGTGTGGTATAATAAGCATACAATATTACGTAAATATAATTAATTATGTCATTAATCAATTATAATTTAATTTAAATTATAATTTAAAACATAAAATACATCGTCTTTTTAAAACAAATATTAAAATTATACATGTAGACGTAGGTGTAAACAATATTCTAAATACTTTACAATAGAAATGGCTGTTTGATATATGTATATAATTCATATCTAATGACGAGCACACTGTTTCTATAGTGGGCAGTATTTTATAGGATTACGCTTATCTGTAAAAGTACTGCATGTAACAATTATAAATCAGTATAACAACATATTAGCACTAAAAGCTAGCAAATTATTATAGAAAACACTATAGAATGTCACTTTCTCTCTTCCTCATATTTGCCTCAATCATTCTTTATCCATACATTGCATTATACACATTCGAAATATAAATGTAAATAAAAAAAAATAATTTGCTTTTTCGTTGGCGAGCAAACATACGCAAACATGTGTGCATTAATATTTATAATTCTTATACGATAATTGCAATATAATCGCTTCCAACTATATTCTGCTGACTCGATTATATACGCCGTAATCGTATCGTAATAATAGTATTCTTTATAACGCTTATATTTTTCTTTATTGTTATTACATATTTTAGGTACATGCTTTTTTCACACGTGCATTGCGGACAATGACCAGATGCCATTTCTGTACACGATTCTTTCAGAAGTAATTAGTGTACATATGGACATCAAGCAACATTTTTCAATACGACTCTAATATAATCTTAAGCATACAAAAATAAATTATAATAATATGATCATATCTCTCTGTGAGCTAACGCATGTACAGTGAATACTATATTATGTGTGTATGTGTGTGTACATACATACATACATACATACATACATTATATATATATATATATATATATATATATATATATATATATATATATATATATATATAGTGACGTCACATCTTCAATTGTCCATCACAATTGTTATGTAATTAAAATTTTTGCATACAACTCGCCTAGGTATCCCATTAAGATGAATTATAAAGAAAAAATAATCATTTTAATTATATTCCGTAAAGCCATGAATATTTATTAAGAGGGTATTGTACTTCAAAATTATATATGTATGTATGTATGTATGTATGTATGTATGTATGTATGTATGTATGTATGTATGTATGTATATATATATATATATATATAGTGTGTATGTGTGCATATATATATATATATATATATGCACATATACATTGGATATACATGTATGAATAAAGAGTAATTGGAACGAATATGAGAAAGAGAGAAACAGAGAGAAAGTGACATTCTATAATGTTTTCTATAATTTGCTAGCTTTTAATTCTAATATGTTGTTATATTGATTTATATAATTAATATGTACATATATATATATCACACACACATACACACATACACATAAATATATACACACATATACATACATATAAAATTTTGTAGTATAATACATTCTTAATAATTATTTGTAATTTTATGGAATACAATTAAAATGTTTATTTTTTCTTTACAACGCATCTTAGTAGAACACCTGGAGAGTTATATGCAAAAATTTCAATTACATACATAACAATTGTATGTACATTAATGAATCGTGGTAATGCCTATTAAAAAAAAATGTTTACTTATGATAGTATAGTGTAATAAGATGCACGTTAAAAGCACTAAATAAGATTTCAATCTTCTACGTGCGTCGAGTCCCCCCTCCCCCCTTTAGTGTTCCTACGCTAATAAATCCACCATGGCGTCTGCTGGTGTTTGCTTTGGCTGTAGCAAATTACCTATTAAATAAACATAAATTAGTTATTTAAAAAAATTTGTCCTAATTTCAATAATGTAAATTATACTGAAACTGTTTCAATAATATAGATTATGACAACGTCATTGTACTTACCTACATAGTTTAAAAAATTAAGTAAAGAATTACAGGCTTGTGAAGGCACAAGATAAAACGACTAGGATCAACGCTAGAATTCCGGAAGTTTGGATAGCTGCCGAGTTCCCCCCTTCTGTAAATATGAATAAAATTAAAAAAATAGCGATTTAAAGATAATAAATATTCTCTATTCGCGTGTGCACGTAGAAAACAATGGATGTGTTTCGTGTGTACCTTTTTGTGCCATTTCAGACGGATAATCTAAAAAAATTAAAAAAAGAAAGTTTTAATATTTGTAATTACGTATGTTATATATATATATATATATATATATATATATATATATATATATGTGTATAATAAATTAATGTAACTGATTAAATATTTAAGATAATGATATTTCTGATATGATTCAAAATATTTATAGAGATACTGTCTACAATTATACAAATTATAAAAATGTTGAAATACGAAAACAAAGTATAATTTAAAAATATGTATATATATATATATATAACGTTTTTTTTTAATAGCATGCATAAATAATATGCATAAAGATGAAGATATATACCACCAGTAAACGAATGCGATTCTGATGGAATAGACCATCCGAATGCGTTTTTAGCCGAAAGGATTGCCTCATAAGATCCAGGCTGAAGGTCTTTAATCGGATGTTCCACGATAAATTGATTTCCATTACCTTCTTTGACTTCGGGCTCAAGAATGTTCCATTTCTCCTCGCCCTTGCGGCGATATTGCAGCTGTAAGTAAAAGAATTATATCTTATATTTGCCGCATATTTAAATGAATTTTAAGATTTATTCTATTATTCTCAGTTTTATTATTCTTGATGCATATTGCAAAAAATCTATTTACCTTATATTCTTCAATCGGTGAATAACTCTCCAGATGCCATTTTAAAATAATAGCATTATTATCATCGAGTACTTCGGCGTTAACAACTCTCGGTTGCGAAGGTATACCTAAAATACATTTTGCAAATAAAAGAATCTTTTAACAAATTTTATATCTCTTTTTTAATATATAAATATTAATATAATAGTGATTACCTGTCAAAATGATCGATTTTGAATTTGGACCAATCTCATTCCGTGCATGACATTTGTACTCGCCAAAGTCCTTTTTCGAAGTGTGCAAAATTTTCAAAACATGTTTGGTCTTGTTGCCTTTCATAATGCCGTGATGCATTACTACCGACCCCTTCTTATGCGTAATTTGCAAGCCATCTTTATACCACGTTATTAAAGCTTCAGGATAGGCGCTCACAATGCACTGCATTTCCGATTCGATACCTTCGCCGGCGTAAACTGTGGCTTTTTTCACCTCTATCTCGGGTGAATCTGTCATAAAGTAAAATAAAGTTAATAAATAATGTTAAGATAAATCTTACAAAATAGATATTATTAAAGGTTGAAAAAACTTAAGCCGTATTGGAAATGAACAATTAATAACTTACAATGTACCACGACATTGATCGCTTCCATTGCCGGCGTTTTTGAACCATCCTCCGCGAGACATTGATACAGAGCACTATGAGATCTGTTTACTTTTTTTATCGTGATGTAATTGTCTTTCAAAATCACATTGGGGTCGTCGCCATTCATTTTCTTGCTCTATCGAAAAAAGAAATAAAATCAGTTTTGTCTCTTCTTTTTTTACATCCGTCAGTATATTTTTTTTAACATATTTGTATAATTATTAATATTATAACTGTATATATTTTTATAAAATAATATAATAGAGTGATACTATCATAGTTATTTTAATAATATTGTTAATAATATTTGTTATATCTTTCAATATTTTACCTCAATAAACCATTTAATTTCAGGCGGTGGCTGCATATCTGTTTCACAACCGAATTCGATAGTGCTGCCTTGAAACACGTCGATTCGTCGCGAAGGATACACACGTATGATTCCTTTATGTGAATGTTGCGGAGGTGGTGAGGCTGTAGATTGTTGATACGTTCTTTCTGGATCGACCCGCAAACGGTGAGTCAAATGTATGTTTTCGGGTTGCCGGAGGATATTGCACTTGTAATCATCGGAAGAGTCGCTAACCGTCGCGTTGTAGATCGCCAAACTATTGTTCGGCAATAGTACGATCCTTTTTATTAAATCCTCTTTAATTTGCGGCTGCATCTCGAAGTAGAGCATCTTGTTACCCTTCGTCCACGTGACCGCATAATTTTCTGTAACAGTACGCGATAGAAATTTTTCAGAATGTATTATTAATATCACTCTCTTATTGATATTGTCGTGTAAAAAATCATGATTAAAATTTGCGTAGAAAATACATGTATAATACAGATATATAATTATATCTTTGAAATTTTTCTTCATTTCATTCTAACAATTTATTTCTCTTATTTTGAAGAAAGACTTAGTGAAATATTCACTTTTAAAAATAATTTCATAAAGATAGAGAAATCTTTTTGAAAATGTGTCGCATTGAATGGCGATTAAAAGAGATCATTGTTCTACAAACCTATGTGAATCATCTGACAGGGTAGTATAACGGTACTTCCGGCTGGGACGCGAATGCTCTGTCCCTTTGATAAAATTTGCGGTTCCCCGGAGTTGTCATTGTCATCTTCCTCTTGGTCCTCTTCCTCCTCCTCATCGAAAGGTGTATCCTCCTCATAATTCAAATCTTCTGTACTCTTAGTAGGTTTGCACAAAGCTAAAACAGAGAAAAGGGGAATGAGTTTTAACATGAGATTTATGAAACGCGAATTTTTAGTTTTTATTAAAATTTATTAAATTATTTATATAAATACTATTTTTGTGTTGCTTAATATTTATAATAAGTTGACATTAAACAAAAAATAATGTAATCTAATCTCAATAAAATTACTATCAATATTAATTTATGATAATTCCAGTAAAATCAATATAATGTCTCTATCTTTTATAAAATTATATTTATAATAACGATAGAAATAATAATTTGCTACGATTGTTTGAAGTATTAACTAAACATCGTTATTGATGCATAATCGGTAACATTTTTCTTAAAGTGACAGTTTATTAACGCAATCAATTAAATCTCCCCGGCTGCAATCTGTTCTCCGGTTATCGTCAAAACCGCAAACTGATATCCCTTTCCGTGAAAAGAAGGGCGAGAAGCGAAGAGATGCAGCAGTCGAAATTAGATTTCTAGTGCACGACCGTGCTCGATTTCGGGTTGGAACATAAACGTGCACATTCCGGCTTTCTAATAATACGCGACCCCATACCATCCTTTTCAACAATGAATATAGTTTCCTGCCAGTTTCGCGACGATGAGGTCAGAAGGAGAGCGAAATTGCTATGCAATTAGATCGGCCGAGGAGCTCCCCCTGCGTGTTTGCCATCAGTTTGCCTCGTTTTTCACAGGGCACAGCTTCACGCTAACGCGTTATACACGCCGTTCGATTTTAGCCGTAACCACACCCTGCGCTCGGAAAAAAATGGGTCGTGCAAGTCAACCGGACCTGGTGGTCTGTTTGACTTCGTCGAATGAACGGCAAAAAGCATCCGCCAATTTCGCGAATTAAGACCGCTAAATCATCGTTTATCGTGATTGAAGTCTGCTACTCCATTGATTTCAGCCTATTGAATAATTTTGAAAATTATTGATTAATAGATTCTTGAACGCGCTTGAATGTGCATAATTGCAAATTTAACAATTGTAGATGTTATCAAGTAAATTCAACCAACGTAAAAGAGTAACAAGCCTATTGGAATGTCGTATTAAAATTTAATAAAATTCTTTCTCTCTATATATATTAAATTTATTAATTCTATTAAAAATTTATTAAATAAATCCTTAAATTATTTTAAAGGTTATTAAATAAAAAAATTAATTAAGAAGTAGCCATATTTAAGGGACGCATTTATTCACATTTATTTAAAGATTATATTGCGAAGAATCAATATAAATATATCGAATGTAATTTCTAGAATTATAAGTAAATCAACTAATAAAATAAAACAACGAACGTTTAAATAATTATATTTAAGCATTTAATTATATAATTGTTCGAGCATTTTTGTAAGCGGAGTAAAAATACGATTACGCGGAAAGAACCCCATGAATCTAGATTAATGACCATCTCCTACATGCTCCCCTACAGCACCCCGTCTTTCAGAAAAGCTGCAGCCCCAATCTCTCCATTCTCCCTTAGCAACGCTCTGCTCTGAACACGCGAATAGGCGCCACGGTGTCCCATTGCTCAATCCGTGTGACTTTATAGAGCTACACCCACGCATTCTGCCAGTCGGATTAATGTCATGGAACATTGCGTTCATAGCTTATATTCATTTTACAATACGCGTCATCAGTCGCGAAATATCTACTTTCGTTTTCAAAAAAGATTTCGTGCTTCTCCTATTTATAGAAAAATTTTCTATTTATTTAGGTTATTTACTCGAATTTGTGACTACACAGAAAAAAAGGACATTCTTATTTTGAAAATATATTTAGTTTTAATATGGAAATCTTGAAATGAGATTATATCGCGTTAATTTAAGAAAAATTAATTGCTTGAATAATTGCTTATTTGAATGAAGCCATTTTATATAGTTCAATCAAGAAAAATATATTCTCATGATTTAAGATTTAATTTTCTTGAATGGAAAAGAAACAATATTGGATAGAAAATAACATTTTTTAAATCAAAGATTATAATTTTCTTAAAGTAGAATTAAATAATTACATATTCTTGAAGTGACAATTAAAATATTAAAATAAGACGATAATATTGTTGAAATTTAAAATTATTAAATTCTTCTAAGAAGATTAGAAATTGTTGCGTATATACGAAACAATGAACGCGTTAGTTTAAGTATATAAATTTTGATTTGACACTTCTTTTTTTTTCTGTGTATATAAATTTTTATAGTTATATTCAAAAAAATAATTACATTACAGTATATTTAAAAAAAGAAAAACTGATATATTGAACTAGACGTAAAAGATTATGGATGTGATATATCAATGATACGTGAAATATCAATGAGATACAAAAAAAGAATAAGTTTTCATTAGTTAAAATTAGCCTTTCATCAATTTCATCAAAATTGTTGAATTGTTGTGTCCCTATTTGCGAAGGTACTTATAGTTTCAAAATATTTGCTAAATTTTCAGTAAGATGTTGGTACATTATGAATTTAACTGAAAAGTGAGATTGCTTGAAGAAACGAAGCAATAAACAGCAAATTGATTAGGTGTATACGAAATACATTAAGGTGTGGTTTGCCACTGATGGTCTCGTTAAGGTCTGGCATTTTAAAAACCTAGCCTCTAATTTGTCTTCTATACTTCGTTTACTCGATAAATTTGTCACGGTTATACTTTCTTAGGAAGTCAAAAGGAAAGTTTAAAATCCAAACTTTTAGAAAAAAATGGTCTTTCCTTTCTCCTCCCATTTTTGTTTTATAGACAAGATCATTGGACAAGATTTTATTTTTTTCATCTTTCAGATTTTCTCTTCATTTTTTTAATATTTAATCCTCTTTATAATTATTTCTCGCATTTATGTGAATATATAGATTTTGCTAAAGATTTTGCTTCCTAAATTTCAATTAAAATCTTATTAAAACAAAGATAAAAGATAAGATCTCTGGTGTTTATTTCTACTTCTAAAGACACCTTTTTTATTTGATATTTTGAAAATTAATAGTGCTCTATGATATACATTTATGCAAAACAAATTGGCCTATATGTAAAATAAAAAAATAAAAAATAAAAATAAAAAATGAATAAAAATGAACAAAAAATCGATGGCTTTGGAATATTTATATATACCAGAGATTCTCAAGATAGATCTCATGTCTGTAAGTCAACGTAAATTCATCTTGCGAAATAGAAAAGCCCCGCCTTTATTGCGGCCGACTTTATTCTCTTAACGATCCGAGTATCATACTGATGAGTTCTACAGGGAATATAACGGACGTGCGCGTGTATAACCGCAAATCTGTTTTGTATTATAGGCACGCTTTTCGTTGCAGTGATATCATCGTGACAGTACACGCCCGAAAAAAGGACGATATACCTGATCACATCTGCAGGACACGTCATCTCGCCGCAGTGTCCTCACGTGTATTTTAACAATGAGTACGATAAGGCATGCGGTTACAGTCGGGTTTCGTTTCACAAATGAAAAAGAACGCTCGTAAATTACTGATATGCAGGAAGCGCAAAGGACATTCTTCACGTTGTGAAAATGTCAGAGTGCATCCGCGATTAGCATTGCAGTTTTGCGAGCGTTAAGTTAGAGCAGAAATAACTTCTCGTTTCGATGAGGAGGAGACCGTGTAGTTCGTGGAATTTTCGTTGGATCGGAGCTCAAAGCCAACTTCCGTTTACGAGACGTCCGTTGCAGCTGGAGTTATTTGGATTCCATGTAAAGTAAGCGTGAACAAGAATGTTTTAGTCACAATGTGCAGTGATACTTATCGTAAATCCGTGATTCTGTTAATATAAATTGATATATATATATACTTTTATATTATTACTATAAGTATTTACATTATATATTTTTATAATATTATATATTTTTATAATATTATATATTTTAATAATATTATATATTATAAATTATTATTATAATATTATATATTAATATTATATATTATTATTATAATATTATAAATATAAATAATATTATATATAAATTTTAATAATATCATATATTTTTATATTCATATAATATTATATATTATGACATTATATATTTTATACTTTTATATTATTATTATAAGTATTTACATTACATATTACATTTACATTATATATACTAGTAAATAAAAAATAAAATATTTAGTGTAAGAAGAAATTAATAGAATTAAATTAACTAAGATCAAAAACATTTAAATGTAACGCGAATCTTTCTGATTCTATTGAATTAATGACATTAATGTATGGCAATTTTGCATTCAAATAATAGATGAAATAAATATAAAGTAATAATATAGAGGTATATATAAAATTTTTTTTTAATTTATATATTTTTTTAGTATCTTCGTAAAAGGATGTATATAAATTATAGGGAGATTTTTTTTTATTGCATTACTACTTTTCTGAGGAAGGTCTCAAACAGTATACATTGTAATCATTCGTCGAATGACGAGAAAGTATGGTAGCACACGGAGTGTTAAAAGAAATATCTTAACAATCTCAGAGTTTCTCTTATCGATCGCGTCTTTCTCCCTTATTTCCCATGCTTTGTTTGTTCCGATAAGTCTTCTTCCTTTTTTGTGAGCAAATGATATCGTATCGAGAGGATGAAAGTTACGAAATTTTTCGACACAAGCTCGAATTTCGTAAAAGAGATTATTCTGAGAACTACCGCGTTTTACTTCCGCAATAATAATTCTTACTTTGCCAAGATTCTATCAATTTCTGTGAATAATAAATATATCGAAGATATATTTAAACCATCTTTATTATTTTTAATTTTTTATCGTTTACTCATCGAAATAAACGCTTTCATGAGAAAAGATATATATATATGTAAATTTTTTTTCTTTTTTCAATGCTTTTATTTGAATGAAAAGCATTAAAAGTATCTTTTATTTTCTCGTGACAAATCGATATCGCTCTGAATCTTTGCTGATATTTTCCAAGACGGTACCAATCAAATCACACATCGACTTTGCATCGATTATTCGTGAAAGCAGTGTTCGATGGATTACGAATGTTGAATGGATGACGTCAGCCCCTACATTCTCTCACGCCTTAATGGTTATTATTGCCAGGAGGCACGCACTCTTCTTATTCTCCGAGAAAGGGAACCCTAAGGCACGCACATGCGTACGAGAACATAATGCAATAGACGATGTCGATGAAATGTTTGAACATTAGCATCAGAATATTTCAAGATCATATTTTTTTTCGAGACGTTGTTTCCATTTATTTCTTTGACATATTCGGATCCGTGAAAAATATCAAAATATTCAATTAAAATAATTATGATCGTTTATATATTTTTAGAACTATTTTTGTATAAAAATGAGACAAATTTCGAAAAAATTTGATCTAAAAAGAATTAAGTTTTAGAATTAAATTGTCATTGATCACAAATGCAATTGAATTTCGACAGGAAGATTTAATCATAAAAGAGAAATTTCTCTCACTCTCTCTTTCTCTCTAATTCAAACTATAATGATTTATGTTCTTTTGATTTAATAATTTATTACATATATATATCTTGAAACATCTTTAATTTGTTTTCAAATAGATTCGGGATTAGACATTAGATAATCTGACATCTGACAATATAATGACATTTAATATTAATTATTAATGTATTATATATAGAGAAAATTATCGTTTAATATTCAATTCGCTAAAGATCCAAGTTAAATATGATCGAATAAATGAATGATTCCTTTTTAATAAGACCGAAAGCTCTCAAAGAAATGAAATGAAACTTCATAAGAAATGAATTTACCTTTCAGCTTTCGCGATGTCAATGCGTAATACTCATATCGACTTTTTTTTCTCTAATGAATTACATTAATATCTTCGGAAGGGAGCGGCAAATGTCGTCATCAAAAGGAAAATCATCGCGAGAGAGAGAAAAAATACGAGATAAAAAATTGCGCAACGTCCGACATGAATTGATTCGAAATAATTCGTTATTGCTGCGGCCGGTTCTCGCATATCGGGTTTGCCACCGTCGTGCGAAAATAACCACAGCGCGGCTGCTGCAAGGTATATAACGCTCGTTGGGTGAAATAGCAGAAGGGACGACATTGGGACTGGCCGGGCGCCAAGCGGGAAGATAACGCGAGTCCGCAGATGCTTCGTCGCCGATGCTGCATCGCACGATTCTCAGGCTGACTCCGCATAATCATCAGTTAACAGGATCAGAAAATTTTATATTAAAAAAATTTAGGTAATATTTTCGAAACTTTATACGTATGTGAGATCTGTAAAAATTTAAGTTTCCCAAGATTAAAAATATCCGAATATATTATAAAATAAACTATAAATGTTATTAATGATTAGTTATAGTTATTAAAAAATTCCAACATAATTTTAAAATATATATAAATGTATAAAAATAAATAAATAACATAGTACTTTCTTTATAATATAAAAAATACAGTAACTCTTTTTAATAGATAAACTTCGAGGTAGGAATTTATTTTTACTTGAAGATGTGCTTTGAGTATATATCTGTCTCTTTTTCCATAGCGTAAGTAGCATTAATACTAGAGAAGCGATCGAATTATAGGATTTTTATCAAGTTCAGAGGAGCCTGATTTAGACTGAGCTCGTGCGCACTCCAGCTTCGATATCGTCTTTCGTCATATCTTTTCGGGAGAACTGCTGCCTGTTCAAAATATCTCGCTAAATGTAATAATATTTTCCAAAAAATTTGATTGAAAAATAATCGTAGTGTGCAAAAAGTACGCATCAATAGCGTTCACCCTAATATGTAGAAGTCTTTCTACAGACGCGAAATTGGTTGACCTAACCGCAGGGTTGAAACTAATAACATTGTCATTACGACAGGTGAGTCGTGTAACGTCAATTCTATGGTGTGGATCTTTGTCTTGTAGCACAATGAATTCAATTCGCGGGATGGTCGCTGGTCCCGTAGTCCCATCACGCAGAGGCATAACCCTAACACGCATACATTTTGCTTGCGGGATCTAATATAATACTTTCCTTATTTGGAAAGCAATATTTCTACGAATTACGATTAATCGTCCTTATTTGGAAAGCAATATTTCTAAGAATTACGATTAATCGTACGTCGTAAGGCTTTCAAATATCTCGCGTTGTAATAAAAAAAGTTTCTCTGAAACGTAAAATATTAAAAAAATCATGTTTTTTTCTTCATACATATATTAAAAAATTATTCAAAATTCTATTAATTAATTATTTTCTAAAAAATTATTACTTAGAATAAGTAACTTTTATAGAATAAGTAACTATTATAAATTATTTGTTGTAAATATTAACTATTTTTAAAAAAGGACTAATAATATTTATCATAAATTATTTATGATTGAAACAGATGTTAAGAAATTAAATTTATCATGTAATATATACATACATTATATATTAATTTAAATAGTGACGTATATGATTACGATATAATATTATTAGACTTGGTTTTTTTATCGCAAGTTATTATGATAATTTATTAGCTTCATTTCGATATCTCCTGTCATACAACAGATATATAGATAATTTTCATCTATTGTAGAGGTATTATTAGTTCTACTTGTTCCTCTTCGTCTTATCGAGGGTTCAGAAAACTTCATCCTGTATCGCAGGCAGTTTAAAAGACCGTTAAATAGTGAGTCAGCTCATAGAGGAAGATGACCATGTAACATCTTGCGCGCGCGCGTGACCGGATCGTTACGGATATCAAGAACATGAGATGTTGCTGTGAATAACATTAATCTTCCTCGGTTGGGCGTGATCCTCGTAAGGATAGGGTCGACATATCAACGTAATGCATTTACGAGAAAATATGCGCTCAAACAAAAATCTGGTCTACTTTAAACTTCCATTACACGACTTTCTCCAGTAAATATATTTTTAAATTTATTTTTTATTACATTATGCATTTCTTTTATTTTATGTTTCATACAGAAAATGTAAATTAATTACCGTGAAAGAAAACTAGAATACATTGCTTCAAATATTCCCTTCATTATTCTATTATTTCTTTATTATTATTTATAAAATAAGATATTATTTCGAATTTTATTGCAAAATCAAGAAGAATATAATTATCAGACGCTATTCCCATCATTAGATGTCATATTTTCTCAAGCATATTAATCATGTTATTTCGGTTTTGTATAAAAGGAAGATTATAAATAATGCGGAGGATTAATCAATGGAACATGTCCGCTTTAAATAAATCAAAGAATGTTTCGCGGATGCCACCGACGCGTCGTATATAATGGCATTATCTCCTTCATTACCATCGATATAAAAGGATGCAACGCAAGAAGAATATCTTATGCCTCTCCGCCTACGATCAGCTTACATCATCCAACCAGAATGCGTTCACCGAAATTCAATCCGAAATATTACTCCGGTCAACATGTATATTGCATCCTACGAAAGTGGCATTCGTTTTGAAATTCAGCAAAAAAACAGCGATATGATTGCTTCAATATAAAATATTATTTTGCCAGCCTCCCGTGAGTCTTGTGACACCTAAAAAATTAGCATTCAGTTGTACTTCCGTTAGAAATCAACAAGTTTGCATGGCGCAACATTGTTCGTTAATGATGGTTTTATCGGGCTCAAGTTGAACTATTCTTAACGTACTCACAATGTACAATAAATTTTACTTAAAATGTCTCCCACGCGTTATAAATCAACTGTCTTATTTTGTCCGCAAATTACGCGAAACTATAATTAACACCGTCTACGCGGAAAATGTAGGTTAACTGCCTTATAATTGAATCCGCCAAGGTTTTATCAATTATCAAACTATACAACGAGACATCTCTACTCATCTTCTATTATTGCTAAAAGAGCGATTTCAAAATAACGCGCGTGCAATTTTATTCTTATACAGATTCGCTTTTACCTTGTGTGAATAAAATTCGCTAAATTAAGCTAATATCAATTTAAACGACCGTAAGATAAGAATGATGAGAAAACACATGTTTTAATACGACTCCGACTTAGTAAATGCTCTCTAAAAGTGAATCAGTATGTTATCACTGAAAAAACAGTAAAGTCACTAATTACAGCAGTTATAAGTACAGCACTGTAAATCAGTGATATTTTATTTAAAGAATCAGTGAATAATTTTGACTGTTTCAATCAGTAATATTTCTCAATATCAGTAATATTTCTTTCGTTATTGTCGGTAATATTAAACTACAATTCATCTCTCTATCTATTTCATATAAAATTAAAAATTTTATTTATATTTATTAATTATGTCCAAACAAATATTTATTATATTAAAAATTTTATTTTATTTATATTACATGCATATTAAACTTGCTATTTTAAATAGATAATGAACGAATAATTTTCATTAAGTCGCCAGACATTTATTTGCCCGACTCACAAGATTGATTTAATATCTGAAATTAAATCGAAGTAATATTTTTAATTTTATCTGTCGCTTTTTGCAAACTTTATATAATTCTTATGACTAAAAATAAATACGAGAGAGATAGCAATCGTAGCAGTAAACAAATGAATTAGCAATTACTGGTTTTAATGAATTTTAACTATTTGAACCATAATCAGTGAGATATAAAATAAAATAATAAAAAAATAAGCGTTTCCACTGAAAATCAATAAAATATTTATTGATTCTCAGTGAAATCTTATTTTACTGTTCAAATTAGTGATATTTTCACTGATTCACTTTTAGAGAGTGGATCGACCTTAAAATACGATAATTGGCATCCGACGCAATAAGTAGGAATGTTTTACACTCGGCTGGTTACACTTCACGTGCAAACACCTTCGCTCGAAACGAAATTCAATTTACTCGGTAACTTAGCGCACACCTTAAGCCGACCTAAGCGAATGCCAGCATTCGCCTCCCACTAACAGACTCACTGTCACGATGCTTATTTGTCACGGGGTACACGTCACCCATCCACCACGTGGCCGTATTAGATGATGTCATCTCGCGAGACGTTTCTCGACTCAGCCATCCTTAATTATCGCGCAGTCGTCATTATCATTGCAATTAGCGAGACGAGATGAGCGCAATCATTTTCTCGCGGATCCCCGCCTGCCTCTTTTATCCATTCACTACATTCGCCCATTCATGCCGCTCATTCGTCGTGTTAATTGTTCCCTTCTTGGAGAAACGTATCTACTTTGTTTTCCTCGCAAAGAGCCAGAGAAAATCGATGGTTTCCGTTTTCCGTGACTGATGTAATTATATATATAAAATTCTTTCGGATTTTCTTATTAATTGCAAACGCGAGATCTGGAGATTCAAGATTATATTACATTACAGAGACATTCGTCAGAATAGTCGTTTGCGAGCAATAATTACATTCACGCCAAGAGAACCTAATGGATTCTAAATGAACCGTGTATTACGCGCGTTTCCCCTCGATGGAGACGGCTCGATGCAAATCGAACGATATCGAGACGTAAGCTTCGCGGTTTAATCACGCTTGACCTACTTGCCAGTGGTCTTCAGTAAATCACGAGGCGACACTCGACGAGGGATTCCCGTGATGAAACTATCGTGTCGTGACTTGTCTAGATAACGACTCCGGTTCCTTGACACATGCACAGATCGATGCACCGTTGTGCATTGTGACCGTCACTTCGCCACGAACTGTATTAATTGATCAGTCAACGATGTTTAACTAGCTAGAAGAAGATGCAGGATCATCGACCGCAGTCGTAAATTAATTTATATATAGATATATACATGTCTCGAGGAATTAGATAGATAGATAGATAAGCTAGATATATAGATAAATTTATTGCCCCTCAGGGATTATAAGACGCTTTTAAGGAGCGTTCCCGAACTTTTTACAAATCCGAATACTTACTTCGACCTTGGCCATTGTGCGACCACTACATCCTGATTTCCCACACCCCCTACGTATCCTCTCCTCCCTCTCTCTCCAGCCCTCACCCCCATTCTCTGACCCCCTCGTCTTCCCAATTTATGCTTCCTTTCTACGAATGCTCCATTTTCCATCTCCCTCTTCTTTCTCTCCTTTTCATTCCTAAGCTTTGATTTTTCTATCCTGTCTCTCGTCTGTCTCGGTTTCCTCCTGCTCTCTTTTCTTTCCATTCCTCATCTTGTAACCGAAAATAACGGAAAAATGACGAAAAATAGACGAAAGCACTTCGATTACTGATTCCTCCTCTCCACTTTCGTCAACTTCCTCCATTTCCTTTATCTCCCTCTCTTACCTTTTGCTATCACTGCAGCGGATTCCTGGAGACACAATGTCTGAAATTTGTCTGCATTCGCAAGTGCGCCGGAAATCAATAAGTTATTCAAGTTGCTCTGTTTAATTTGACTTTCGCCAGTTACCACGGAAGTGTTTTGATTCTCGACGTACTTTTCTATCGCCGGCGAATTTTCCTCGCCATGTATTCTGAAACTATCGATATCACTCAATCGCGGCTCTTTCTTTTGCATCGCGCACTTCTGCTTCTCCCATATCCGATTCGTCACTTTCTGAATTGCACGATTTACCGCTCGCTCTGTTCGAATGTCTCGTGTCCGACTCAATCCTTGTATCGGACTCATTTTCGTTTTCATTTTCGTTTTCATTTTCGTTTTCATTTTCGTTCTCCTCCTCCTCCTCTTCTTCGCCTCCTTCTTCTCGCTTGAACTACTATTACTACCGCTATCTGAGTCGCTATCTGAATTATCTTCCTCGCTATTGTTCTCTTCGTTTTGGATGCCTCTGCTATCTTCGCCCTCGATTCAAAATCCACTTCTTCAACCTCCTCTTCGATGACCGACGTTTCATCGGCAATCAAACTGCCCTTCTCATCATTGTCATCCTTCGCGTTATCTTCAATATCCGCTGTTGCTGCATGATCTTCAAATTCTGCACTATCTCCTCCATAACCTTCCTCAATTCTCTTAGCTCCTCCGCAATCCCTCCCTTCATTTTCCCATCTTCCCATGCCTCGAGGAATTATTATTTTTGTAAAAAATATCTTTTTATTAATTATATTTATTATATTTTCTTTATCAATAATAAACTGTATATTATATATTTAATTTATATATTATATATTTAATATATTTCAAAATAATAATAAGATATTTTTTATTATTCTTTTTAATATTTTTAATTATTTTTTACTCAAGGCCAAGACAAGTGTATTTTTATAACATTTAAAAAATATTTATAGAATAACTATCAAAAATATATATATAAGAGAAACTTTGTTAAAGACGATATCACACGGACTTCTTTAAATTTATACAGCATCCGACTTCGCGATGAAATAATTCCTGCGAAGACTCCGTCAACCAGTTTATCGAGTTTCATATAAGGAGAAACGGACCTCTCTGGAAAGCCGACCGGCGTACATCGCGACCCTCGTAGGGGAAACGTAATCGTAAACAGTTTCGTTGACCTTTATATCGCATCTAGCTGCATCCAACGGCTATATCCACGCGATCGATTATTATGTCGTTATAATAGACCGAGCGAGAAAATGACGTTCCGCGAAGGAGGGACGCGGCGCGCCTCGGCACTCGAAGTGTCTCACACGCTACGTTGCACCCAAGCATCTCCCTCCGTCCGGCTTTTACGGGCCGTACTAATTGACCGGTCGGTCCACTTGGCGTATACGGACGTGATGCTCGACACTGACAAGCCAGGGGGAGCGAGGAAAATGCCATCGCGCGATCCTATTCGATTTACGATCGCATACTAACATTGACCTTTGCCGCGCGTCTATAGATCTTGGCCTTCGTTCGCGAGCACCTCCTGCGGATTATCTGATGTATTATACTGCAATCTACGCTGCATCCACTTCTTCGTATCGTCGTTCGCGATCTGGCGGAAGATGCTCGTTATGTATTATCGAACGTCGTTAGACGACAGACGGAGATAGACGGAGAAAGATAGAGACTTTAATAATATTTTACTCTCCTTTCATGTAATGCTCCTATTGCATATTTCTTATGTAGCAGAAAAAAAACTTTCAAAATATAGTATCATCATGTACTTATACTTGTCGGGATAATCTTATGCAATTTTTCTAAAAATATAGAGATTTAAAAAATATAAAATACAATATTTACAAGCAATAAATATATGAATTACTATTAAAATTAATGAGCGTGTAGTTGGGTTAAACTTAAGTATCTGTAAAATAAAGGATATACTTGCAATAAAATATCGTTTTCTAAAAAAGGCAACGCGAACACTTATTACATCCGCTCTTAAATTATCTCTCAGAGTGTGCGACTCGCACGCACATGAAGAAACATTATCAAATACATATGCACCTTGCTCAAGAAAATATTACATCACACACACGTTGAAGGATTTTTCCGCTAACGCGCACGGAATTGCAATCGATGCAATTCCACGTGCGCAAGTGTGTCACTTAAATCTTAAATCCCCCTGGGCACTCACTCTGGGCTCTCGGTTTTTGCTCACCTTCACCGAGAGAGGATTCCTCTCGGCGGCTCTTTGTTTTCCACGGGCCTCTATAAATCACCCTGCGCAGTCGAATGCATAACTCGCACTCGTGCCGGTACAATCGAACTTCCGCTTATGCAACCGGTTGCGCTTACGCGAGGATCCATTGTGTCGTCGCGTCGTTCGCATTTACATGCCGAGGATGCACCCACCCGTTTTTAGCCTCATTCAACGGAGCGCCGCAGACGTATTCAAGGATTATTGTCTCCTAATATGTTCGCCGTTCAAACTCGCCTCTGTTTCAATGGGGATCGTTGTCTCGTTCGATACAAAGTGTCGTTCAGAGCTCTCTGAACCGAGAATTATGAATATGATTATACTGAATGCGTGTCTCATTACATCAGAAGAAATCTCGATCGAGATTCATTTAAAAGAAGGGGAGAGAAGGGAAATATGAATGAAATAATTATAAAGTAAATGTGGTAAAATGAGACTAAAGATTAAAATCAATTAATAATTTCACGATTTTCTTCATTTTAATATTTAATTCCTTCATTTTAATATCTCAAATTTTTTATTAATCGTCTTGTCATGTACGTTTAATTTCTTTGTTTATCGTTTAATTATTATTGGGAACAGCAATTTTATTATGACAGAAAGTATCTTTGTATAAATAAAAAATTAATCACATCATTCAAATTAAGGCCCCTCTCTATTGTTTGTGCAATTTATTACTCGTCGTTTATGAATATGAATTCAAATCATTCATTCGTGCAGACGCACTTTCGCTCGGCTCGATGGTCAGCGCGCGTGGGATCAGGATAATTACGTCATTATTATAAACGAGGGTCAAGACACGGGATCATTCTCTCGCCTGAGCAAAAAAAGACGAACGTCGACACCAGAACAGTTTCTTCGAGAGAAGTTAACCGCGTCCGGTTGCTACCGGGCTTCAGCAAACTCGTCCCATCTTGAGACGAGATTCTTGCAACGTGAAAACAATAATACGGTGTGGAAGGTGAAAGGCTTCTTGACTAATCGACTCCGTAGAATTTGACAATCTTTTCTTTTTATTGATTTTATGGGAACCTCAGAATGTTATAGCGATGATGAAATGGACTTGGAATGGATAGCAAATGTTTGCTCGCTTTTTAATGGCAAACTTTTCGTCGAACGATGCAGTTTCGACGAAATGAGATGGACCGGATGTTGGTATTAACCGAATGACGAAAAGTTGACAAAAAGTTCAGATAAAAATCAGCAAACTTTGGTGAGTAATAAATGTTAAATAAAAAATTAATATAGAGAATTGTGAAAAATAATTTGTTTTAATCAGCAAATTGCTGATAAAATTCAGCAAACTTTGGTGAGTAATAAATGTTAAATAAAAAATTAATACAGAGAATTGTGAAAAATAATTTGTTTTTTCCCTAAAAATATTAAATTAAAAAAGTAAAGAAAAAATAATATTCCCTCTTGAGTGTCTTATGAAGTTTTGTAGATACGACGTCATGTCCGAAAATGAGCCGTTTCCTGCCTCTGAATCTTTAGCGTGCTTACTGCTATTTAGAAGATATCAAACTGAGTTGGATAAATTGAAGCGACTCGTTGACGGAATTATTTAAATGAAAGCGCGACTCGCCTCGTGCAAGATGTGCGTCTCGCATAATCATTACTGCCATTGAGCATTGTTTTTCTCGAGACGTCTGTTGCTCTTGGAATAAGTTTATAAATTACAGAATTAACATCTGAAATGAGCGAGATACCTAGTGAGATCACGTTAGATATGTTAAAAAATAATTGCGCAAAATGAGAATTATTTTTAAGAAAATAATCTCACTCTTTGCGATATACAAACTTTAGTCATAAAACATTTTTTAAATACACTTTATACTATCATCAAACTATTTATAATAAAATGTAATTTTATTCTAATCCGACAAATAAATTCTGGATTCTTTCCATGTTAGCCTTCGTAAATATCCGTCATCAATAATATTCGACGAGATTACACGTTCCTCTCATCTTATATGTCGAGGATATTTATTAGAATTTCACTAATCGCCCATCTCTCTCTCAATATAAGCAAGCGCACATGACTAACCGCTTACGCTAGGACTGTCAAAGCTACGCTAGCACTCGAGGAGTATAAACTATGAGACATGGGCGCTGTCAGAAGTTTTCGTCGGGGGCCGTTCGTTTCGTGTTCAGCATCGTGTCGCATTCGTATACTCATAATTGGAAAATCAAGTGCCATGCAGCAAGAATGAAGCTGGCAGAAGCGCGACTCTACGAGACGTCGTACAAACGGTTCGCGTAATATGCTGGCTATATCTGGATGGACGGCCCCGTGTGTTGTTCTTGGTGGATAATTTCGCTGTGTTCCTAGTTGCGCGCCGCACTGAGAGGTCATCGGCCTAGGCAAGTAACGAAGTAACAGGCCCCGACTGATTTACATGGTGGCTTAATGACTTGCACTAAATTTAGTCGCGACCCACGATCAACCGCTACTCATTGTTCTAATTATCCGTTAACGCGGCTCATAAAAGCAGGGATGAGCATGATCGGTATCACTGATAAAACTACATTGCGCTTAATTACTTTATACGCAATCAGGATATGCGTTAAATAGCACTTACACATTTTACAAAATTGCTCGAATCAAATTTTGAAAAATCTTTCTTTCTTTATTAAAAAGTATTTTTTTTCTCCTTGATAAAATTATGATACTTATAAATATTGAAAATTTATAAATTGGTTATACATTTATTAAAACAAATATATAACCAATTTATAAATTTTCAATATTTATAAGTATCGTAATTTTATCAAGAAGAAAAAAAATACTTTGCGAGAAATAAAAATATATAATTTTAATATTTTTGTTTTGACAGAAATAATGTACAAAATGAAAAGATGGTTTAAAAAACAAAATTGATTGCGAATGTTTACAATCTTCTTCGGAACGAATTGCAAACGTTATGTCGTTATTGTTGTCGAATTAAAAACATATTCATAAGCGAACAATAAAACGGGTACTATCGCATTTAATTGATCCACGTACGGATGGACAAGGGAAAAACCGTTAGAGCCGGGTATAAAACGATCGGGTGAGCGACAATCGAATGTGGAACGATGATACGAATAAGAGGGCTCTTTCATCGTCGTTTCTCTTGTTTTCACATGAGGCAGCATTTCGCCTGGCACCTACAATTCCTCGCCGTTTATGTTGAGTCTGCTTTGCGTTTTTTAACACCCGTTCTAACACGCAAGAAGAGCGACTCGTCAAAGCTACGGCCTATTATTAAGAACGATAGAATCCACAACAAAGAAAAAGGCAGCCCTGGTGCAGCAGACGCGCCCGGTTCCGCCCGAAAGAGCTCCACCGACGCAAAATTTTGGCAGCTGCTTAGCAGGGGTCGATGTTTGCCAATGGTAAAATGTACACAGGATGTGTGTGTTTATCTTTATTTATTAGGTAGATTTTTCGCCCAGATAAGAATATTTGTCTCTAAAAATTTATTTCTTCCTTTCTGTGTATTTTTTATACGTGTATATATTAATTATATATCATAACGACTCTCAAATTAAAATTCTATAAAAATCGTAATAATTAAAAGATATAATATTTTGACCAAGAGACTTTAATCCAGCGAAATTTTTCGCCAATTCTCTAATATTGGACAAATATTCTCGCTTAAAAATATTCCGTAATCATATTTTCAATGCTAATTAGCAATTACAATCGTTAATCATAAAGATCAATATCTAACGAACTCAAGATCCGCTACTTCGTGTTTTTTGACGAGTAATATTTTCATAATACTTTAGAAATTAATATGTGTCATTAGAAAAAGCAATAGATAGTTGAAAATTACGGGTCATAATTCGCATAAGCTCGCGATTAGCGCGCGCGCGCCCCGACGAGATTGTTAATTAGTTTTGTCGAGATGCGGGATATCTACATAATTGCGGGCATCTTCGAGACGACGATGCAATTCGAGCTTTTATACACGCCGAAGCTGGGACTGGAACTCGCCGTGATATAAATTATGCGTGCACTTAGACCTCCGGCGATAATGCAAATGGGATCGCCGGGTTTGCCTTCGCCAATGCCGGAATTCAGTAGCATTAATAGTTCCACGTATTATCGCGAGTCGCATCCCCGGGGGAGAGAAACGCGGCCCGGAGGGTCCGGAGCTCGCGAAGGAGACCGCTCCGATATTTTCTTGGAACATTACTCATTTTTATTGGACGCGCGATTAAAGCGAGAGAGACCCGGGCAAGAGAGTCCGCGTCGCGACTCGCCACATGCTCGTTTTTTTTCGCGCAGCGATGAAACCTTATCGGGGGGGCTTATTACTCGAGCCGATGATGAGTCGGCGCAGCTTCATGCTCCAGATACTAATATTCGCCGCATATGCATCGAGGGGTCTCATATCGAAAATATAAACTTCCGCTGTACGTGGTGTCTTTTAGATAAACATTTGACACGTGAAGAAAGACTATTTTAAACTCTATCGAATAAGACCATGTTTTGTTAATAAAATAAAAATTTAAAGAGGGCTAACGTCATTCTCTTGAAATAACCGAATCAATCGATGCTTTATTTCGGAGCATTTATGCTATCGAATAGAATTTCTCGACATATGTCGACCAACCGGTCGCAATAAATTCACAATAAGCGTGCGTGAATTATACGGCCTTGCAATGTTGGACTACAGACGAGGGTAATATGTCTCTTTCTAGAACTCAACTCGTCGACTTTGCAATTGGAGGGAGAATGAAGAGAAGTACGAGAGAGGTAAAGTTTGTCGAGTTTAACGCATCATATGTTTTTCAGCGAGTCGACGCAACCGGTGGTAGCTTGTGACTTTGAGGAAACGAGCGGGATGGCTTAACAGCAGCAGAAGCAACAACGGTTACACCTTAATAAAGCAAACAGAAACCTCCCCCCCACGGTTACACCAGAAAAATGGCCCTCGTTGAAATGAGGAGCCGCTCGCTCGTGGATAGGAAAACACGTACGCGGGCAGGTGCCAAGAACGACAACGAGAGGCTATACGCCTCATAAAGATCGCCCTTATCCAGCTGTGGCCTAATTCGTGACCGCTGTGTACTTTGGAGCGACGAATGAACGAACGGATCCGCTCTATTAATACGTGAGACATTAAGTCGAGAGGCCAGCAGCACGCGAGGCCTAATTTCCATCGAAGCCATACCGTTATCATCGCCAGCCTCTCGTGATAAAGCTTTATCATCGCCGCCTCTCATCGACGATTGATCGCGTGTGCGTTTATCGTTGAGGATTCAATGGCAGTGAATTATTAAATAACGCGTCGATGACGAATGAACAAAGAATGACACAAGATCCGGTTCAATATTTCCTTCTCACAACTGTTCGTCTCGTGAAAAGTAAAATTAGATTCGACGAATTTATCAATTTTGTCGAATTTTAAATATAACGAAATATTTTTAAAACTGAGATTTTTTTAAATACGAAAAGCACAATATATTTTTTTTTAATTTGAGAATGTGTTCAAATCTAATTTTCTCGATTAGAAAATAATTTCTTCACTGAGTTATTAATTCCAGCTTCATAAATAAAAAAACTTGCTTATGTATTTATACAGGGTGTCCCGCAACTACCGCTCCATATTTTAAAAATAGATTCTCTGACCAATTTAAAAACGATTTTTCCTCAGCGAAAATGTCGAGGCACTAATAGTTTTCGAGTTATAAATGATTGAAAATAAAGGGTTTTTTGCAAACTAAGCTTTATAGGAATAAATAAAATATTAATAAAATTACATTCTTTAGTTAAGTTTAGGTAAAGTTTACTTTAATAGAATTTTAATTTAAAGCTTAGTTAAAAAGATACATCATGACAAAAATTAGAAATATGCAAAAAATAATGATCTTCTTCGACATTTTCACTGAGGAAAAATCGTTTTTAAATTCGTCAGAGAATCTACCTTTAAAATATGGAGCATAGTTGTGGGACACCCTGTATAATAATAAAAAATAATAATAATAAAACGATAATAAATTACATCTGTAAGATTCAGATTAACTATTTCATGGAAATTTTCATTTCTACGATTACAATGTCAAAATGTGCCGATTGTACTTTCACATAATTGCAATTTAAGTGTAGTTAATCGTGTCGGCATGCACGTATTTATTACATCTCATCGCGACACAGAGTAGACGACGGGATAACGAAAGCGGCTTTAATTCACCATTGACATCATTTTCCCCTGACCCAGAAACCGCTAAAATATTCAATGTACCGCCGGCAAGGCGACCCTCTTTTACGCGTAAATGTCACTATTTTCCGGCCATCAACCGACATGATGCATGATCGAAATATTTTATCATCTCCTGGTCGTCGCTACGTGCATTTCTCACGTGCATCGCGTATTCGTCGAATGAGAAAATATTCCAAAATAGCGGAGCAAAATAATCAAATATTTAACGTGAAACGTCGGAAATAAATCTGGACACCAGAGTCGCATATTAATATCGCATTCCATCCCGAAAATAGATATCGAGAAAATATGAATTTACGTTTAGGGATATCGACCTTTCTCCACGATTATTATTACCACTTTATACAGCGATAAGTCTGCCGAGATCGTCGATAAAACCAAAAGTGGCCCGCCATTCTGACGCACGTTATACGCAAGAAATACGACTGGCGAAAATGTGTACGCAACGATTATATCGTGACGCGTGATGATAATACACGAGGCAACCGAGGAGTCGAACGTTCCCTCATCGTCGAGTTTAGACCCCGGACAGAAGGGGACGAAGGGAAAGCCGAGTGAGCCGAGTGAGCCGAGTGCCAAAGTGATGCGCATCTCCTACGGCCGCTGACGTCGCCATTTCCGAGTATCGACGCGGTAGCAACACGTGCTGCACGCATCGCACACGCATCGAGTTCTGCTCGGTATTCGAGCCGGGTGATCTACCGTCTACGCCTAAAAATTCATCTATGCGTCCACAAGCGCGAAGCCTCGGCGAAGAGTGAGGGAGCGAGGGAGGGAGGGGGGAAGGGGGGAAGAGGACGGAGAGGGAAACACGGCGGAATGCCACGGGCAGAGGTTCAACGTCCTCCCTCTCTGGGTTGCTCTTCTCCCGAGTTCTCTCTTCGTGCGCGAGCCCCGTGCTCCCCTTTCTTGTATCGTTCGTATACTTCATCCTGGACATGCCATAATGCCGCCACTGTCGCCAAACTGTCGTCGGCTGTTTACGCGGAAAGAACTCGACTGACAAACGGAAAAACGATAGCCGCGTATGCACGCACGCGGAAGATTTATGACATGATGGATGGACGATGTTTTTCTATATACGTACGATCGAAAAACAGTCATTTGTGATTTGCGTTACTTTTCAATGAGAATTTTCCAAAAGTATAATTGTACATAATTTTGCGTTAAAATTTTATTTAATTGTGCGTAAAAATTAATGATGAAAATTACCTATCTCTGTGCATATCGTAATCAAAATAATCATGCAACATACAATAACGCGATATTTAATATCTATTTTTCTTCTCTTGTGTTGTTCATATTTTTATAAAATATAAATATTATATAATTATTAAGTAAAATGAGAAAAAATCTTGTCATATTTATTTATTCTTAAATACTTTATTTTCTTTGAAGAGACGTAATAATAACGGAAGCAAAAAGAAGACATAATAATAATGGAATAAAGATGTAATAATTTGGTTGTATGTTTTCGTTTGAATGATTACCGTTATCGTTAAATCACGCGTAATATTTGCCGCATCGCACATCAACGCATGTAATATCTCTTTTGCGACGCTTTACAGTCGTCTCACAAATCGCGACGAATTTTAATGAGCCTTCCGACACGTCCGGCGATATTATTCACAGGACAATTCGTTAGCCCGTTAGATACTATACGCGGACGTCATAATAATTATTTATTACTTGTACCTGCCATATCCTCTGCGAACTATAACGGGCGCAACGATACGAGATAACGAATACTGATGTCAAATTTGAATAATTATCTGCGACGACTTCAGTCATCGCCTTTCCTTACATAACAACCGTGAATGAAATATGATGTGTCAATTTGTGAATATGATATCTTTGAAACAATTTCTCGAGACTAATGCGCAGTTCGAAGCATAAAAACTGATTTGTGTTCGAGCTTCAAAGATTTTGTGCATGTCTAATTTGGAAGAAATGAAACGAAAAGAAATAGATCGCGCATTATAGAAAAAGAGAAAATGTGCGTAAAAAAATTTAAGTTTAACAAGATAAAATTTCGACATAGCATTATGCAATTTAAATCAGTTTTAATTAATTTTTTCTCTATATAAAAAAATAATTTTCATACAAATTTTGGTAACAAAAATTCAAAAATTATATTTTACACACATATAAAATAAATAAAATAATATATAAAATATATAAAATAAATAAAATAAATATATAATAAAATAATATAAAATAAAAATATATAAAATAAATATATAATAAAATTTATATAATAAAATATTAAAGAGAACTATGACTACGAATAAAATAAATTCGTCATAATTCTTTTTTAATTTATAGGAAAAAGATCTCCCTTTAAGTCAGATGGGTTAAGGAAACAAATAGACTAGAATAAACACTGTGAAGCGGAAACCGCAGAGAAAAGCGCGAACAGTAACCGCGTCTGCGATAAAGCTGAACGTTTAATCGCTTAGGTGCTACGGGAATAAAATCCGATTCATGAAATCAGTAGCCGCAGAAGATGGCGATGAAGCACGGTGAATTATTAACCACAAGAATCGAGGTGTAAATCCGAGGAGAGGATGCGAGAGATACTATCCGGCATCCACAAACGGCAACGCTATGCGAGCAGGTGTTCCGAAACCTGGACCCTGAGAAACGTGAATACCTCCGGACAGGTGTCTCAGCTGGTTTAGTCGTGTCTGTGTCTTGCTCTCGCGTGACGAGAACGGTCTATTAATTCTCGTGCTCTTTAATTAATTACTGTTCAATGATCACGACACTTTCATTACTCCTGGAGTTCCATGTATGCGATAACGTTCTTGTCGTTCAAGCTGAACCAACATCCGATTCTGAATAGAGAAAGTGCAGAGAAAGTATTGTTTTATCGCAATACTGATAAAGTAATCAAGATATCACGTATAATTTTATAATAATTTTTGTGGATAAAGTTGCAAAAATTGTAATGTAATTGAAACGAAACTTATTCTTCATGAAAGAAGCGAATTTTTTAATTGCAATATTAATCTTTGCGTTGAGATTTCTGAAACATTTTATTAAGATTCAATTTTGCAATCTTAAATTTTAGTCTGCAAACTCTTTTATAATTTATACCGCAATAATCAAATAACTATTTACTTTATCAAATGGATTCTCTTTACATAATTGGTAATTTTAACCATTTTATATTAATTTTTAATCTGTATTAACTTGTCGAAAAATTTGTGAAATAATTTAAGATATTTTTTTATCCAGAAAGTAATGATTCTTCATCTGCACATTCCAGTCCCACTCCTTTGCATTAAAGCAAATTTTATCTCACAATTTGTAAAAAAAATGTTTTAATCTGTTTTAGAGATATTCAGATAATGAAATATGTCTCGTGACTCGAATCATGGAATAATTCGCGAGCACCTCGAGATACATGCTTTCTGAAAGGATGCCCGGCATCTCAGAGAATTGACCTAGAAGCCGAAGAACGGAATGTCCAGTATGAACCAGCAGTACCTACTTCGGATGTATATATTGCTCGATGGAATGCGGGATGTACAATACAGCGATCAAGCGCGAAATTCTTGGTTTTTTTTGCGCCACACAAAGGAACATTCATTACCTGAAATGATGTATTTGTCAGTCCGAGAACGAAATTGAATCCCCAGCGGTAAGAAATAATTGGATAGGGAAGGAGTACGACTCTTCTCGTGCGAAGTCTGGGATTGTGCGATATAATCCGACCGTTCCCTTAATGAATAAATGAATTCCTCCGGTCGTCCTAGGAACAGCCCGCTGCGTCAGCTCGGCGACGATAAAGCAGGGCATAATAAACAGCCCGTAACATGCGGGTAATTAAGTCCAAGAACGCAACCCGAGCGTGCCCACGATTCAATCCAAATGACAATAAGCTTTTACTACCTCGGTGGCGACCTCCTTTACATATATTTATCTGTGTGTGTGTGTGTGTTTATACGAATTACGCGCGATCGACATTTTTCATTCCCGAAATACGGCCAATCGCACCTAGTCACGAGATAGACCGTCATTGTTCATTTCGCAAACGTACGCGCTCTTATAATCTGGGGCGCATTCACGTTCTCCAGAGACGCTCCTAGGTAATCTATTGTGCAATATCTTCAGGATTACATTGCATAGTATAACAGTGAGCGATGTATAATTCTTACTTTGTTGGATAAAAATTTTTAATTATTATTTAACAATTGCATGATTGATTATTTTGGTTAAATAATTAAATTAGCTCCTACATCACAATAAATCATTAAAATTTTTTTTGAAATATCAGTAATTTATTTTATTAAAATATTTAAAAATATAATATATGATCATGTGATTTTATACGATAAAATATATAATATTATGAAATCAATCGCAAAACTTTATTGGATCAATTAAACCTATTATTTATTTATTTTTTTGAATTTTTAATAAAATATTTGTGTAACGTTAACCACACTAGACTCTTATTACCAATGATATTATTTATATTTAATTTTATATTTGTTGAGTCTGACATCTTTAACTAACCTATTATTTATCTTATTTAAAAAATAGAATATTACTTAATATCCTAAAGAAATTAATCTGTATATATTCTTATAGTAATTCTTATAGTAATTCTTATAGTAATTCTTATAGTAATTCTTATAGTAATAGTTTTATAATTAATAATTGTTATTAAACAATTATCTAAAGCTTCTATATTATAATTAATATATTTTAATATATTAATGTTTAATAACAATTATTAACTATAAAACTATTACTATAAAAATTATTTTCTTTCAAATCACTCATTTATCACACTATGCATTAGCCTTAAAAGCAGTGTAGTTAAAATTTTGATAACAATTTTAAAATAATTTTTAATTTTTATTATTCTCTTTTACTTTATCTTTTAGCGAAAGATGAAATATCAATCGAAATGCAAAAATTCGACGATAGAAAATTACCGTAGTTTCCGTGCTCGAGTCCACGTGCTTCGGATTATCGAGGAGAACAGAACAAGGATCATATGATAAAACGCAACAAGACGCATTACTCGGATATCTCGTTTCTTTACACGGAAAAAATCGGCAGGAAGATTCCATTATCTGATTACCTCGCGCGGGAGCGCCGACATATTTTTTACGGGATGCTGTACTTCAAAGTCTTACCGACGAATTCCACTGGAGTGCAGTACCGAACAGATTGCAGGATCGCGTATAGCGAACATCCCGCGCGCCTTTCCAAAAGATAATTAATTCCTCCTCCTCCTCCTCGTTTCCCCCCTGCTGCTTCCAGGCTAGCAGTAATAATAAATTTCCGACCACGTGAGTAAACGAAAGGCTGCTCTGTCAACGCGTTAAGGCGATGTGGCTCCACACTCTCGAGAGCCTATTTAAACGATCCGTGACGCATTCAAAACGCGTTGTCATGCTGCAACATGGATCGCATTGTCGCATAAAGATCCCATTGATATATGTACATGAATTTATCACATACGTCATTTCGTGAGAATCTTGATGATTTTTATTTTTCATTCTTTCGAATAATAACTAAAAGCAATAAAAATTAGTGATTTTGGATATTACTATTTTTTAATAAAATATACAGATGGATAAGATTAAAAATGAAAACAGTAATTTTTTACGAAATAAATTTAAATTCATCAATAAAATTTGGAAAATTTTTCGTTTGTACAAAAATTATTTTTTGTAATTTTCTTCCAGTTCGTGCTGTTTGCTGGTTTTAATTTGAAAGAGTTATTAAAAGAATTTTGGTGATCAACATGTTAGCATAGTCGTATAATTCAGCGAAGTAATGACATGTGCTTGTTATAGTAAAATGCCAGACGAAGGGTGTCGAGCCTGGCTAGAAAACTCTTTCCATATCCTGTCTCAGCGTCTAAAAGATAACGGAAGAAGGTGAGGAGAAACGACGCTATATTGCTGCGACTGGAAATACATTTTATCGCATCGAGAGTGAAAGAAATCATGACTAATGATATGTCGATAGAAGGATAGATCCTGCTACTTCTAAAAGTCTCCTGCATTCTTCTATAAAAGCAATTTCGACAATCTGGCGACACAGTACAAATATTTTAGGAATATCTAAAAAACGATGTTGCTTTATAAAACGTGCTTTAAATGAGAGCTTTTAAAGTAAGAAATCAACAATGATAGAATGTAAGCACGGTGATAAGATCACGTGTATGAATGGAGCTTATCTGTCACATATATAACAGTCGCAAACAATACTTGTTCTGTGATAATAATTCTTCAACTCTTCGTAAATAAATGATTTATATATTTATATAAATTATTTATATTTTAAAACTTAAAAAAAGTTTAAAAATAGCCGGCATATTATACCGATAAAATAAAAATAAGAAGATTTGTGTTTTTTCTCTCATCACATTGAGAAAAATGTCCGATGAAAAGGTAACGAACGGATATTATACCGATCACTTTAATCGGATATCTGATCGGAAAGTTCCGAATTTTGAACTTTCTGATCAGATATCCGATCGATCGATATTTTCTGATTGGATATCTGACCAGTTTCTTTTTTTTCTGATTAAAATGATCGGTATAATATCCGTTACCTTTTCACCGAATATTTTTCTCAATGCAGCTATTTACAAATTTCAAAAGCGACGCTTTATATTAACAAAATTTTAAATTAAACTTTAACTATTAATAAAATAAAAAAAACCTTAATAATATTTTATAATTAATACTTTATTCAGAATTTTTTTATCGCTTTACAATTTCAGAATGATCTATTTTTATTCATCGATCTTCATTGTTTTATTCGTTATTTAATGCGCGTTTTATATAAAAGGATCGAACGGATATAGTGATTATTCATGCCGCTCAAAGAGAAAATGCGATAATCCTAGGAAATCGATGCAATTGAGACGTATATATGCGTAAAAAGCCATTTGCCGCATTGATGGGCACGTGGCGTTGTGCACGATAAATGCGTTCAACACGATATCCGAGGGGGAGGAGGACGCAAGCTGCACACCATAACGCGTACGGTAAATGCGAGCAAGAAGCAGCTTGTTCTCCGACAAAACCTGAAGAAAATATTCGATACGAATGCATCCCCTCGAGGCATCGCGAAAGACCATAATCCTCCTGGTAATTGCCCAGTGATCTCCGCGCGAGATCATTAAGCGGCAGTTTTTATTAGATTTAGACCACATCGCACGCATTTTATTCGCACGGTCTCTCGCGATAGCCTTTAATATAACTCAACACCGCCGACATTATGCGTTTTTCGCAACATCGCTCATTTTCTTTAGGGCCCTCGATAGTTATTCAATTTAATTTGAATGGTATATATCGAGTATCATCTATTTAGAAGATTCATTCTATCGCACAGCATCTATTGGAGAAAAAAATCTCGAAACGATGCGAGGAATTTATATAAACAAGAAAGGGAGGAATATATCAATCTCGAAACGATGCGAGGAATTTATATAAACAAGAAAGGGAGGAATATATCAATCTCTGCGTAAATGTATAATCAGCAGTATTAATACCAGCTTCTTATATTATTTCTTTCTTAAATTGTATGGCAATATAAAAAATTAAATGTAAAAAAGTGGAATCAGCCAGGATTATCCTCGCGTCTTCTTCACGGCATGCAACTTATAAGTTTCTTCTATCTTTTAACGATGAACAAGGGAATGTCAAATGTCTCCTACTTCGTGACAGCTTCGTGACTTCGTGCAAACAACTCACAAGGTGCCTTTTTAAGTGCAGCATAATCTTCTGCAAAGCAAAACCTTTGTGAAGTCCCAGTGTACTCGGTACCATAACTATGCCATGAATACGATCCTCAGTTCGCGTCGACCGGATTCGCATCGGGTTAAACTCGCCTTTTAACCGTCGGCCCTTCGGGGCACGTAGACGGTATGTAAACACGACTTGGCAACCTCGCCGGCTCTCTTCGTGTTCTTCTTCGTCTTTGTTCCTTTCGCCTGCTTTCTCGCTTGCTCATTTCACGAGCATTTCTTTTCTCTTTCGTTTCGAAGTACGCCGGTTTTAAAATCGTCGATGAGCTTAGCAAATTATATACATATCAAAATAAGAAATGAAACCAATTATTAATAGTGACAGCACAAATTCGATTAATCCAAGATTGAAGGATTCCTGAATCCTTGGATTAATCCCTCGAATCTAATAGTTAATAAATTTAAATGGACTTTATTTTTCATTTTAGATTCTAAATTTGAATAGTTCAAAAATGATGGATTCTGACGAATCTTTAATGAATCCAAACAATTTAATAAACTTTATTTTTCATTCTAGATTAAAAATTGAAAAGTTAGCATTTTTAAGCTATGTATAAAATTATTTAATTGCCATAAAAATAACACCGATCTCCAAGCATGAAGCATACTATCTCTCTTTCTCTCTCTGAAAGTGTCATTTAATTTAAATCGATAAGAGATAAGAAACATATTTGTGCATCTCATCGCCCGCTTAGATTACTGTGAAGCGATAACGCGTGAACGCCCCACGCAGATGTACGCAACGACAATGATTCGAGTGCAGCTGCATCGTTCGAGCCATGGGGACTGCGTGCGTCGCGATCCGAGGATTCCAGAGGCGGCGGCGGCGTCGTCGTCATTTAAAAAGTCGCGACACAACGCCGACCGCTAGAAAATTACTATGATTATCGTGGTCGAGCTTCGAGTTCCTCGGAGAAGATTCTCAGCGCATGGTGCATCGAGCCAGTGAATCGCGCGAGCAATCGATACATTATTGCAAGCTGACAAGCCGCCCATTATGGGAAATAAAGAGCGCGTTATCCGCGATTAAAAGGACGAAGAGGATTCTCGCCTTCGCGATAGTAGATCATCAATGGCGTAAGCGATAGTTGCGTTTTATGTAATATCGCTGATCGCGAGGCGTGACTTTACGACGATTAGGTCGCTATCGCGGAAGCTTCAAGTCACGATATCGCTTCCGCCTTCTTCGTTAAGCGATAACCGCGAAAGCTATTATAATCCAAAGACTTTGAAGCGCAAAAGTTTCAAACGTATAAAGCGTCTCATTTTCTCGTATGTCAGTTAAAATACAAGAATAATGATTATTCCACTATTAAAATATATCGATAATTATTTATGGTAGAAAAATTGTGGTTAAAAACGCAGGTTTTATTATTATTATTTTTTAATTAGAAAGATTTTTAATATTTTATACTTATTTTTTCTTTGTTAAAATAGAACTTTACTCAGAATATTTATACACACGTTATATTATTTCCAGTAATTTTGAGCGGTTTTTGAAATCCTTTTTACCCAATTCTATCATAAGAAATAAAAATATATCTTGCAATATATTTTCAATTATCGTTATATTCTAGAAAGTATTTCTAGCATTTAATTTCGCAAAAATATAAATAAGTAACGTCATAAAGTCTATTTTAACACGGATTTTATCTTAGCAATCTAAAGCTCCGAATAATAACGTGTTTCGAGAAAAAGGAACGGAAGCTTTATTTTACCAAGTGTACGTTTCTCAGGATGTGGATTCGGTTCACGCAAAGGGTTGTGGCAGCGATATGCGGGTAAACTATGACGCCGGTGGTGATCTACTTCTGAACGTCGAAACAGGGGGAGGCCGCGACCGCGTTCTTAACGGCACGGGGTATCCGCTTACGCGAACGAGCATTACACACTCGGGCAATCTCGCGTTCTTAATCAAACATCGATCCTGGACGAGGGAACGACTTTGTTATTAACCCTAACGGGAGGTTCAACGAAACTTTGCGTGATCGGATCGCGGCCGACTTTCCGCAGACGCGCCGATTTAAAAGGAAACCGTGCCTAGATCCGTTCCCCGCGAACTGCGGTGCATGCACCGCAGCGTCTTCCCGGCTATGAATTACACCACGCGATCTAAAAATATCACCGAAAATTCCTATCACCAGAGGAGCAGCGGCATTCGAAAAAATAGGTCACCGACAAACTCGAGCTTCAAACGCTGCACGCGACTGCTTCATTGAATATAGATATATACGTAGTGATTCCTTCGTTATTCTTATCCCCCTCGTAGATTCATTCAACTATCTGAGACATAATTTCTCTCTGTTTGCAATTCAGGAAATGATGCTAAACTCTGAGAAAATTTTCTTTTATTTTATTTTTTTATTAGACTCATATTAAGCAAGACTGAATTGGAGTTATTAACGTGGATTAGAGTTGCACGAGATATCAAGAGTTATTATTTTGATATTGTCTTGTCTTGTTTCGAAATTCGAGATTTAAGATCGAGACAAGATTTTCAATTAGGCAATTATTATCAAGATAGTAAGATAATAACATTATCAAGATAGTAAGATAATAACATTATCATGATATTATTGTAATCTTGTCAAGATTGTTGATTAAGAAGAAGCTAAAATTTATATATGTGTAAAGACGAGAAACAATTAAATTACATTTTATTACATTCGAATTAAAAAAAATCTTTTTAATTTAATAAATAAAAACTTTTATTTTTCATTAAAAAAACATTTAAATTAAAAAAAATTAACACAATAAACAAAATTAAATTTATACGTATTTTATACGTATGTTTAATTTTACGTTCTGATTGTATGCGTTTGAGTATTCCTGTATGCAATTACCTTTTCGTAGAGCTAACAAATGTGTAGTATGTATATATGCCGTGTATTTATGAATATTATCTTGTCTTGAGTCTTGTGCAACTTTAATGCGGATGCATTACGTTTACTTTCGCTTGCTCGCAATCAACTGTTGGCTTGCATCTCTATGACACGAATTCCACGAGTGATGTACGGATACGCGTTACCGTTTTACTGATGTTGCATAACGTATCGTTGACGAGATGGACTAGTAAAAAGCACACAAAAGCGATGTGACTTTCGCGGTGTTGCGTTTTACGAGCGACTTTATTCTTGTCATAACGAATTATGAACCGAATAAAATGATTAACGAACTATAAAAAAATGTAACGTGTGCTCCACTCACGGATATGAATTATATGTTAAATAAAAAAGAGCATACAGAAAATAAAATCATAGGAATCGATATTGTACCGAATTTACGTTCATTTTAATCAACTAAATTTATTCAGAAAATGAAATAAATTAAATTATAATTTAGTAGGAGATATCTATGTCTCTCGATTAGATTTAAATAATTTCAACTATCAATGCAATCCAAAATTAAGATTTTCATTCGCTTAAGACATTCAAGTTATATAATACGAATAATCTTGGAAAAATATCCCTGATTACTTTTTAAGTTTCTTTATCTCAATATCTCCTTAGATCGTTTGCTATAAAACACCATCCTTTAACGTCTCTCTTGAAGATGCAATCGCTGCAATAGAATCTCGAGACAATTAATATTCACTTGGGAATACATCAGGAGACTATATCGTGAATGTATCTTTCCGAGATTTAAGCATCGCGATATTTAAATCAACGCCTGACTCACTCTTTCTTTCTCGATCGCATTTCCTCAAATTATTCTCACAGATGTTAATCGTGTCGCGCGCGCGGCCAGCTTTTATCGTGAAAAGGTGTCGGACGATCAGCTGTAGCAGCTACCTTGCCGATCGCCCAAGGCAACGATTAATCACGAGGAGATTCGAAATCACAGGTAAGAATCCTTCTCTTCTCGCAGAGATGACGTAACAGAAGCACTCACGAATAAAGTCGTGAAAGCGAAAGGAAAACCGACCCGATATCGTCTCTCACGAAATGCCACGTTAATTAAATATTACTGAAAGATGTGTCAACAAAATTCCTGTGACAAAGACATATCGAATGAAAAAAATCTCGTTATTCTTACAACATAATAATATTGTAATCGAGATAACATTTGATTAAATTCACAGGAAAAGAATTTTATCATATGTTTTTTTAAATAAACTATATCAAAATAAACAGATTTATTTTGAAATAATGAGATTAATTGCGTTACGTTATTATCGGTCAAGTGCATCGTCGTCTTGGTTACGTGCACTTCCTCTTGGAGCGGAGAAACTTTATCTGAGAGCGGCTTGATGCATCGTGTAAACAATGAATACTTGAGCCGGATCCATGATAACTAAAGCAAACAATGTCGCGACGAAAGAGCTCAAGAAAGAGTTGATAAGCTTCTATACCTTACTTCTTCTTTCTATGTAATTTTAAGAGATTCTTGCGAGCGTATCTACGTAAAAGAACATCGCGTCAGGTTGGTCCACGAGATGCATTCTTTATTTCGACCATAAACGTGGTATAAAAGCCGCAATTAAAATCAGACGGAATTTTCCCTTTCGAAAACGAGCGAGATAGACGGCGTATCCTTGAAGATATTGTCCCGGAATAAATTCGAAGGATAACGTCACTCGTAGACGATGCGAAGGATGCGTGCAGCCTTCGCGGATGTCGACTTGCAATCGACATGCACATGCATTCCACGTCGAGGCCTCCATTTCCAGATTCGATGTTAATGATAAACAAGTCGACGTTGATAAGCAGGTAAATGAAATGCTCTTCAAGGACCTCTCGTATCTCGACATTATTTCGAAATTAATTGAATAATGTCATGTATTTTCTTGACATGAATGCGTCCACCACCATTAAATAATGCATCATCAAGTCGATTCATTTTGCTGCGCTTGAAGCTTAAACAAGAAGCTTGGACACAAATATCCTTCTAGTTGCGTAATTTATTCGTATTCATGAACATGAGCGTACAATAGTAATGATCGTCTCGTCGTTACTACGTACGCTAATAATAATTCTCGAGAGACGTAAACGTGCGTATTCTCAAAATTTATCCGCGTCCTTGAGACTCTTGTTCTCCAACGATACGTGAAACGCTTCGTTTCGTGCTCGCGGAGCCGTACCCGGTTTTATCACTTCACGGTGCAATAAAACGCGGCATTTCCACGGATTTCGTAACGAGAGTCGGGGAACACGGCAACGTGACCAGATTCTCGAAGAATAATCGACCAATCTCCCTCGTTACTTACGCACTTAGCCGCGCACCAACCGTTTACCGTGCCTCCTTCGAGTAATGAATTTTGATAATAAATTTCACCGCGTGTTGAGATAAAATCGCGAACGTGATCACATGCTTCTTGCACATTTCGAAATGCGCGATCACATCTAGAGATAGGAGCACTTGGTAGTTTTCGAGAAGAATGGAGATCATCTAAATTGAATTCTCTGTAGGAAACCGCCTTTTCATGTCTATATTTTTATTTCAAACTTATTTCCAGAATTTTTAGAAAAATACCATAATACACATATACATATGGAATTGTTCAGGATAAATATCGTGTGCTTTAATATCGTGAATGTATTTCTCCTGAAATCGTTCGGAATAGTCATTTAACCGTGAAAGGCTTAATACACGTTCCGCGAGGTAGCTCACGTCTTCAAACTCCGCTTCCAGCGCCTTTCTCCCATCTCGAGGTTGTTCTCACTTAATCCCTGGATTGAAACCGCGACGTGTGCCGCCGCTAGCTTCCGACCACCCACGAGTCACGAGACGCGCAATCGCTCGATTGATCGCGACGATATTAAAATGAATCATGAAATGTCTGTCTGCATCCAATCTAATGTCGACGTGACATTGAAGCAAATGACGCGGATTTGAACTGAATCGTGATTCGCGAATTCCGCGATAACGATGAGTTTTATGTACACACAAGAGAAGCAATTTATACTTAATTAGTAAGATTGACCATATGGAGAGCACAGTACTGTGACTTGTGCCGATGAAGAAACTCAAGCTTGACCTCCGCCAGAGAGAGAAAGAGAGAGAGAGAGAGAGGGAGAAGTGGACGGCCACACGAAGCGTATGCGTCAAATCACATGTTAAGATTGAATGCCAGACGTGCGTTCACCTCTTCCTACTTATGAATGAAACGGATAACGTCAAAGAGAAATTGCATCACGTATACAATCATTGCTTAAATAATCGAGACGTCTTGAAGAGCACAGTTTTTTATTTTATTATTTTAACTTTAATTAAATTTAATTATAAATTTCTTTATTAAATTTAAAATCTTTTCAGCTTTTTAGAATGCATTTTTAAATAATGCTAATTAATTTTTATAATTATCATTAGAGTCTCTTAGAGAATTTTAAATCATACATGTATACATTATTTAATACGAAAATTAATAAGAAATTAATAATGATTAAATATTATTAATAAGACACTTAATAATGATTGTACTATATGTTATTTTAATTTGGATGTAATTGTGCGAGAAAAGAATTGTGTCAGCATGACTTCATTGAGAATGATCGGAGTACGGCTGACCCCACGGTCTGATTGTCTCATCGATTGAAAGTATTACGTTCAACGTATGAATCATTATTTAATCGCGCGACATAAGAGCAACGCAACGAGATACCGATAGTAATGTAGGCAGTAATATACAGATATGGGCGCCTTCGTAAATATATCCATAGATTAATTTTTCTTGCTTTCAATATTGCTCGCGCGATCACGGGAGTGGGCGAGACAAGTGGAATGATGAAAAATGTATACGATCGGGCGATGAGGAACGAGACTATGAATAATGCGCGAATATGGCAAACACGCGCTATATGAATATCACGTATCGCGTTACGTCGGTCGTTTAAATGGAGCGCGATGGAGTTGCAAAAAGGAAAAAAAAAGAAAAAAAAAGAAAAATGATTGATCGATTTCACGGAGGGCACGATGGAGCCAGGGACACGGAGTATTTATCTGATGACCCACGGCATCATCGGTCGTTCATTCGAGACATCGACAAAGCCCGACGCGATTCACACAGAAGGATCGTAATAAAGTTTTCTTTGACTGGAATCATTCGATATATTCTCGAGACGCCCAAATCTTAACCATAGGAAAGCGTGTCATCGTGATTCGTGATGTCAGCTCGGCGCAAGATTTGTCTAATGAAAGCGTACGTCGCTTGGGCGACGAATTCCATGACCTCGGTGCTTCTCTATCTATCTATTTATCTATCTTCGTTTCTCTGCACGCGTCGTTTAAACACCCTCTCGAAAGATCACGGTAACTGCCTCGAGAGTTCGATGACACCGTAATCGACAGGAACTCGATAGCCGACCGTAGAAAATGGAATTGTCGGCTCCGAGTGAGACGAACCCTTCGTCCTGTGTAAGGCAGCCTTCGCGCTAACTAAGACTACCAGAGCTGCAGTTACATTGTTCGATATGTCTGATGTTACGTGAATCATCGATACGAAATGTAACTTAACACTTTAGGATCTCTCTCCAAGTTCAATTCGATTTCTTCCGTTTTTTTTTCTCAGGAAAGCACGCATACACGAGAAACTAGAAGAGCCGAAAAGCGAGACGATATCAAAAAATTATATTATAATTATATTTAACGTTATAATTATATTTAACGTTAATAATTATATTTAACGTTAATAATTATATTTAATGTTAATAATATCATAAAAATAATAATATCATAAAAAAATAATATCATAAAAATTATAACTTTTACGCATGAAATATTTTGCACGACACACAGAAATTATAAATTCATTGAAACAAAATTTTTGTTTGGCGATATCTTCGATATATCGGATACATAATTTGTGTTGTCTTGTATAATATATTAAATACAAAAAGTCGAAATTACATTGTCGACAGAGTGTACTTTGATCAATTGCGCTTTAGAGGCGCAAAGAAATCTCAGAGTGTAATATCTATTCTGTACTATCTGAAATACGAAACATATTGACATTCAGATCTCGTCGATCCCCTTCCTCTTGCATGCTCGCTTTCCACGAGAGTCACACAGACCCTGCCCGAAAGATTCTGAGAACAAGGGAGTTCGACGACACCGACAGCGATCGGCAACGAAAAGGATAGACCTATAATGCAAGCTAAGAAAATGGAATAAAAAAATTAAAGCTCGTTTTACAGTATTCGCATTACGATAATTACTATTCGTGAAAGGGAATTCCAAATATATCTAGATATATAGGATGTTTCAAGAGAAAATCACTAATAAACTTTTAGAACATATCTTAGAGTTCATTTTAAGCAAAGAAACTTAAATATACTATAGGTTAATTCGGTTCAATTATCGAGATAGAAGAATTTAATTCTTGTTAGTAACGCTAAATTTGTATCATGATTTGCTCAATTTCTTGATTAATTACTTCTTCTTGTAGAATTGTTTAAAATTTCGTGCATGCAATGACGATAAACTAGAGAGTCAATAATTAGTTAACCGAAAAGCAGCAAAGTTAGTTGACAGAATAATGGAAGCAAATAGTATTCAGCTTTAACTTAGACAAATTAATTGGCAGCGGTCTATCGTACAACAAGCAATAATAGCAGCATGCTAGCAAGCAGAAGATAGACCTTAAACAATTAATATAACCTTAAACAATTAAGAGAATAATATTCACATGATAAAAATTATAAATCTATTTTATGTGCGTTGCAATATTAATAAAATTGTTTATACACGATAATTGAACCGAATTAAGTATATCTTTCTTGATTAAGAAGAATTTATAGCGATTCATTTTTATAGAAATTAATTAATTTAAGAATTCTTTACAAGTTTACCAGTTTTCTCGTAAAATACCCTATATTTGCGGTCGAGATTCCGGGCAAAGCGAAATTGAAAATGAAAGCGCGTCGCGGATTTCATCTCTCGTACGGATGCGTCTAATGTATTTATAGGCGGCTAGACGGAAAATGGCGCGTATCGTGCAGAGACCGAGACGCGCTGTATTCCCGACTCGCTGGACAGATTAATAACTGTCGGGGAACCGATGAAAGCATGGCAGTGTATCCCGATAGCGAGAGCGCGAGAGTATTGTCGCGTATCCGTAAAAGAATTCGTCAAGGTTGCATCGAGAGTGAAACCAGAAAATGAAAGTAGTTCCATTATTTGTAATAACTCATAACGTTAATAATATGCATGAGGTATTTTAATATAGCTCCTATAAAAATAAAATAGTTTAAAACCAAATTTGAATGGTATTTATGTAATATTGAATAATTTAAATTTATTTACATAAATTTAAATAATAAAAAAGTCGGAAGAGAATATATATTTAATCGAAAATATTTTGTGTAGTGTATACAACTATTATTTGCAAGTAATTTTGAAATAATTTCAAATTATATAAAAAAAATATTTCTTTCAGAATCAATCTTTTTAATTTATTATTAAATTATTAAATTATTAATTTTAATGTCTTCGACAAATGTAATTTACTTCTTCGTCAATTTTTTCTTTATGTCTCAAATTAATTTTTATTATTTCCAATTTTTTTTATCGCTTCTTATATCCTTGGACTTCGTGGCTCGTTCAACCGCGTCGAATCGCGATGTCTGAAAAATCTGACCGAGGGACGTAGCGCAGTTAGCTTTGCGGCGAGACGCGCGGATCGAGCTTTTTTCTTCGCCTCCGTAGCGTACCATGTGCGGGTGCTGTGCGGTTGTGGACCTTGATGGGTCTGGGCTTGGCAACCATGGCAACCATGGCACGCTACGAGTCGCGGAGTAGAAGGTCGTCAGGAGGAGAGGAGGTGAACGAACAACACGCATGAATGCAAAGAAGCCGTTGGCATCGGCGTCTCTCGTCGTAATCCTTGAATTAGGAAAATAAAAAAAAAAAACAAGAGAAAATATGAAAAGGTTTCCAATGAGAATTCTTATGAAACAAGTCATGAACCAGAGTGCAATGACCTTGAACTTTTGACGATGCCGCCCATCAAACTACGCCCCGTCCATAATGATAGCGGTGAGAAAGTGCCGATGATGTGTCGCGATGATCACAAAGAAAAGAGAAAACTGTCTGTTCGCGCGCAGACAAAAGATCGTCTCGACGTGTCGTAAATCCATGTGCGGTTTGGTGGTTTAGTCTGCAATTTTACTACAGTACTTCCAGCGCGTTCGCACACTTCCATCGCTTCGTTAAATTCATCTGCAGCGATTGCAATTATTTTTGTATTGTCAGTACACAGAAAAAAAAACATTCTTGTTTTGAAAATATCTTTAATTTCAACATGAAAAACTTGAAATGAGATTATATTGCGTTAACTGAAGAAAATTTGCTTGAATGAAGTCATTTTATATAGTTCAATCAAGAAAAATATATTCTTATTATTTAAGAATAATTTTCTTGGATGGAAAAGAAATAATGTTGGATAGAAAATAACATTTTTAAATCAAAGATTATAATTTTCTTAAAGTAGAATTAAATAATTATATATTCTTGAGATGACAATTATAATATTCAAATAAGATTATAATATTGAAATTTAAAATTATTAAATTCTTCTAAGAAGATTATATATTCTTGCGTATATAGGAAACAATGAACACGTTAATTTAAGTATATAAGTGTTAATTTGACATTTAATTTTTTTCCGTGTATAAATATGGAATCCAAAAAAATTTCATCGAATACAGAAGTCATCTCATGAGTCAATGCAGTATGATTCATCAAATGGAAAATGTCTCTGACGTCAGGATAATAATTAGAAATAACGAAATATTCCTGTTGCTCGTAATTTATTCCTTGCGAATAAGAACAGCAGAGATTTCTTCTCTACTCTCGCATGAGAACGAATCGTAACATTCTCAGGACAATAAAAACAAGCGGTAAACTTCCTTGAATTGAGGAACCGGACAGACTTTCCGCAGCTGACGTCTAATGATTTATCGAAGGTATAGATCATATTATATTCAAAACAATTTATCGCATCCCCCCTTGTTCGTCTCGTGTGAGTGACTCAGACATAAAAAAAAGGTACGGCCCGAATTGTGGTCCTAACTGTCGCTGGGGGACGTATCGATATCCGGTCTGTCTCGATATCTCACTTAAAGACTTCAGTAACTTCAGTAACTTCCACGGCTGATCAATCTGAAAGTCCAAAGTTTCTTTCCACATTCTCACATTGCGTCAATACTTGACGTTAACATTCCTAAACATTTCGTTATCGATACATCGCTTTTGTCGTAATTCTTGGCATCCGTTATAAATATGAATCACGACACGTACATGCGACAAAAATATGACTAACGCAATTTTTGCGTAAATTTAAAATAATATATTATTTTTAATTGACAACTTTTTGTTCTTCGTTAAACGATAAAATTTTATAAATTAAATTTTACATTAAAATATAAAAAACGTTTCGTATTAGATGTCTATTTTTAAAACGCTGTAAAAGAGATTTTCAGAGTTTCGTGAAGTCGACACAAACGTGTTTTAAATTTAGCTTGGTGAATTTAAATCGTAGCGGACACTCGGCCACGCTCGTGCATTTGAAGATTGCGTGCTTACACAGAGAAAGAGAGAGACTTTAATTGAAATCTACAACACAATCAACTTGGACGTTTAGAGCTTTTTATGCGATGCACCGAGAGAAATAATAACGAAAAACCTGACCTAAAAACCGTTTGCCGCTAATAAACCATGACTCATCGGTCGTCTATTCACTTATCTGTCTAACCCTGGGGTTTCTAGGCTGCGACCTGAGAGGATAGATTCACGCCGTTAATCCACCCTCGTTTCTACTATTAATTGTGCTTAATGCGTTACACGCTAACAATAAGTGACGCTAATCAATAGATAATAATAATTCGGCACATTTCATTTTAAGGGAAATTTTTCCGATGCATATCGATGCGAAAGTCCCGATCAATTCTTCAGATGCTTCGGGAATAAATTCCGCTAGTGAAAGCATAAAAAATCCAATCCTTACGCAACCGCGCACGCCAAGTGTTGGAATTGCTTGCTCAACCAATTAACGTACCACTTGCAGAAACTTCCATATAAGCGGCATTCGATTGTGTAATTTGGCAAACAGAAAAGGAAAGAACGATAAAAGAATAATAAAGAATAATTCATTGTGCTTATTATCAATTTTTAGAAAATAATCCTCGCAGTGTCAATTGAATGATATGAAATAATCCTTTTTTTAGAAATAGATTATATCTCGATTTGTATCCAATTAATATTAGTAAAATATTTTTTTACATACTCTCTCCAAAAATTTTTTTATTCTTTAAATAAATATATTTACAGATTTTATTAAAAAGTATATTAATATTGTTTTTTTTCTATTCCATTTAAAAATTATAAATAAAAATATTATAAGTATTTTTGAAATAAAGAAATAAAGAAGTTAAAAATATTTGACAAAATAAAGCATAATATGTTCAAATGACGAGTAATTCTAAAGTTGTCGAATTAGAATCGTGATATTCTACGATTATTTGAAAACTTACATAACGAATAAGGCAAGAGAGCGTGCTCTTTGACCGCACATGAAACGTATGCGTTTGCTGACGACTGCATATTAATTAAAGTAACAGCCTATACTTGACAGGGCGATGAACGGTTGACTGCTCTTGTCTCCACGGATAATGCTATATTTGTTACGATATTGATTCGAATGGCAAGCGATTGTCAGCGAACGCGAGAGAAACACGTCGAGAGAGAAAGATAAGTAACATATAAAATACTTCCTGCAGCCTCGATATAAATTAAATAAAACAGAATGGCAGAATGATAGATGTCAATTTTATTTTGCAGTATTTATTTATATCTCTCTCGTTAGATTATGCGATCTATGTATAATGTGTACATTGAAGGTCAGAAAATAACGATAATATATATATAGGTATGTATCGGATGATTGAATAACGCTTCACAGAACGTAAACATGAAGTTAGAATCAAAGATTGAACTTGTAGTTAATAAAAATATGTATATAAATTATTCAATAATTCGTAAATAATAATAAAATTTCGTGACACATTATAATTCAATATAATAAATTATAATGTGTTTGTAACACATTATAATTCATTATATTGAATTATAATGTGTCACAAAATTTGTGACTCAGATATCACATAATATTTCTCTCATGTGGAACTTTAAATTGTAAATATAAATAAAATATAAGATTTGTGCTCATATATATTTATGCTCACATATATTTCAATATTTAAATATTGAATGTTTCGATGTATTTTATCGATTTTATCAATGTATTTTATCGATTTTAAATTTATAGTTAAAAAAATGTGTGGATATTTCCGCAAAACATTTTCAAATTTATGAGCTCTATTGTTAGAATATTATTCAGCATAATTGTACATGAAATAAATATATAACCAAGGCCACAATCCGACAAATTAGCATGTTCCAGCGCTTTCTCTTCGCCACGGAGAGTTTCGAGCTGACGGTCGTGTAATTTTGGGGACATCGCTTTTGCTCGGTGACATCATTCTTCCCATTCCATTCGTTAATCCCGCCTGCTTGCGTGCACATACATATACAGCGAGCCTATGTCGATTATTCTGCGGTATACCCGTGACATCATCGAGAATTTTCGTATATTCTATTTGATTATCGAACGATCAACTCGCAATCTTCGGAAATAGATTCGTTTTTACGTATCAGAATGAAACGGTAACCATCTGACACCCTCGGATATTTCCAATTTAACTTATAATATAACCGTGCAACGAGAACATCTGTTTATTCTTATTAAATACGACGGTGATGCATATTCGCTTGCGTTCGCGAGATATTAATTGAAATTTCCATACTCGCTGGAGATTTCAACGCAGATAAATGAAATAGCATTCGCAGTCAATCAAAAGCATTTTTTTCCTGCAGCGTTTTAATTAAAGTGCACAGACTAGAAGCGCAATTAGAGATAACCAACTGAAACCAATTTGATTTCTTATCCATCTTCTTCTCTGAATCTCTGTCATTTGCATCCATCGATCTTTATCTAAATCACTTTACATATTTTTTCACGTGATATAAAAATTTATCAAATGACACGAAGTAATAATAAAAATACACAAGGTCCTTCCGAATATAATCATTAAAAAAAATTAATGAGTAATTATTATATTCAATTCGAAACAGATTAATAAAATCACGATCAAACCTATATCAAACCTACCTACACTGTAAAAAAAATATGTAAAATTACACATATAATCAGTGTAACAATTACTTATAACGGAATTATTTATAACGGAAATATATAAATTCATGTACTTTTACAAAAATTAGTTTTTTTACTCTTTATTGTATAAATATTCGTTTATATTTGATGAAAAATTACAAGGTAAAAAGTGTAATTTTTGGATTTTATGTAAATGTACAATTTTTTGTAACATTTATATAAAATTTATATAAAATTACACTTAATAAACGAATATTTACACAATAAAGAGTAAAATAACTAATTTTTGCAAAAGTACATGAATTTATATAATTTCCTCATTCGTTATAAATAGCATAATTGTTACACTAAATATGTATGTAATTTTAAATTAAATTTAATATGTGAAATTGTATAAATACATATACAAAATGTATTATTACATAAAAATTTTTAGAAATCTACTTCTAACATGTAAATTTATTAGTTCAAGATGCTTACTTATTATTTAAGATAATAATTTTATCTACGAAATGTAAATTTACTAATGTATGTAAATATACACCTTTAATAGTTGGTCTCAATATTACCCATTATAATAGTTGTAAATTTACACAAAAATTTTTTACAGTGTATATCAGATGACTGAATAATTGCAAGATTCTAATTTTATCTAACGAGAACTGACCATGAAAATGCGCGATTCCGCATCGAGATAACGTTTACGAGTTAATTCGACGCGCTTTTTTTTATCATATCGTTACGTGATCGCGCTTACGAAACGCGCGAAACGCCGGAACGGGACGCCGGAAGTGAAGCCAAGCGTTTCGTATTAGTTCACGACAATGCGCTGTGATCGACCTACATATTCTGGGAATGGGGTAGGTGGTTTAGCGATGGTGGTTCAAGCGGAAACGTTAAATTTCCTCCACAAGTTATTCCAACCACGACGCGGGTGGAAATAACGTTCCCTCCTCTACAACACTGCTCGTCAACTTTACGAATAACGTCATTCATCCACCATCTGCGAGGCGCTTCGAGAGGAGGGGAATGACGGACTTTTTTTTTCTCATTCGAAATTCCTGACTGTTTGTCCTATTATTGGGATAATTCGTTTAACCATTTATTTCGCGATATTTCAGAAAAAGAAAAATTTCTTTTTGTTTTAATATTTTTACAATAAAAAAATATACAAACTAAATTAATATCATTATACTTAAGGTTCCTTTCAACTTTAATATTTTCATAAATTAATTATAAAATTTCTTATCAATTTCCGTGAAATATTATCATAAAAAAACTTAAATACTATAAAAGAAATAATAGATAATAATTAAAATTACATATAAATAAAAATAATAATAAATAATAGTTAAAATTACATGTAAATAAGATTTATAATCGATGTAAAAAATATATACTTCGCAAATAATTTTATCTTAAATACGATCATATTCTGCTTTCGTAAAAAAGACATAATTGTTGCACCAATTACCATAAAACTCACGTTTAATAGCGACGTTTGAAATACAAGGAATAGTTAATAGTGTCCGAAGCATAAAAAAACAGGAAGTATTAAATTTTGTATAATCAGCGCGCGATTAAAAGCGATTAATGTCGTTCGTGATTTATCGATATTATTACATGCAACCAAAAGTAGAAAAAGTAAGTACACGTAATGGTAATTTCAATATTGTCGCAAATTGAACGATAAAATAGCTATGTGATTGGCGTTTAATAGCAATGAAAGATCGAACGGATATCAAACACTTCTTGATCAGTTATTACTTGAACTACACGAGTAAGTAATTAACATATTTGACCCCCCGCAACTGATCTCGCGCAATCGCAAGAAGATAATGGGAAGCGTGATCTCTGTTTTTACTGGTATGTATTTTTCGAATGTTGTATACATACGAGAATGAACGTAGTCTCGATTTTCTCGACTTTATTCAAGCGAATTCAAATGATAATAACTCAGCAACTCTAATAATTACCAGCTCGCAATCATGAGAATTTCTCACTGTTGGTGTAATTTTAGCAATGGAAATTATAATCTTCAAAATTATGATTTCCCTCTTATTCAGACATCGCTTTAAATAAAGAAGATGCGAAATTTCATATTTTAGTATCTAGAAAGAGATATTTAGTATCTAGAACGAGATTTTAAATTTAAAAAATCTGTTAAAACAAATATTTAAAACTCTATTCTATTTTACAATATAATCTTAAATATTTTACTTTAATAGAATTTTAATTTGATATCTCTTTCTTTAGATATTAAAATTTAAAATATCTTTTGTCTTCCTTATTTAAAGCATCTGGAGTCATAATTATATCCGGAGTCATAATTTCGAAGAATATAATTTTTTTTTAACCGCGATATAAAAGCAATCGCTATTTCTTTCACACGATGCAACTTCCTGTTGTAATTTTAGCTTAATGCATCTTGTAATACCGTTTAAGATCGCTATAGCAGAGTCGATAACAAATACAGCGATCTCTCTTTCAACCTTTCCTCAAACATTCTAGTTCTAGTATCTATTTGTCAAATGACGTCTCCAGAAGGACGAGATGAGGATCGTGGTAAATACTCGAGGCAAGGAAACTACCTCCTCGGTCGCGACTCGCGTCTCGGTTAATAACGGTTCTGGAAGCTCGGGAGAAGTTCGGAACCGCAACCGCTCGTGATTTCGAGCCTGCAGCGGTGATGCTTCTCTAATTGAGAAAGTCTGGCGGCCGTGAATAGACGAGACGGCGAGATGAAAGGAGCCTCCGCTCTTCTCAATTGCGCGTACCCCTTTAGCACTTGACCTATTGACTAATTATGTGCGAGGAGGGGGAAGAGAGACAAATTCCATAGGAATCTAACTGCTTTGACCACTCTAATTTTCATCGCATATTTAGACATTCGTATCGGAAATTGTGGAAAGAGATATTAGAAGTTAAATTAGCAAGAATGTCAATTTCAGCAGATTGAGAGATATCAAGTTTATTTCTCAAAATATTTTAAAATGTAAAATCATAATTTTAAACTTAAATTAAAAATTCAAATTTCATATATAATCACTAAAAAAAGAGGAAAAGATAAAAGGCTACAAGGACCAATTATAAATATATTTATAATTTATTTAAGAATATTTATTTCAATATCCAGAGATAATAATTTTTGCAAGATTTTGTTTCGATAGAAAGAGATTTTGTTCAGATTTTAAATCTATATTTCATAAAATAGTTTTAAAATTATATTAAATGCATATTAAATTATGTTAAATTATATTAAATTAAAAATATATTTAAAATATATTTAATTATATAAAATTATATTATATGCATGTTAAATATGCAATATGCATATAAATATTTCAAAAATTATAGAATAGTTACACCAAAAATAGTTACCAAAAATATATCACCTTTATGTTTTTTGAGAATAACTTAACTCAAAGTGAATAAATTAATTCAAAGTGTATACATTTCAGTTTAATCACATGTTTTAATAGTAGATATATAGATTACTTAATAATAAACTTTTCATTAAATAATGAATACAGCAACTTAAGAAAAATTAATTAAATATAATTACTTATAATGTATATTGTAAAATATTATTAATTAAATATAATTACTTATTAAAAATTAAATATAATTACCTATAATAATTATTTATAAATTAAATATATACACTTTGAATTAAGTTATCCTCAAAAAAAGGTGATATATTTTTGACCGGTACTGTATATATGTACAAAAAAAAGATGGAAAATCTATACTTTGTACGAACGCATCGATGCAAATAACGACGCTCTTACTAACGAGAGAGATGACCATGATGATAGCGGATTCATTTGTCGCTTTTCATTTTGTTACAACAGCAATCGCGAGATAACGTCCATCAAAATCTCGAGATTAATTCTGTTAGTTCGGTATAGTGGATATACATAATAATATCTAAGTCTTTCAAACTTTGAATCACACGTGTGGAACACAAAGCGCGTTCCTCTCTTCCCTTCCGTGATCACTTCCCGAGGAAACTAGACCATCCACGTGAATCGGTTCAAGGTCCGGAGCGCTTGACGTTTTGCCGCTTGTATAGCAAGAGACAGTGAGAATTATTATCTGAGAATTATTATTAATAATTGCATCGTTAAATGATATTCGAAAATGATGTCTGAACAAAAGTTAAACACATTCAAATGATTTTATTCAATTGGCAATTACTTGATGTAAAATATAAATACTTCAAAATCTAAGATTTATATAATATAAATACTTCAAAATCTAAGACCTCGATAAAGTGAATCTTTGAAGAATAGAAACATAGGACTATTCATATGTTAAAAATTTCTATCGAGATATGTAATTTATACCAGGAGAAAAACAGCGTTTTATTTCTAGAGGATATCCTAATCCACTGGCAAATGGTAGATCCTTTCTCTAATTATTGCTAGAATCTATCTACAGTATATTCAGTTTCATACTGAGGCCTTGTTGATAGCTATCGTTGCGTCAGAGAAGAGTTTTTGTGAAAACCGAGGACTCCCGCTACTCAAGCATTAATTAAAAACAGCAGACTGTGTTTCACGATAATGAACCGCCACATGACTTTCTAATTCCCTGAGCGTTCCTTGGCGAGATATTTCGATATAATATCGGGTAAAACAATATTTGAAATTTGAGATATTTCGCATCAAATCTGAATACAAATATCAATATTCCATTGTATTTAAAAGTCGAAAAGTTCCCGTGTATATTCAATGTACATTAAAACTGTAATAAATTTAATTTATTATATATTATTTTAATTTAATTAAATTAATTAATTAAATTTATTATATATAATATTTTAATTCATTATATATAACATTTTAATTTAATTAAATTAATTAATTAAATTAATTAATTTAATTTATTATATATAATATTTTAATTCATTATATATTTTTTAATTTAATTTAATTAATTAATTTAATTAATTAATTAAATTTATTATATATAATATTTTGATTCATTATATATATTTTAATTTAATTTAATTAATTAATTTAATTAATTAATTTAATTTATTATATATAATATTTTATATGTATGAAAGTTGCCTAATTATTAATTCAATAATTTTGTATGTTTTATAACGAAAAATGTTATTGGAAATATATTTCTTTATTTTACTCATCGTATGAAAAATCATCTACGAATAATGTCACCATTAATATCATGTTTAATTAATAACGCGAACCATCGATACGTTCTGATTAATAAATTTACTACAGCGGAAATGATTCTTGAATACATATGAATTTCATACACCTATAAAGACTATTTAAGCGCAACATTAATATCAAGGTTACAAAAAAAAATAGATATATACTTAAACGAAATAAGAGAATAGTTTATAGCTCTGAGAAATTCTATGATCTTTGCGCAGTAATTAGTTCTCTTGACTCATCCGTAGTCTCATTCAAGTAGTCGACAACTTTGTGTACTTACTTAAAACGATTTTAATCGAGCTATTTGCTCGAATGCGATTTCTACATCTCGTCTTTAATAGTTATGCGCCATAAATATTACTTGTAACCGGTATCATTAACACTGGTTAATTTTAACCTTGTTTAATTAATCCTCTCTGTCTCTTAGAATTAAAAAGTTAAATTATAATTAAAGAAAATCGACAAAAAAAAATTTGAATCGTTGAATCGACAAACAAAACCTTAATCTTTACTATATTTATAATACTATAATTGAATGCTATCAATAAATTGCACTTTTGCGCACATCAGTAGCAACGGAACCCAGTTGCCATAAAATATACATTCTCAATTAAGTTATATCCATAATTTATCACGAAAATAACGCATCGATAAAGCGAGCATGCGTCTCGCTCGTCGATGAAAATGCGAACGTACACTAGTTTATTGGAAGATAATTTTACTCGTTAACCGTATTAGAGACGAGAAGTCTATTTATTCTCATCTATCGGTCTCGCACGCACGTACACGCATACACATAGTGTAAACGATTATAACGAGAGAGGCTCGAGGCGCCAAAGACATTCCGATTAATTATAATTGCCTTTCCCCCATCGATCTTACGCGATAAAACTCCCTCTCACGCTTGATATCCTGTTAACGGAACTAGACATAATGAATAATTGTTTTACCCAATACGTATCTCCAATCCGAGGATCTGTCAAAACAATATATTACGCGCGCACCGAGATTATTATTACGAATTTGCTCCTGTGGAGAACTTCCTATGTGTGAATTAATAGATCTTACATGCGGTATCGTTAACGCCGCGATTTCTCGCGTTATCACAAAAACCTCTCTGCGAGATCGTTGTGTCTTTTCCGCGAATGGTGGCGGAACTATATTACGGAACTAAATTGCTTGCAACGATAACACAACGATTCAGACTTCTTCGTGTCGTTAAACTCCGCCATGAATGAGTCTGCCTTATTCTAGGAAACTGAACGTCATGTACTGACATCGAATTCGGTAGGGCAGACACTTTCGACCCCCCCGTATATATACATGTGTCGATGGGGTCCCTGGACCCTAATGCATATTTTTGGGGTGACCTGTCTGTCCGTAATTACCTCAATATATATCCCAATATATCGTGCTTTAAAAAAATGTAAGCATATAACTGACGTTCTTTTATGTTACATGGGTTATCTATAGAGAAAGAGATTAAAATATTTTTATAAGTTATTTTTATATTTTTATAAATTATTTAAAAAAATCTCTTTAAAAGATATCTTTAAAAGATCTCTTTAAAATATTACATATAATTTAAATATTATTTATTAATTTAATATTTTCTTTAAAATTATATAAGTTTTTTTTTAAAATTAATATTTATTTGAATATTTGCCTAAATTTATATGCTTAAGTTAATTAATTATAATTAATTATCATTTAAAAATTAATTAAATAATAACTCAGATATTTCTAAACGTTTAATTTACATGTCTTTTAGTATATTATAATATTTTACTATATTTTTTTGACGAGAGAGAATAAAATCTTCGTTGATTACTTTATCCACATCAATTCACCTCATTGTTACGACACTGTCGGCGTATTTCTTTAGGTTACTCGTAAAGTGCGAATTATTTAAACAGGGATTCACTTGTGCTTTATCTCCCGAACGAGCGAACGGCCCGCGGATATTTCTCGACAATATAAAAACACGTTAGTAGTGGTAGACATCGAGCGTATGTTAATTTATCGCCGTATTACTACACACCCCGATAACGACCCGTACAATCTCGTGTCGTTAAACCCTCAATGAATCGAGCGCATTCAGGGAAACTAGGCTGCGCGTCCGTACTCGACTATACGAACTTCCGAATGAGTGTCAAACTTGATTTTATCGGTTGCGACTTGACCTCCGCGCAAATCACTCGTTCGCGCTACATATATCGAGGAAGTTGGCGGTATAACCAGTAGTGGCGAATTTTTAATCAGTTATGTACACATACAAATAACCTATTTTTATAACGTAAACAAAAACGCGCAACTATTCCAATGAATTTCAACAATTTTTATATTATAATAATAATAGTATACAATTTTTATATTATAATAATAGTAGTAATAATGATATTAATAACAGTAATAATTATCAAATATTTAATTACTAATATATAAAATTTTTATATTAGTGTAATAATGATATTAACAAATATTCAATCATTAATATATACATTTCTTTTCGCACACAAATATAAATTATTTAACAATTTAAAAAAAACAATAGGAAAATTTTATTGAAATTAATCTTGTTATTCTTAATCTTGTAATATATGTAATTACTAAAAATATCTAAGATAATATAATAAATGGAAGATTCGAGTTGCAATCACAATAATTCTCTGATATCATTACATGCGTCGCATTAATCATTCGCATTAACAAACAAGTAATAACAAGTAATTCGATAACTTCGTTAACGTTATCTGCTCGATGTTACGACATAAACTGTAAACATTGCCTCGCAAAATCCTAGATAAATCCACTCGCGTCGAGTAAACCATGCCATGTGATTGATACGCGAGACTTACGGAATCGAAACGTGTATCGATTTTACCGTGTCAGATTGAATAGCGCGGATGCCCAGCATACAAGAAAATTGATTTAAATTGCAGTGTACACTCTCTCGACGATAACTCGTTTGTTAGGAATTTCTGATGCAACAATCGCAGAATGGAAAGTGAAACACCAACGCGGTTGACGGTGGCTCACTGTGCCTTACACATAAAATGCGACTTCTCGAATACGTAACACGATGCCCCTACGGTCATCGTGATTCAATCTCACGTCATTAAACTCTCAATGAATCTGTTCGAAGAGCATTACGTTCTAGCGAGCGCGAATTATCGATGCAGAAAGATCTTCCTTCGACTGGAGGCGTTAATTGAAGATGTTTAATGCAACAGTTTCTAGCAAACTTATTAACTCATTAAGAAATTTTAAAATCTAGATAAGTTAATTCTCAATTTTAAAACACGAGATTATTGATAAAAAAGAAAATATAGAGATTAAATTTTAATTTCAGAAATTAATTCTAATACATTAAAAAATAAATCTTTATCTTTAATATAATTTAATTCTTCTAAAATTAATTTCTTTTAAATTAATTCTTTCGGTACTTAAAAAAAAAATAGATGTATTTTGAAATCGTTTCCAAATTTCTGAGTAACTTAATAAATACAATTTGAAGGTACAATACTGCACTAATTACACACGGACCAATATGTCATTAAAACTTGAAACTAATCCGTCACGCTCGGAGAAATCTCGACGCTGGAACATCTCGATGCAACCGAGACGACGTGGAAACTCACAAGTCAGCTGCTTATGCGTTCGGCGTAATTAGAATGAAAACGCAGGATTTGAATGCTCGATGAGGTTTGAAGGATCGCGGGGAAGACACACGAACGAATCATTAGTAGTCCGACAACTTTGTCGGTGACTGGCATTCCGTTCTTTGGTCGCGATGGAAATCATGTTGGAACGGAATAGCACCTTCGACTTCCTCTTTTTTTCTTCCTTTATCCCCTTTTCTTCTCCGCTCCTCTTTTTCAACTTTTACGTGCCACACGAATCAGAGTCCACGAATGGCTTATTCTCAATTCACGTACGGTCGCATACAATAAACGCCGGTAACGTTTGCCAGCTGAGACATAATTATAATATATTGTCTCTTGAGTGGCGCGGTCGTCGACAATATCGATCCAATGGGCTATTCTTGTCAAATGTATACACAACCGACACTTCGAAAATACGTTAGGACCACCTCTGGTTATTGGGGAGCGGTCTTGGGTTGAATCTTTGAGAAAGAGATAAAATCGATTTACACACAACTCGCTTTTGGAAAGAAATCCTTAAAATCCCTCTAAATAAATAAACGCGCGACAAACAAAGGTTCTTTCGGTAAGAATTTTTAGTTCAAGAAGTAAATATGTGTAATTTAATATTTATTTTTGTCTCTAATGAATTTCTCGTGTATCTTATTGTAACGAATTCCTGCAATTTTTTTTTTTTCGTGTAATATATATTATAAAAAATTAAAATTAATATTTTTTAAATCTTTTTTCTTTAATATTGTAATTCTATATTATTAATATGTTAATGTAATCATAATTATAAGCGTTACATAATTTTATTATATTTATTGAATAATATACAATGATTATCTTGGGATATTTGATATCATTTATGATCTATTTGTTTATTGTTGCATAATCGTTCTATTAATTACATAATTTAATAGTATTTGTGTCAAAGTGCAGTGCTTCAAATAAATTACATTTAATAATTATGTATTAATTGGTATAATAATGGATTTTCTTCGCTTAGACACAACATATTTATTTTATTATACAAAATATATGTGAATGTATAATTTATATTTTTTTACTCTAATATTCTATATAATTTTCATTAAAATATCTTTTTAATATCATGTTATTCTATCACATTATTATCTCTCAAATATCTTGTATTTCGAGTTTTAAGCGGAAATGAAGAGGAGTTTGAAATACATCTAATTAAAATTACTGAATAAGACTGACATGAAGAACGATAAATTACTTTATTTCGCGAAATATGGAAAGTTTTGAATCAAATCGGAATTTTACCATCGTCAGAAAGGTTCTTACTTAGTATACACCATCGAACAAAGGGTTACACTAATGCGGACGAAAATTGGTAACCATTTCGTAGAACCGGATGCGCGCGACCGGATAATCGATTATCGAATCACTCTATTCCGCTATCGCGATGGTAAAAGTTTCGTTTGTTGACCGGTAACGGTACCGGTGCTATTCATGAGGCTTGAAAATGTTGCGTGGGTTGCGTGCTCATTATCAGCCTGGACGTTATCTATGGTAAGGGTTCAGGGAGATATAATTTATCGACTTATCGATCTAAATCTCCCGAGGAAATACATGTTCTGTCAAAAAAATTTCCTAATTCGGAAGTCTCACTCTCTCCGAATTTTCGCCTGAGCAGAACCGTGTAACAAGGATCGGGTTACCGAAAACTTGACACGAATAATTGTATATTCCTCTGCCGAAAATATCTTTCGGTTACGAGAAAATCGCGTAACTGTTATTTTTGGAATCAAATATAACTCATATGATCTATATATACAGGTCTTAAATAATGGAAGAATAATTGAGGATTCTGATTTCACAGCTATTTCTTGTACAATGCGATAGAAGCCATAGCGTTCATATATTTTACAAATTATGACTTATAACGTCAAATTGTTTCATATATCAAGTATATAGAGAGAATACGTATTGGCTCGAGATGCTTGTGCAAGCTACGAAGTAGAAACAGACGGCTCGTCGATCACGAGTTGACGATGATTTCGACACAATTTCCGCCTCGTAGAAAGCAAACCAGACCAGACCACAGACGGAGTATTCTCTATATCTATCGGATGCGGTGACCGGAAAGTACCGAAATAAAACCTGCATCACCCTTTCGCATTAGCCGTTAGCTAATCCCTATTTATAAGATATTATGTTCACTGAAGCGCACACACACACATCCATTGCCTTAGAAGAAAGATAGAAAGAATGGAGGAGGAGGAGGAAAAAAAGAGAGCATGTCACATATGTCCGACATGCGCAAAACGCGCGCAAGTCGATGTTTTAAACGCGACTAAAAATATCCGAAACCGTCTAGATAAGTCCCGAAACTCGCATCTGATGAGCGGTTTATTAATGAACGGGGTCACAAGAAAATAAGATTATCACGTGGACAATGGTCAATCAATTTACAGCGTCACCAGAATCGATTCGAATGCGAGTCGGAAATTTTTCTATTTATTGTACAATATAATAGAAATATATTTCTTTGACAATTTCCATCGATATGTATATTGATATTAAGTTTATATATCTAATTTATATAATAAGTGAGATTTTTTTATATTATATTATTTTATATTTTATATTATATTATATTTACATTTTATATTATATTATATTATATTTATATTTTATTTTATATTACATTATACTTATATTTTATTTTATATTATATTATACTTATATTTTATTTTATATTATATTATATTTATATTTTATTTTATATTATATTATATTATTTTATATTATATTATATTTATATTTTATTTTATATTATATTTATATTTTATTTTATATTATACTATATTATTCATTTGCCGATTCACTGTCAGCTCGTTTCATTTTATAAATTCTATTAATTACGAAGAATCAATTCTCATTTTATTATATTTTATTAAATTTTAATCGTAATTAATTTTCTCATTATATACAAGATATGCGTTATTATTTGATTTCTATGCTATATGCATGTATTTAACTTTATTATAACTTTTCTGTTATTTCATGACATAAATCTCTTCTTTACTAATAAAATATTTATGCGAAACACGAACTTGTAGTCAGCGACGAACATAAAAAATTAAACACACTCGTAATATATTCCTATGATAACATACTGTTTCTTTTTTGTATTGTTTGTTTCTGTTTTTTTAATGTATTCCTATGATAACATACTGTTTCTTTTTTAGTTTGATAAGCCAACGATAGCCTCGATGTAACAAACATTTTGTTCTTGAGCTTATCAAGCTTAAACGATTCGCTGTGAGCTTCATAAGATGTCCTGTGATCGCGGAATATTAAACATGATTTGCTCGTTTCTCGATATGATGATGTTTTATTAGATATACAAGGATATTTGCGCTCGAAGACGATTGATCTCGTTTGACACTCGCATCGTATAATTTCCCACATGGCCGTGAATAAACCGAATGCCAATAAAATCAACGTCGAAGACTTTTTAACTCGATCTATTAAAATTCCAGAACGAAAAGATCTCTTAAAGCCACGTTCAAAAATAATCCAATAACAAAATGCTCGCTTATATTAGCGAGATATTCTTGAACTTGCTTTTGAAATGGAAATCTAATTCCTATAAGAATACTCGCATATTTAGCTGCAACAAGAATCACATGAATTCATGAATCACCAGTCAAGAATGATCTATTGCTTCACAATTACTACTGTACAGATAAGTTATGCCTCTCTATCCTTTTCTATTTCCGCTATTTTTCTTATATGCTACAATCACATACGTGTACCGTTCAAATGAAAAAATACGATCTTGAAAAATAATAAATTGTATATTTGTCGGAGAAAATGTCAGTTCAATTAATATGACAACAGAGGCGAACTGAAGCTCTAGGTAAATTTACATTCTCTCTTTTTTTCTATGGAAATGAATTGCGCAAAGCAAGAAAATATCTGTTTCCCTGGCACGCTGTTTTGTCGATCGAATAAGTGAAATGCCTGAATGCTTCGCGCATAAAGTCACGATCCTGTCTTATCTCTTTCTCTCTCCTTCTTTCTTTCGTTACGAAAGATACAGACAAATGCTCTCGAAGAAAAGATATTTACACGACTGTTGCGAGGCGCGACCGTTGACGTCTCTCTCTCTCTCACTCGCAGCTGTGCAAACCGCTGCCGTACGAGTAATGAGCATGTAAAAGAGATATATCACGAAAAACAGCAGAAAGTAAAAAGGAGACGGAAGAGACTCTACCTTCTTTTGCCGCGGAAATCACGATCTCGCTTTCTTCTCGGACCGGCGAGAAATTACCCGAACACGAACTCGGCCTAAAAACGAAACGGGAACACGTCGGAATCCTGTCTCCTTCGCGCGAGTGTTCTTTTCTCTTCTGTCCGTGTAATAAACGCGAGACTACCTCGTTTGATCTTAAAGCCCACGCTGTGTGCAACACTTGACAGCCCAAAAATCAACTCAACAGAGTAGCATAAAACGAATATCAAAAAGTCGACGAATTTTTATGTTAAAAATAACTGTGAAATTCTCGCAAATATAAATCTAGAATATAATTTAGAATTCTAATTTTTTTAAAAATTGTATTCAAAATTATTCAATGTTACTTCTTGATAAAAAGAGTTTGAATTAGAATTCTAATTTTTTTAAAAATTGTATTCAAAATTATTCAATGTTACTTCTTGATAAAAGAGTTTGAATTAGAATTCTAATTTTTAAAAATTGTATTCAAAATTATTCAATGTTACTTCTTGATAAAAAGAGTTTGAATTAGAATTCTAATTTTTTAAAAATTGTATTCAAAATTATTCAATGTTACTTCTTGATAAAAAGAATTCGAATTAGAATTCTAATTTTTTTAAAATTGTATTCAAAATTATTCAATGTTACTTCTTGATAAAAAGAGTTTGAATTAGAATTCTAATTTTTTTAAAAATTGTATTCAAAATTATTCAATGTTACTTCTTGATAAAAAGAGTTTGAATTAGAATTCTAATTTTTTTAAAAATTGTATTCAAAATTATTCAATATTACTTCTTGATAAAAAGAGTTTGAATTAATTTTGAATGATTATAGCGTCTGGAATTTAGCGACTTGCAGAGCGACTTGCTCGGCGACAGTTTCTCGTCGAGTGTCCAGCAGTTATCCCGAGATTAGTTTACAAGAAAAATACACCCGGGCGCAAAGATCAAAACACGGATCAGCGGGCGTCGATGTGGCGAAACGCGATACTGTTATAAATATTTCTCGGTACGACGATTATGTAATGTGGAAGAGAAGAATCAGAATAGCGTTATCAGCTGTATTCGCGAGAAGTCAAAGGCGATGTGAGAAAAAAAAATTTCATTTACAATATATTTTAACGCACACAAGAACGAAAAGACCTCGTGTTTCTGTAACTCGACGCTAACGATACTGCGGCATTAATCGTGGATTAATTACATGCTAATTTTTTCCAGCAAACATCGACATGCTTGAAAGCACGTCCAACTCTTGCGCGATAAGATTCTTGAGTAAATACGTATACATAACGGCTCCATCGCGTTCCCAACGAACGGGAAAAATGCCAAATGCCTCGCATTCAAATCTTCCACGGGAATTGCTACAACAATATAGTAAAACGCATGTTATGTAAGGGCGAAAGGCGCAATCTTGTGCATGAGCTGTAATCCAGAGACCGATAATCATACATTCCCTGCATTTTTTTATGCGTTACCGGAACGAGAAAATTGTATGCACGAAACGTTATTATCGCCCATTAAATGTGTTTTAACTACTTGTTACGTTAATTAATGCGCTATTTCGTATTAAACGAGATGTTAAACTAGTATTTTGAAAGCGAATTTATTTTGACCGTCGTTTTTTCTCCGGAAGAGTAGTTATTTCCGTAATCTTTCCTATTTATATAAACTTGCAACGTGATGCCGGAGGCAATGTAGTGAGAATTGAAATCAGAAATAAAGTAATCACTTCATCATTAATGAAACTTTAATGCCTCTCCGCGAAATAAAACAGCAACTTCAATAATGAATGTGCTACCGTCCATAAATTTGCAAATAAGCATAGATTACAACGAGATTTACAGTGAGTGAAATGATCAGAGAAACGAGATTTCATGTGACGTTTCTCTTCGTATAAATATGCCATAGAGACACGAAAAATTTATGACAGTTATACAATGAGATAGGATCCAGAGATTCGAAGAGTTAGAAGTCAGCTGTCCTTTCTACTGACAAACTTATGGACGGTAAGAGTCCGGTTGACTCGAGTATCGCGTTTCCTCAGGGACAGAAATGGACACGATGTAGCTATATACACGATGGCAATTAATGTTGCCATCTTCCTACCAGGGATATACCGGAAAAGAGGAAAGAGCCTTTTGCTTAAGGTATACACGCGGGCAAAAGCATTTTTTTCTCATGCGGGCTGATCTCCCGTAGAGCTTCCCCTTCTCCAGCTTTATCAAGCTCAATTACTTAATTAGAGGACTAAACTAACATGCATGTGACGTAATCTTTGACAAATAGATTCGTACATCACGTCGACACGTATCCTCGAGAGGGAAAATACATTAAAAAATTATACACATGAAATATCGTGGAGCATGTAATATATAAATTATGTCGCGTACATCCGATATAATTATTCTCAACGATTAGATAAAAAAATTGTGCAATCGTTTAAAATAGATATAGATAAAATAGATGTTTTTTATAAACTATAATACTTACAGTACTCGATATAGTCATTTAAGCGAAGAAATAAATACTAAACTACTGAAAATCTTTTATTGATAAATCGAATTTTAAATCGGTATTTTATTAAAGTTTTAAATCATATTTCATGATAGATATTTCATGATAGATATTTCATGATAAATATTTCATGATAGTAATCCCGTTATATCAAAAAGTTTTATCGCTGTGATATAAAAGGAATACGCTATAAATAAAATTCTCTAAAAAGAGCCGATATAACATATTTTATATATCAAAGAATTATAAATATATATAAATATATAATAGAATTATAAATATATATATAAATATATAAATATATAATAAATATATATAATTATAAAAATATATGTAGAGTAAAATAATAGACTGATGACAATGTATAAAGACAAGAATAAATAATAAGACCATATTAATCAATTCTCGCGTTCATAAATATTGACAAACAACTCGGGACTTAAACCGAAATGTCGTCTTGTTGCTATCAAGACTCATTTACATTGACCCTTAAATTTCTCTACGAATCTCGAGGATACAGTAGAGGAAAACGAGTGATTCAAAGACAAAGATCCTTGTAATGTCTATTTGCTTGCGCAATCATCTAATACTCGACGCGTGTTCGCATGTTATCTTGTGCAACCGGCTTTTCCTCTTTTTACCCCGCGTTCGGCATATTTCAAAAATACGCTGTCTTATTACGAAAGGAAGAACCGTTAGTGTTCGTAACCTTTGACATATGAATTTACCATGAAAATAGTGATTTACACACTGCTAACCAATTTTTTTTGAAGTGCAAGAAATTATCAGTTATAGTTTTCAATGTCTTCCAATTTTCATTTCGTTCTATTTTAAGTTGTTCAAATTTAAAATTTTTTTTTAAATTTAGAAGTTTTTTTAACTGCCAATTATCTTATTAAATCATCAGAGAGTGAGAAAAAAAGCAGAATTTCTTTTTATCAATTTATTGGAAATTAATTATAATATTATCTATTATATTTTTTATTGATTATCTATAAAATAACATGTTGATGGTTTCCGCCACTTTTCTTGACCTTAAAGAGGCGCCTAACATCGTTTCATAAATTAGCTTAATGTGAGTCACGCATAATGATAAACTAAACCGAGCCGCTAAATTTCATGGAGCGATCGCGAACGTAAGCATAATTCGCAGCGATAATGTCTGTCATCGGGATACCGACTGCCCCCCAAATTATCACACTCCCGCGACTGTTGTCGTACGACTCGACTCGTACATCACCGCTATCGAATCACCAATTCAAATTCCGACCGAGTCCTTGGAGACTCGATTGTGCGCTTTGCTCCGCGACACCGTGTCGCCCAGCTGTCAAACCGCTCTCCTCTCGGTTATTATCAGTTTCGTATCACACTCATTTCACATCAATTTGAATTCTATTTCATTTCGTCCATATTTTTAAAGAAAAAAATATCTTTACATAAAACCATTTTTTACCTTCACGAAGACTTTCTCTACGAAGGCTGAAATAGATTATGAATTTAACAGAAATTGCTACATAAAATGAATATAATTATCTAATTTGAATAATTATGTTGTAGAAGATGGGTAAGAATTGGTAAGAAACATTCTTTAATAAGCAATCAAAGATATTTGAAATTATTATAAAATGATTTTTCGAGTTGATTTAAAAATGAAATACTTTTTATTATATTTAAAAATAAATTAATAATTGTAAATATAGTATATTTTTTATTGTTCTCATTACACCGTGTCGCCCAGCTGTCAAACCGCTCTTCTCTCGGTTATTATCAGTTTCGTATCACACTCATTTCACATCAATTTGAATTCTATTTCATTTTGCCATATGGCATATTTTTAAAGAAAAAAATATTTTTACAAAAGACCATCTTTTGCCTTCACGAAGACCTTCTCTACGAAGGCTGAAATAGATTATGAAATTTAACAGAAATTGCTGCTACATAAAATGAATATAATTATCTAATTTGAATAATTACGATGTAGAAGATGGATAAGAATTAGTAAGAAACAACATTCTTTAATAAGCGATCAAGGGTATTTGAAATTATTATAAACTGATTTTTCGGGTTGATTTAAAAATGAAATACTTTTCATAATATTTAAAAATAAATTAATAATTGTAAATATAGTATATTTTTTATTGTTCTCATTATCTCAATTGGGAACCTATATTTCGCACATTTCAACAATAAACTAAGTAATATATATCTCACGGTTGATTGATTAATTTTTCTGCTTCGTAATCAAGGTGATTTAAGAAAGAGACAGACGTGTACGCATTCCGGTTCTTTCCTAATCCCGCGGTTCTAAAAACTTTAGACAGTACATTACGATCACGCACGAAACGAGTCGACGGTTCAACGGTGGTCCGTTCATCCAGAAGAAGAAAGAAAGGAAGCCGCTCCCCTTATTAAAGAGAAAGAAAATGAAATAACGCTGCATTTACGTTCTCCAGGAAAGAGGAGAGGAAAAGAGAGGGGAGAGGACTTCTCTTCTGAACGGACAGTTACCAAAAAGCTGCGAATCGCTCTGAAACCGGCCGTCGACCAGCCGCGTCCCAGCCATCTGCCCCCTCGGGCCCATCTTTCTCCTACCTGAAACTCGCGTTCACCTGGCTGGCCTTTCCCCCACACGCACTCTCTCCCCCACCTGGCAATCAGTCTCGTTCATCTTATTTTCGAACCATTCAGCCATTGCCACCGGTTCTCTGTGGGCCAAACGCTCGCGATGCCTCACGTGTAGAATCCTCAATGGAATTCGCCGAGGTGGACGCGCTCTTTTTGCGAGACTCTCTTCCACCCGACGAATTACGAGGCTATCCGTTCCCGACGTATCCTTCCTCAAGCGCGGTGTACGGTCAGATCCTCTCGATTTTTAAGAGCGAATTATGTAATCGCCGCGACAGAGCCGGAAACGAAGAACGAGCAGAACGGAAAATGCTCGATGATCGTGTGAAACTGGATATCGCACGCTTTTAACTCATTAATATTCTAAATTATATAACAGTATATTTTTTATTAGATCCTTTTAATAACAAACTTTATTCGTCATTCTGATGACTGATAATCAATTTATTAATTTCAGGAATAATAATCGAATTAATTTTTTTGACGCTCGCTATTTTTGAAAGCCAACAATATAAATAAAAACACAGAATCTCTTTAGATTCTATTCGAAAAGAAAGTTTAAATGTTAAAGTGTTTATACACAGCCTTTGGTATGATTTTATAAATTTTATTTATTTACTTTTGATCGAGTTAATCGATTCGACATCTTCGAATTAGCACAATCAGCAATCGTTTTGCAATTCGATGATCGAGTTCGATGACGCGATCGCGATTCGGTTCCTCGCCGAACTGACTCGCCCCCGTAAATGGCGTAAATGCGATGTCTTCCGGTACGTAGGTACATCAGGAAGCGTAATTAAGTTTTTTTTTTAAATACATAATTGCTTCTTCCGCAACAGCGATTATGACTTGCACGCCGATTACAAGTTGTACAACTTGTCGTATCATTTCTATAGAAGATGTGTCAAAATCTCTTTTCTATCTCTAATTAAAACATTATACTAATATATATATTATATATAAGATTTACGTTATTAGTATAATCTTTTAATTAGAGATTATACTAATAACAATTAAAAGATTATACTAATAACGTAAGTCTTATATATATTATATATAATATGTATAATCTTTTAATTGTTATTAGTATAATCTCTATTAGTATAATAATATAAATCTTATATATATAAGATTTACATTATTAATATAATCTTTTAATTGTAATTAATTTAATTTATAAATCTTTTTTCTTTATGTGTGTGTGTGTGTGTGTGTGTGCGTATATAAAAAAAAGAACATTTATAAATTAAATTAATTACAATTAAAAGATTATATTAATGACATAAGTTTTATATGTATATAAAAGAAAGAACATTTATAAATTAAATTAATTACAATTAAGATTATACTAATAACGTATATAATATATAAAGAAGAAACATTTATAAATTATATTAATTACAATTAAAATGTCAAAATAAAGTATCTTCAAATAAATGTAAATTCGAAAACTGATTTTCCTAGGAACATTTAACACGTTTCCTAGAAATGTGGAAAAATATATGTTTAGACTTATATATTGTTTTCTCAAATACGAAACTTATTTCGTTGCACCGAGATATCGCGCATCGATGAATTCATCATTGATCGAGCGATCGAACTCCTTATTTGAATAACTCGCGGCGCAATCTCGATTTTTTACGGGCACATAATCATCAGATAATGATCGATAGCATTTCCTTATTTTGCTGGCATAATGATTATTCGTTGCCGCGATCTCTATTTCATGTTGTCATCATTTGTAATGTGCATCTGTAAACGCGACGTTCCTTGTGATATGATAATAAATCCTGGATTTTGCAACCGAAAGGATTCCCTTAGTGTGCTTCTTTCACTCGAAAAGGTAAACACGAATAATAAGAACATGAATGTGAATGACTATTTCGATTTCTATCTATATTTTATTTATTGATCTGAATTAATATATCAAATATATCAAATATATCAAATCAAAGATAAGATTAAATAGAAATCATGCAATTTCTGCATTTTTCTCGACACTTTATATATTTATAATAAGAGATAAGTTTTTAAGAAATAATAAGATAATCAATTTTTAATTAACTTTTATACAAAAATAATATTATTGTGCAATATTGACGAAAAAAACATTATTTTTCATATACAATAAATATAGAAGATAACAGAGAACATGGAAGATAACAAAAAATAAATCTTATCTAAGTAGGTTTGTTTCGTCAAATGTCAAAGTCTCTTGGAAGATTTTACTACAAGCTAAGTTGATACGATCTAAAAAGCAACACACATTCATCTTCTTATGAATCTCTTTCAAAATAATCTATCGATAATACAAAAAAAAAAAGAATTAAAAACGGACGCAAGTTTCCAACGCTTTTCACGCGCAGACACGTCGTCAATTCGACGTGTCGAGGAAGAAAAAAATTGGGAAAAAATTCACCTTGTACAGCGAGGAGGATCACCAACAGACCGAGTATTCGCGGCGGCAACATCTTCCCACGTCGACACCTGTGCGTCTCTCTTTTCAGAATTTCTTTTTATAACCCACTTGATAAACCAACGTCACAATGCGCACTACTTCCTCTCTCTCTGACCCTTTGTCCGTTCCGAGAATTAACTTGTTCGCCGCCTCCGATTCTTTGTTATCGCGTAGATCTCGTGAAAGAAAGCGTCCGATTCGAATCGCGGGAATCGAATCGTCGTCGTTAGACGGAATCCCCGCTTGATCCCGCTGGATATCGAATATAAACTGAGCGAAGGAACGCGCGCGTATACGAAGAGCGACGGAATCGCGCCCCCCGGCTTTTTACGGGGACTTGCGCGAACTGGCTGCGCAGTGGACGGATCCGCGACTGTGTACGTGTGTGTGCGTACGCAAGCCGCGTGTTGCCTGGGTGTGCGCGGTGCGCAATTAGAGCAAAATACATCTATCTTCCAATTTTTTCGAGCATCGAGTTAGGGGACGAGACATTGCCCGGATAAAAATGATAAAAATCAAAACCGACATGTAACAATTGCGGTTCACTCCGATAATAAAACTATGATGGAATTCATTCAAATTTACTCACGTGTGTGGGTTTGTGGGCTGTGAAAACTCGTTGAAATTTTACATTATATTTAGCCGTTTTCTCTGCCATCTGACGTCAATACAACGGGTGTCTTGATCCGATAAATCCGCCGTAGTATCTCGCCAACGCCGCTGTAAAAACATGAAAATGTAAATAGGTGTAAATTTTCTCGCGAAGAGACTGCGACGCAGGATAAACGCAATAGCATACCGACAATCGTTTACGTGCATGCATACCTGGACACGATTTGCACGTAAAGAGCATCGCCTCTCTCGCCCAGAGTCTCATCCATTCATTCTTATTGTGCAAGATACGATGACGGCATAAAGCGATTAATTCCGAGCTTTCTATACAAACACCGACGCCACTTTTGCGTTGCATAAAGGACGACACGTCCTTTTAACTCGAAGGCTACGTTCGACATTCTTCACATACGTCGCGATCTGAAATGAAAAAAAATACTGTTAGTCATCAACAAGAAATTTTGCTTCAACGCAGAAAGAATGTGCTGTTATTTTATCGATCCGTTAATAAGCACCTCTCGTTTTATACATAGTTTCGTAACTATCTGTACGTCATATTAAAGAGGTACTCTTTGATTGATATTTAATAATTATAATCATATTTCTATTTATACTTAAACATTCGTTGCATATTTTTGAAATTAATCTTTTCTTTAGAGATTAATTTTTACAATAATTTTTGTTGTTAAACAAAAGAGATCTTTCATTTTTCTCAATTTTTTTCATTCTTGTCAAATATTTATATTTATCCTGAAAATTAAAATTAGTTTTTAATTCTTTTTTTCATACACAATTCTTCCTATAAATATTTATTTAATTTATTTGTATTCACAAGAGATGTTAATTTTGATAAGAACGATAAGAGAATAAATCATAAAAATCATAAAATGGGCTATTATATTGTTATTAGCTATTTCATATTAAACGAATCACTATATCAAATATACATGAGATATTACGAGCTACAACGACAAGTTTCTCTTTTTGGTGTTGGTTATACGATGTATGTTATACAATATCGTTATGGTATTGTTGCAATATATACATGACTTATCAACGGCGTGACTAATGTCGCAAAAAATAATGATGTCACGCATGTGACAAAGTGTGCATTTTATTTGAACGATGGTGTTCCTTGAACAACACACCTTGTTTTTTTGAAAAATTAATAACTGCCTATATAAATCCACTTTTTCACGAGAAATACCACAAATCCGGTCGAGATTTTTCCCGTAGGACCTATGGGGAAATTTGACTTTTAGGAATCATGAAAGAAGGAAAATAATCTTTTATCGTGAATAATCATCTTACCCAAAATAGATATATTGTCATACTCCATACGGAAGGAAAGAACATTAGATACTATTAATCGGTATTGACCGCAAACATGAACGAGGTCAATTGTGATTCACGCGACCGCAAATTGTAATTGTAATTAACATATCCTTTCACGAAGATACATTTAATCGCGTAAGTAAAATTAGTATTCGATAATCTTCTTTAATATAAATCAATTAATTTTATATATTCCTAACGATAAATTTGTGTATGTAGTTTATATTATAATTTTAATCTAATAAATATATAAATTTAATATAATTATAATTATAAAAATAAATTGATTATGCATAATTTCAATAAAGTTTAGAGTTGAATATCAGAATAATAGAGAATTTTATAAATGCTTATAAAGTATAATTTTAGACAATTTTTTTAATTATTTGCAAAGCTATTTATGAAAAAGAGTTATATGTACAAAAGTTTTAATGCAAGAAATATTTTTGTACTCGATACTAATCAAATTACCTAGTGAGAAAACGGGAAATATTTGAAATTTTTTCCATGCCAGGTGAATGGCGCCTGAACATCCGGTTTATGCGATAACGAAAACAAGGCTTTCGCTTAGCAGTTATAACTCATTTTGTTTCTATATATATCATAAATGTTAATACAAGTCACAAGTACTAATGAATTTGCGGATATTGGAAGTAGGATAGTCAACAAAAAAGAGTAAACATTTTTTTTTATAATTTATCAATATTTATCGAATTATCTTTTTAATTATGTGGATAATTAAAAAGAGAGAGAGAGAGCAAGGACATAAGCCAGTTCCAACTTATGTTACAAATACATAATTATCTTGCAACGCATGACAAAACGTAAGAAATTATTTAAAATATATATTTACGTATATAATATATAATATATATTGTGTTGATCTTTGTGTGGACTTTTTTCTTAGATAGTAAAATAAATGATAATAAAAGTGCTGCTCGAAAAATAGGTTTGTTTAAAGCTCATAGGAACATAAAACTTTGATCTAGTGATGCACTTAATTAAAATCAAATTGCAAAATATATATCCTATATTGATAAATTCAAAAAATATATTCTATATTCTTAATCTGATATATTCTATATTCTTAACAGACGTATATTTCTATTAAAAAAAAAACTTTAAATTATATATCAAATTTTGTATAATAAAAAATATAAAAAAAGTCAATAAATCAAACCACAATGACAAACAATCGTCATGTCTTCCAATAAATTATAATAAATGAGAAACGTCAATTTCTAATCTGACATCTTTTTGAAGCGAAGCATGTTTAAACGTTCTGAGAGAAGATTAAACATTGCACATTTGTCATAAATGTTCGACGGAGAATGGAGTTTGAAACTAATCAATCTAAATAATATATTACTATTATAAATAACATAAAGTACAATATCCTGTTTTGATGCTACTTTAGCCTTAAGCACGAGATTCTTTATTCCGATTAATCAATCAAACGCTTACTCGAAGTATTTCATTGATTAATCCAAGTATTTCTAACCTAAGACAAAGTTTATGATACCATTAATTATTCTCGGATCAAATTTGCTTCGCTCGAAATCGCTTTAGGAATCCGTTCGCTTATATTATCCTTTCTTCTCCTCTTCGATTGAAAAAACGGGAAAAATGGGTCCGTACCGTTCGTAAGAAATATAACTCGCTCCTTGATCGACCGTGCTTCTGGCGATAAACGCCCGACTTCCGGAAGCGAAGCCTCGCTCGGAGAGTCGCTGGCGTAGGCTCCTCGGCGCGCGATTGGCCGCTCTCGCAGAGCCCACGTGCCCCACCGCGGCGTTATTGTGATGCATTGGCGAACGCGACGGGACAAAGGACGCTTTTGTACGCAAGCAGAAGGACGCCATGTTCATTTGTCAACGGACAAGGTGTTCCCGTGCGGCCGTGCGAGATGAGCGGCCGAGCAACTGTTCCCGGACGAGAGTCGGCGGAGCGATTCGCGGGGACGGACGATCATCCCTCGTCCATCACGTCCGAGTCTCATTCCGTCAGGAGCCCCGGCGCCGAGTCGCGGAAGCGCAAACGCGAGGAGTACGAGATGCAGCTGTTCAACTTCCATTCCCGGGCCGTGTACGCGACTTGTAAGTCGCCGTCTTCCTTCTAGACACGACGCTACTCTTCCGGAGCGGGTCTATCGTAAGGGGGAGAGGAAGGGCGAGGGGAGGGAGACAAGGAGCGTGGGACTCCGTCGCGGATGGAGGATGGACCTCCGCGTCTCGATCTCCTGTTAAATCTCTCGTCGCTGGACGGGTGTGCTCTAGTTTCATGTGGCATTCGATCATGACTAGAGTCACACTCGTCCAGCGATACGGGGATATTTCCGCCGAATTATGACAAGGGGGAATGTGCTTCTTCCGATCGCGGCGACGAGACGCCGAGGATGCCGCGCCGGTCGAGAAGCGTCGCCCCTTTGTTGATGAAAGCGTCCTTTATCTCGTTGAATTTTTTTCCACTTTCATTTCCGTTGTATTTCCGCTTACGAGACTTCCTTGATCCTTCTTTGTTTTGATTTTTAATAATTCGACATAGATCGTTACTATTGTAAGATGTAGTTGGTTGCTTTTACTGAAGAAATTTCTTAAAAGAAAAAAACGTAAATTATCACTCAAGTCTCTATAAAAGATTAATCTTATTTGAAAAGAATAAAATTGAAGTTGTAACTTTCAATAATTTAGTTTTTAATACATCTTTCAATGTATTTTTTCATCTTTGAATAAATTAGGTTATTACACTGAACACATACAGATTATCCATTGTTCTCATAACTAGATTTATTTGTGTAAATCATGCTTGGCTGTCTGTAATCTTATTGCTTTCTCTTTGGTTTGTTGTAGTGAAGAGTATTGTAACGGAAAATATACAGTCTAAAAGCAAAAAATTATGCAAAGCTTTGGAAGATAATAAATCATATTCTGAAAACCTAAAAATGAATGAAGCGCAACTTATAAAAGCATACTATACCGCTTCTTTTCCTCATTTGAAGGACATAAAGGTAGTTTATTTTTAAAACAAATTTCCAAGTTTATCTAATTATGCATATTTTATATCTCTATATGATTATATTTGTTAAATTATAATAAGTAAGAAAATAAGATTATATATGAATGTAATTGTTTTTCTCACAGAATATCGTGAACAAATTCATTACTGTACCAAACAATGTTTTGGCAGATGAAGATAAGCTTCAAAGAGTACAATATACGGAAGCAGAGTTTGTCAATATGCGTAAAAAACTGGAGGAATTTCAACAAAGAGCAAAACGAGTATGTATATCATAATTATATGCTTGTCACAGGAAATAGTAACTGTTACTGTTGTCATTTATATAGTAAATATATATAGATGTGAGAACATTTAAGTATTATATAATCCGAGTTTTTTTTTTCAGGCAACTGTATTAAATGCAGCGTTGAAGGAGGAATTACAACTGACAGAGCAATGTTTGATACATGTGGATAACAATGGCAGACTGATTCAAATAATTGAAAATTTAATTGGTGCTGTCGAAATGGTGCCGAATGTCAGGCATAAGATTCATCAATTAATCAAAAATTTTAATCAATTCAATTCATATTTCAACAATGGAATATCTGTATCGCAAAAGTCGCTTTACAATACGATTGATGATCTGAAATGTGTAGATTACGACATGAATATCTTATGATTATAGAAAAGAAAAAATTATTCTCATGATCTTTGAATCTCTATTACTAACATGTTAGAAAACATTATTGTTTTTTTAAATATATATAAATATATAAATAACTGCATTCTGTAAATATTATATATCGTGTATATACACAATTTGCATTTTTTAAATTGTAAATATATATTTGTATCTTTTTAATATAAAAGTTATTACTTATTTTGCCTGATATCTCTTCAAACACAAATATCATAATATTTAGTGCGATAATTCTCTTTGTCCCTTTACCAATATATGTAATGAATTTCAATAACTGCTATGTTAATCAATGTAAAGTATATAGTAATATTTAATACAAAGTTTATATTTTTTTAAGTGCGTTATGTAATAGAGTGTAATCGCGCTCTTTGATGTATTCAGTACTCAATCAGATAAAAATAAATTAGTCTCAATAATTGTGATGACTGTTTCTTCTTATTCGGAAACATTACATTATATATCTTTTTTAAATTTTTATTTAAACATATATAAAAGCAAAATAAGATAATAAGATGCCTACTAGTCTCTTCTATAATCGTATTCTACTAATATTTTCCTGCATGAATAAATAGTTAATACATTAATTTACTTTATAGTTAATACATTATTTTTTACTTCTTTCAATCTAATTAGATTCGCATATTTTCCCCGAATTTTAAAAACTTGCCTAATTGCAATAAAATTCATATAAATGCGATATAATATGCAAGTATAAGGAGTGTTATTTTTATAGAGACATTTATAATTAACGCAAAAATGAAAAGATATTGACTAAGATATTAGTATAAAAAAATAATTTAACATGTCTATTATCTGTATTTTTGTAACGTATCAATTATTTTTTTTTTATTACAATAATTATTAAAGAGGCAGTGCGCGCATTGGAAAATGATTTACATAATTTTTTTAAATATATAAATTTTTAAACAATTTTTTCATATGTATAATTTTTGGATATGTTCAAAAAGAAATGTTGAATATGTAAAAATAGTGTTAAAATCTTTTTGAAACACTCTTTATATAATTTTTTAATATATTCACTCTTTATATATTCTGTTTTTCTTTTTGTACTTATTTTTGGAAACTATTGGTTTAATTATTATTTTTATTATCATTTTTTAAATCTGTTCATGAATAAATATAAATTATTTAATCATGATTTAATCATGATTTAATCGTGATCTCATAACATTTTAAGTTTATCAAAGCTTACGAACAATTAAATTTTTCAAAAAACGTTGAGTTTATTCAAGCCATAATTAAAATTTAGAAAAAGTTTATTCAAGCCATAATTAAAATTCAGGAAAAGTTTAATAACAAGTTTAATGAAAAGTAATGCTCAAAATGTAGCTAAATGCATTATAAGAAAAAAAGTGCAAAAAATTTTTCGGATGTTAACTCAGTGTTGAGAAAAAAATATAAAGATAGGTAGCTTTTGTACCTGCATCTGACGTCTTAACTAATAATTATTAATATTCGTCTTAACTAATAATAATTATTATTAATATGCCTCGTCGAGATACACACATAAAATGCAGATAAAATGCTCCATGAAACGAGAATTCGAAATCTCGAACAGTTTTAAGTCTCGAACATTACGGATTTAATTCCTAGAAATAGCGAGACGAAGGCTTATCGCACCTTTTCCTGGAAAAGATCCGAGCCTCGAAAATCGCGTCCAATCCTTTGCTTCACTTCTATCCCCTCTTCGTCTCAAGTCGTCCTCTTCTATCGGACGGATCATCCGGAGGCCAGTCCACTACGCATCGTTCGCGCGATATTATATCGATGATGATTGACAACGTTAATGATCTTCCCGGCGAATGCCAACGCACTATGCGACTCCTGGAGTTGTTGCAACGCACGCACTATGAGCTTGTACAGGTAAAATGACCAGCAAACTTTTATAACTTTCCAAAGACACATTCTTTTATCTATGACATTGTCTTTGACAGTGATTTTTCTTATCTATTTGCGATGCATTTGCGACAAAGATTTTTTTTGGTATGCACACATTACGCATATTTATTGTTCGTTCTAAAAAATAGTTATAAATCTCAATGATTTTATGAAAGAACGAAAACGAGATAAAAAATAGCAGATAAGCATCCTTCTCTATAATTCATTTTAACATGACATTGGGATACCATAATATATAATATTTGCCTCTGCGTTAATTTACACATAAAATATAATTAATATTATCTGTATTTTTCTAATAATTTTAGTTAAAAGCGAATTAAATATTTATAATACATATAAATATCACATTTTCTCTCTCTTTCTCTCTCTCGTATTAATTATATTTAATTATTTTTAATTATAATATTTCATTTCTCTCTTAAAAAAATGTTTCATGTTTTTCTTCCTACTTCTCCAGTTGCATGAAAGAGAAGAAAAATTAGTAATATTTTTATACACATGTAGGTGAACGGACAACGACGACTGATGGCTCCAGAAGTGGCGAAGGGTGAACGGCAGCGTGGCAAGGGTTCCGAGATATTCCTAGGCCGATTGCCGCGCGATTGTTACGAGGATGAACTGATGCCGGTGCTGGAACAGGTGGGCCGACTCCTGGAGCTGCGACTGATGCTGGACTTCTCCGGGTCGACGCGCGGCTACGCGTTCGCCTTGTACGAGACTCCGCGAATCGCTCGCGAGGCGTGCACGCGTCTCGACGGCTACGAGATCCGTCGAGGTCATCGTATCGGCGTGGTCAAGTCCATGGACAACTGTCGGCTCTTCTTCGGCGGCGTGCCCAAGAACAAGACCAAGCTGGAGTTCATGACGGAGCTGACGAAAATGCTGGACGACATCACGGATATCTACCTGTATCCGAGCGCGCAAGATCGCAGTCTCAATCGCGGCTTCATCTTCGTCGAATTCAAAGATCATCGAGCGGCCGCGATGGCACGGCGCAAATTAATACCTGGTAAAGTTACGCTTTGGGATCACGAGATCGCCGTGGACTGGGCAGATCCCGAGCCTGGGGAACCGATCGACGAGGACATCATGGAGAGAGTGAGTCTCGAGTTTTCCTTGTTCAAAGGAGCTTATATTTGTAATTGTTATTTCATTTTTTTGCTTCAAAAAAATCATTTTTGCATATTTATCTTCTATTTTTTTATAAAGATAATTAATTCTGTGAAGTTTTTATTTGGTATTTGTATTTTTAATATCCCATTTATCGATATACGAGCACGTGATATTTGAATACTGAAGGGAAATAAAAATATGTAATATATTTGATCAGATATGAATATCTATATCTATTTATCGAAATGGAAATCGAATAAAAATTTAAATATATTATTCTATGGTTATAAAAATTACACATCGAATCAGAAAAAACTGACAGATAAAACAGCTTCGGTATTTGATGATTTGATCATAATTTTTTTATTAAAGTATTCCAATAATTTAAAATTTAACTCATTGGCTTATTATAAATATTTTTTTATATTTTAATATAATAAAGTGTATTTATTTAATGTATTTATTTTTTTACATTGATCAAACTATCAAATTTTTAATTAAATATCCTTATTTGCATAATTATTAAAAGAAATCCTTTCTTTCTTTTTCCAAAGAAATTCAAAGAAATATACTGCAAAGAAAAATACTATATAATAAAATAAACAAATTCTGAAGAGCACATATCATTCATGTAAAGCATGTATCGTCGCAGCAAAATCATATCATATCACTATGTATAATGACATATAGACAGGACATGTCGCACTAATTCAATATCGTACGCGATGATAAATAGGTAACGACTCTGTTCGTAAGAAACCTCGCGCTCGATATATCGCAGCAAAATGTGAGGGGAATTTTCCATAGACACACGAATGTGCCAATATTGAAACTGAAGAAGATCAATCACTTCGCTTTCATTCATTACGAGAATCGTCAAGCTGCACAGATCGTAATGGATATAATGCAGAGTGAGTATTATGCGAATGATGAATGCAGAGATCTAAGATAACCAGAAATCTAAGATAAAATTAAATAAATTATAAAAGTACGATATAAAAGTAAAGAGAATATGAAGTAACTATAAGATTTCAGTGAATATTTTAATAGATTTTAAAACAAAGATATATCAAACGGTAGAAAATTAATTAACTGTATCAAATCAGTCTACTATATGTATTAAGTGTCTAGAGATTCACATATATATGTCATTAAATTAATGTTATTACCTCACTTTCGGCCGAATGGATATATCCCTCTAAGAATTTTATTTTATTTCAGTCTCAACAATTCGCATTATATGTTTTTATTTTAGAACCGGGTAGTATCGTCGAAAAACAGGGTTGGGAGATTTGTTGGGCAAAGCCAATTGGAGCGAAGAATTTAGATAGGCAACAACACATTCGCGAGGCTACTAACATGCAATCATCCAAACTTGAGAAGACTGAAAGACTGCGCTTGAAGGCGTGCCGTAAGAAATATTCGAAATGCATTCAAATGGAAATAGTATCTGAAGATGACAATGCTTATTTGATGCAGATGAAGATTTTACAAGACTTCGTTAAGGAAAGATTCGACGCGATATGTATCTTTGATTGCGTGTCAACGCCAAATGTGTCCGGATATGTTGGTACAGTAAGTGTCTTAATTTAATTTTATAACTTCTTATCTGTTTATTTATACTCGATGATTTATTCATTTTTCGTCGCACTATTTTAGGTAATTATTCAGAAAGATCAAATGATTTTGTTCAATTTTCAAGGGAAGTCGATGCCATCAAAGCGTAAAGCCCTGAGCGTGGTATGCGTTAAAATATATCAGTATTTGACAAGCACTCTCCCGAATTCTGGTACGTACAATATTTTGGCTTGTGTTATATTAAAAGCTTTTGATTACTTCGTGCTCTATTTGCGCATTGAATCAAAAGATTTTGACAAAATATTTCCGCGCGAATTATTTTAGCTGTGATCCAACAACGAAAAACACGCGTAACATTCATAAAATTTGAGCTTTTAGTAATAATCGAGAAACAAGTGGCGTTTATCGTAAAATCTCGTTTGCGCTTTGTTTCCGCTTCGGAAAATGTTTCTGCAATATATTGCATTTTAATGTTATTTCGTGTATTTCTACAGCACTGCAATCATTCGAACAACATTGCATCCAATCAGAAATAGGCATTAATCCTGTGGTTGATATACCGAATGGTTGGCATTCAGAAATAACTTACAGTTAGATTTATAATCTTACATTATTGCTACATTATCTGTTTTGCTTTTTTCCCTTTTAATTAGTCATCGATTGTTTATTATTAGATACAAATTTTATAGATGCAATTGCATAAAAAGTATTACAATCGTTTCCTCATAATCAATCATAATTGTTTTATTTTCATTCCATTATTTTACTAATGATATTAATTAATTTTCAATTTAAAAATTAAATTTTGATTTTAATTTTGAGAGACAGAGTACTTTTGAGAAAAGTACTTAATATGTTTAATTCTGATTTATTAAAGCCGATAAAATTGTTTGAATAAAATTTCAACTTTTATACAATAAATATCTCACTCACACGCGATATATATGTATTTCGGGAATGTTATGTAAATTAGTAATTTTCCAATTCAAAAATTGATTATAACTGATTATAATTGATTAAGTTACGATTCTGAAATAATATTCTTTTAAAAAAATGCCTAAGATATTTAAATTTAGATGATTAAAGTTTATATTAATTGTAATAAAAGATATATTTAAATTTAGATTATTAAAATTTATATTAATTGTAATAACAGCTTAAAAGATAAAATTCTAATCTAAATAATTTATAATAATAATATAATTTATACATCATAATAAATAAAAAAGACTGACATGACTATTTATACTCTGATAATAAGTTTAAAAAATTTGTCTATATATTACGATTGAGATAGATTTCCGAAATATATTTATTCATGATTTAGATTAATTAAAGATAATTCACAAAATCAAATATTTGCGAATTTTGTAGTATAAGAAATCTTACTTTTTACCCGTTGTTCTTATCTGATTATAATCTTTATTAAATAATATATTAAAAGTATCACTATTTTATAATACTTTATTTTAAAAAGTTTTTAATATAAATTTATTAAAAGTTTATTATACGAAATTTCGTTAGACATTTTTTAAAAAATAGGAATAAATAAGAAAAGAAATTCAATTTTAATGTGTTTAGATAAAATATGGAATTTGAAATAATTCTTTTAGTTAGAACATACATATAGCGTGTTACATTATCGAAGTTATAATTATAAACGAATATGTTGTGTTTGTTTTGAAATATTTTCATTTTTATGATGTATTGCATAAATAATTAATATAATAAAGGTATTATATTTTTGTAAACTGCTATTCTGTCTTTTTCTTTTTACTTTCTTTATATCTCGCTGAAACTTTAAAAATGTTCAAAGAAGTACTTTTTTAAGCAGATTTATATTATAAACATTAAGTTTAGACCATTTTTGTTGTAGATCATTTATGCTATACATTAAAATGTATATAGGCGTTCTTATTTTTATTTCTTTATTTTAACTTATAATATGTATATGTAGAATATATAATAAGTCATATATAAGTATATATAATAAGTTAGAGATATGTATATTATCGATAATTAGAAATATATCAATTTTAAAAGTTTTGCCATAATTATAAATTAAAGAAGATAGTAAATTGTGACAATATAAAAATTTCTCTCTCAAGATTTATTTCTATTTTAAAAGAGAAATTTTTGAGAAAATATAGACAAATGCATTTACCGTTTCAACGGGAAAGGGCTGAGCGCTCTGCCCATCGGCGGCAAAATCGTGGAATAATCCTCAAGGATCCTACGTACCGTTTCGTAATCGGTATTGCCGGTGGCATTGGTTGATGCTGGTCTCATGCAATGTACTAATCTTCTTGCCTGCTTATTACATCCAGCTGTACTACTCTTCTCCTGCACGCTGAACGTTTCATACGTGAATGTAAGTAGCATCTCCACAGCACAGTCGAGCACTGCGTCGCTGGGCAATTCGCCGCGGCCGCTCTCGACGCAATCCTTGATGACAACGTTCATCCAGTCCCAGTCTTCCCATACATCTGATATATCGACCTTCTGGACCTCCAGTTGCCATGTCAAACGAGCACGATATCTGAAAAAATATGATACAAGTTACACGAATAGAAATGTTTATACTTCACTTAACATCTTCGTTTAACTAAATACAATTTATGTAACTAAATAGTATTTAAAAATATTTTTTATTGAAATAATTAAATTTTGCAAAATAGTGAGTAGAATATTAACAATTTTATAATTTATAATGTATCTAAAATCAATAATACAAAGTTATAATAATAATATAAATTGATATCCCCTTGTATATACGTCGGTATTTATTTGTTTTAACAATAATAATAAAACAATAATAATAATAATAAACTTACGCCCAACTCCATGGATTCTTGCTGAATTTCACTCTCTTCAAATTACCCAAATAAGCGAACATATTGTAATCGATATAGCGAAGCTGGTTATAGTCGAAGTAGAAGTTTTCCAAATTGGGAAGCATCTGAAAGATCGTGTAATGGATTCCCTGAATAAAGTTGAACGACAAGTCCAGGGTCTGCAGAGAGTACATATTCATGAACCAATCTCCCGGTACGAATGTCAGTTTATTGCCCCAGAGCATTAGTTTTTTCAATTTTGTGAGGCCCACAAATGCTTGAGGGTCGCATGTTTGTATACCTGATTCGTGTAGGTCTAGAGTCACAAGAGTTGCTCCGAATCTCGCGAAACTATGCCTTTGATAAGGAGAAGTAAAATCATGATCAATTCAAAGATGTAACTGATATCAAAGTAAAAGCAGCTTTAACAAAAAATGAATATTTAAAAAAAGAATATATAGAATAAGCGAATATTCAAAAGTACGATGCTTTATCATATTTTTATATTACATTTATATAAATATGATTAAAAAATTGATTTTTTTCGATTCTTTCACTTACCCAGGTACATTGGATATATTAGAATAAAAAATGGTGATGATCGTCGTGTTGGCTCTCGCTTGATCCAAATACTCTGACAGCGTCGTCAACTCAGTGCATCGAAAGACGACATCATTTGTTTGATTAATTTTCACGCATGGTGAATCTTTCGTCGACAGACCCGCTTTAAAGAGTATATGGAAAAGAAAAATTAATAGCAAATGCTTCATCGTCGTCAAACCCGCTCGCGATGAAACCGTTAAGTTAACTGAATTCCTCGACATAGTGAAATATGTGGGCGACGTCATATCTTCGTAGCTTCTTCCTCTTGTCGATGATAAAACAAATCAGTTTGTGTAATTGAGTAACCGGATTTTTCTGTGCATTTATTTATCGGCACTAATTATATCTGTGTCTTTTCCTGTGAGGATATTATATATCACAAAATGTATATATTTAATGATTATATATCAATTATATCAGACAATAGATGTATTTACGCGCGCATAAAGAGTTTTAATTTCATAATGTTGCATTATTGCACATCACTATTCATGTTATAATATTAATTATATACATATTATATTATATGTGTGTGTGTGTGTATATGTATATGTATGTATATATTGTATGTATGTATGTATGTATGTGTATTCTTTTCTTTACTTTCTTCAAAATAATTTAAATTCTTAATTTCGAGAAAGCAATTCATTTGGGAAGAAAAATATTGAAACATTCTAAAAAATTAATCGAAAAAGGAGTTCCTGCGGTTTAATAGTAAAAACAACATTTATTGTCATACATATATACACGAATGTCACAATTCTCGTTCAAGATAAATCTAACTGATTTCTAAAGAACAAATCTATTTCAGTCAGTTTCTAGAGACCAACAAATCCCCAACTTATTAGTTGGTTTTTAGTATGGACTCCTCTTTATATTTTTCTAAATATATATGCTTATTGATTAACCGCATGATAATTACACGAACAAATTAAAAAGAGAATAATTTCAGATTTTTTAATATAATGCCTATTATTAGAAAATATATGAAAAGGTGTTCTTTCGTTCAAACAAAATTATTGATATGATTTATATCAATTTATTATCTCAAATCCGATGAAAATTCAATTTTGACAAATACTAGGTATTTTTTTTTTAAATGTATAAGTCTGAATAATGATGGCAGTTAAAAGCGTGTGTCTTTAACAGCATCATCTATTTTGTTATATATATATATATATATATATATATATATATATATATATATACATATATACGTAACTACATTTATTGTCATAAAAATTTTTATTATTTACAATAAAACTCTCGATGTATATCTCGTGTTTCTCTCATGTTTTTTCCTATGACACGTTTTGTAAATTGAATGTAAATTTAACAAAAAAATTATTTCACTGTCAATTCAATATAATTTCATTCTATATATCATCCAGAAATCACGATGAACAATCGATTTCGTTGTAATTTAATGATTTCACTGTTGCGATAGATTTCAGTTTTATCTTAGTCACAATTGAAAATGATCAGGACGACCACAGCAAGACCAATATGATGTAATTGCGAATCGCATGATGACCTAACACCATTTTGAGTGTCCAGTTGCGTCGGTGCCGAATGCGCCGGTGCCGGTGCTGGTGCTGGTGCCGGAAACACGGAATTTCTCGACTTGTTCACGGTATTCGGCAAAGAGCTCGACGAGTTTCTCCTAGATATTGGCGTGGTATGGCCCACGTTCTTCGGGGTCAGGTCAGATTCGTACTTCTTCTTCTCTGTCTGCTTCCGCCAGACGTGTTTCCCGATGACTTCGGTATTGCGCGGGGAAGTTATCGTTGGTTTGGGTATCTGCAACTCTACAATGTTCGATTTCGGAGAAACAGGAACATTTATTGCTATAATTATCTGATAATTGAGATATATTAGACACGCAACGTAGACTATAAGGGAAATTTTAAATAAAAAGAATACAAATGTAATGTGCAAATTATGGGCATAAATCGATTCTTGCTGTGAATTCGTATGTATCATATGTTCGGTTCTGTAAAATTCTAATATAATTAAATGACAAAATAAACATATTTAATTACGAAAAAATTTAACAAGGTATTAAACTGATATATCTATGATATATCTATCGTATAAATTTTGTGGGCGATATCGATTATTACTTACCTTGCAGTCTTATAGACGCTGCTGCTTTGTCATAAGTATTTTCAGCAGAGCAAGTATAAGTGCCGAAATCAGATTTATCTAGTCGCCTGATAGTGAGATTTAGCTGATATGCATAATCGTTGATGATTACTTCTGATATGTCATGTTTCTCATCCTTCAATAATTTGACTCCTAAAGTGAGCGTCTTCAGAAACTCTTTTGATATTTTATCCGTACCTATTTAAAAAGAAAATTCTTTTTCAAGATACATTTTAACTTTTTAAAAAATTTACACAAACTATATATTTTATTCTTCTTAGTCTTAGTTTTTTTTCTCTCCATAAAATCATTAACGACAAGATGACTAATAAAATCTGCGTAACTATTCTCGCAAAAAAGTTGTGGAACTATACATTTTCATTTAATATCTTTTTCGAATCGCATTATAAAAATATTTCACATACGCTAGGTACATATAATTGAATTTTCCACAATTTGGCACATTTGAGAGCTGTTTATTTTAATTATTTTAGAAACGAATGGACAAATTGCACGTGCATCGAAAGAATCACGCGGTGTATCCCTCACCGTTATTTCTATACCATGTGTTCAGAGCCTTCGGCGAGGACTCCACGTAACACTGAAGAAGGACATCGCTGTCGACAGGCGCCGCCACTAACTGGTTTGTGACTTTAATCAGCGGTTTGACTTTAACGAGAAAGATGCAATTAGTCGTGCAACTTAGTCAAACGACAGGAAGTTGCTGCTTCGTAACGCGCGTATGCACTTACAACGGACATTGACGTAATATCTCTTGCTGACCGTCGGCGGCACTCCGTTTGACGCGATACAGAGATAAGAACCCATCTCTTGCCGTTGAATACCTCTCAAATGAAGTTGCTCACCCTCGTATGTTGGCACTGTATTAACATTTTCAACATGGTAAAAAAAATAAAAGAATTGAATATTTAGATGTCCGTCTTTTAGGCACTCTCAATTTTCGATATAATAATCTTATTTAAAAAAAAAATACGAGCAATCAACTCTCAAATTTCGCCTCTTTTGTGTAGAGAATGTATTTTATACACACCATCTTATCTGCATAGTTTATTTTTTTATTCTAAAATAATTAAGAAAATTGTAATAAATAATAAATAATAATTAATTATTTTTTCTCTTGCGATATTTTACCATAAGAATCTTTATGTCAAATTTGAATAATGTATTCATTTAAAATTAAAAAATTGTATACAAAAGTTGCGAAATATTTTGCATATTGTTGCATTTCTTTACATATGTATGTGTTATATAATTTTTTAAATATTTGTACAAAAATATATAAGTTTAAAATCGCCTTATTTTTTCGTGTAAAGACATTAGAAATTTCGAAACAATGTTTAGCCGAGAGTTCCGATACATGCGTCTGTATAAAGAAGACGGAACCACTGACGGAATAGAGATATCGCGGCAGTAACGCTCTTGCGACGCAATGTACACACTGAATATTGCAATCGGGTACACCGAGTCGATACGGGCTTGGGCGGCGAAGAGGAAATATATGTAAAGTCAACATCCATCACTCACAGTCAGGAAGGCTAATCGGATGGCTGCTTTTCCGCGGCGAATCCAACAGGGTCGTCCCGCATCGTATACAAGGGCGTTTTTTTAGAAGTGATCCCGCGCTTGAAATATTTCATCCTCAAAATCGAGTACCACATACGGATCAATTAAAGATAAATCATTTCAATGGTTCCGTTTACGATCAATCCTTTCAGCTTCATACCGGAGGTGGAAATTTCATTTATTTTTGAGGGAGTAATGCATTTCACGTTAAAACGGCGATGGAATATATGATGGAATATTAATTCACCATTTTAAGACCGCCACCAGGCAGTTATCTCTCTTTTATGCAATAATATAAGCATTAACTGATAATTAACACCTAATCAAATTAACTCTATTCGCGATTCTATCTCTCAACCCAATAGTAATTGCTTTAAAAAAGTGTGTTCCTGTCAGTGTCAATATTTCACATTCCATACATACATATTACAAAACGCGATTTTTTGAAATCTTCATGTTAATTGGAATAAAAAAATTCCTTTATGTTACACTCGAGATAATTTTTTTCTTCTCTTATTTAATATTTTATGTTTTCTATCTCATGTTTCATTGACGTGTGTTCACCAATATATTCAAAGACTACAACGTACTTCGTTTTACTCCTTGATGCTCGTTCCTCAGGGTGATGTTCCGACCGTCCTCTCGGCGCCAGATCACTACAGGTTTCGGGTTGCCGGTCGCTCGACACCGCAGTCGCAAATCGCCATTCTCCTCGGCGGTCAGGGAATCCGCTGTGTCGTCCAGATCCATGATATCGGGCGGTATCACCACTTTCATGTGGCCGGTCTACGCGCAAAATTTATATTTACATTAGTGAACGGAAAAATATTTCGCAGGATAAATAAAAACAAATTTTTTTAATTAAAAGAGTTTTAAAGAAACCCCGTTTTAATATCCGTTTGAGCTATTCATTTCGGAGCTGAGTCATTTATTTCGAAAAATTTTATAAGTATAATGATTAATAACTATCAATAATAACTATTAATAACTATTCTTTCGATGAAACTAGATTACTACTTCTTATTTTGTAAGAATATTACATGAAAATTATCAAGACAGAAAAGCTTTATTGGACAAAATACAATACATCCTTTTTAGCGTACGAATGTTGATTGAATGATAATTTTTTCGTCTCTCTACGCGTCGGTTTTTATTTTCCCCTTCTCAATGTTTTTTCGTTATTTCGTGGAATGCGCTCCACACACACTGACATATAAGTATGTAAACAAGGACATATCGTTATATTCCTTACAAATATTATTGTCTAATATTATTGTATTTTGTGACCGTATTTTTCATCGATTTAAGTATAAGTTGTTCATATAATTTTTGGATTGAATAAAACAGAGAATCGCGAATCGAAAGATTCAAATAACAAAAAATGAATCATTTATTAATAATTAAATTCTAATTTATGAATATATTCCATTTATTTTGTTAGCGCCTTAAATATTTTATGACGACAATGTATTAACTATGCTTATACACAATGTTTTTCTTGTGACGCTTTGTAGCGTGTTATTGTTCATATATAACACACAATCGGATCGGTTGTCATTCATTGGCAAGAGGGAGGTCGAGTAAGAAGGTCAGAACGCAAGACGCGCGTTCTCTGTGTCAGTATTATCTTATTATTCGTCAAGGCATGACCGCGAGAGGAACGCGAGAGGCATCGTGCGTTATAATCATTACAATTATAAATTATCGATTCACTTGATTAATTAATTTCCGCGTTAAATGATATCTTAAGCGGTTATTTATCACGATGACGGTTATTTATCAAAGTACATATTTCGTAACACACATATATATTTATTTAAAATAAAATTTAAAGAGAACGAAAATTATAAATTTTATTGCGATTTTATAGATAAGAAAATTATATCTGTAAGTATGTTTGAAATCGAATATTCGCTTCGCGAAAGATTAATTTTTTTTTACTTAAATATAGTTTGCCTGTCATTTTCAGAAAAAATAATAATATACAAGTCAAATAATTCAAATAAAATCATGTATATGCATTATTTATATATTATTTTATATATAATTTATATAGTTATATTAATAATTTATATAATTATTTATATTATTATTATATATTAATAATAATATAATATTAATAATAATAATAATATTAATAATTTATTTATATAAAATAAAAATGTATATAATCAATTATATATTTTATATAACTTATTTTTGATCGAAATTTATCCCGCAATTCAAAAGTGATAAATTTTTGGACAATATATTTTTGGATATCATATATATTTTATGATATAAATTTTAATTTACATATTCAGTCAGATTTATGTTACAAAATAATAATCATCTTAAAACGAGAGCATTATTTATTAGCATTAAATATTAGATGATAACGTCGATGAATTTAATCGGACGATTTTCAGACATTAAGTGAATCGTATGATTATAATTTCTTCATTGTTCTCATAATATAATAATAATAATTAATATAATAAATTCATGTTTCGTAAATTTCGGGAGTGTTATGAAAGTGTGAGTGTGAGTGTGCAAAGTGCTACACGACCATCATGTTATCGATTAATGCGCAATCGTAATTAATCGTTTCGTAATTAATATTTGCGCGAATGAGCGTCATGAAGCAAGGAAGGATGGAAAAGGCAATGAACGGCGCAGCAATCGTAAGGTGAGCAATTTTTCAATCATTTTAAAATAAGCAATCAGGGATCAGAATATTACGTTTTCCAATTAGCGTTTAATATTAGTCATTTTGCACATGTATATACACGCATCACGCATGTATATACATGCATATGTACATGCGTTGTAATTGCATTAGATATAGAAAGGGACGAACGCATCGCTCCCATTCGGTAGCGACGTGATAGCAGACGTGATAGAGGACGACTGTCGCTCTAACGTTGAGCAGCTCTACTGACCTGGCTCCTCATGGGATCCGTATTAACTTGACACATGTACGTGCCGGAGTCGTTCGGCTGAACGTTAGTCACGTGCAGCTTCCATGTGTTATGGCCGTTGTGAGTGACGGACAAGCGTGGATTGTGCGCTACCATATGCGTGTGAATGGCCAAAATCGCACGCGAATCCGACTTTATCCAGGCGACCTGTGCGTGACGTAACAAAATTGCTCATTTCGCTCGTAATAGGATGAATCATATGATTAAATTGTGAAAAAATATTTTAAAAATTCCATACACGATATATTAAAAAAATTATAACTAATATCTCTCTTGATTTATTCTGCCTATTAATTATTTAACGTTTAAACACAATCAATATATATGAATTTATTATGGTATGATAAATCATGTTTTGTAACATTCTGTAAATATTTTGTAACAACCATTCTTTATAAATAATATTTCGTATTCCCATTCAAATGTAAAAATATATCTTTAGCAATGGCAATAGTTGAAAAATATATATTTAATTTAGCTCGCAATGTTGTCAAATAATATTTTCGTTTGATATTTACGCATCCAACGGGCTAAATATGCATATATGTATGTAAGCGATTGTTAAATAAAAAAACCAATAAATTAATTTTTTATAAAATCCGAGTTGTGCCGACAGTGATTATATATAATTCGAGAATGATGAGAATTTTATACATATAATTACTGCGTGTATATCTAACTGTTGCAAAAATGAAATAAAGAATGAATTGAAATTTTGTACATATCAAACGTGATGCATTATTTTTCTATGGCTTTATATAATCAATAATTCTTTTCCACACAACACCATAGTAATACCTTCTTATATGAACGCAACAAAAGGATAAAAACGCAACAATGGATATCATAAAGATAAATAACGTAGAAACGTGTGTTGTAAAAAAAAAAGAATTTTGTTTTTCCTCGCGCAGAGAGTTGTATTTTACAGAAAGGAATGCGAGCACGGGGAAAAGATCGGGTCACTTTACGCGAGAAGAGCGAGCACCCTTCATTAGTACCGGATGCGGTGCTTAAAAAGCATCGCGGTACTCGCGAAAGGCGCTTATCGGTATTCATACCGGTCGGTGACGCGACGTTGGGGCTTTGCACTCTTAAATTCCGCTTGGGTTTACATCGCCACCCTTCTCCAGGTTCCTCCTCCTTCGCGCCCGGTCGATAGCTCGATCTGTCATATTTCAGACGACGATGGTGAAGCCATGGAGCGAATGAAAAGGCTTTTAAACCGCGAACAAAAGCTCGCGTTGCCGCGTTTCGATCAGCAACAGAATTTAAGATGCGCATAAATGCGCGTGAAAGGATATCGCGATCTACCTGTTGGAAATACATACACGCTTTTGTCACGGTCTGAATCTCCTCCCCCCCGAGGAATGATCCTTCGTGGACCAAGAGTAATTGGCAGGTGTCCTTATAGACATTCGATATATGGGATCTGACTCGCGCGACTATAGATCTATAATAGTATACTCGGGGTATTGCATTTGCGACGGTGTTAGATATTAGTTCAATTATATATCGATATGTATATATATAAATATGTATATATGTATAAATATGTATACATAGTAAAAAATTTTGTGTTAAATTTAACATATTTCACATGTCCCAATTTATCCACTTTAATTTTAATGTTAATTTAACAGAAGGCAAGTATGTAAATAAATAACACAAGTAACATGTTTAAAAATTAACACAAAAGTGTAATACTTAAATTTTATCTGGAAATAAAGTTTATGTTAAATTAGCATATTTATAATGTTAAATTTAATTAAAAGAAAATGTTATTCTTACATTTTTATGATAAATAACAGAAGAGATATGTCGATTTAACATATGGAAACTGTTATAGAGAGAAAAATAATACAACTTATCTGTTCATTTTAACATATAATTTATTTCATCAAAAATTCGTGCATTTACATATTAATTGTGTTATTTTAACTCTTAGAACGGTGAATATTAATTCAACGCAGAAATGTCAAAATAACACAACGATAATATGTTACATTAACATAAGAGTATGTTAAAAATTTAACACAAAAATTTTTACACGAGAAAATTTCAACAGAAATACAAAATGATTTTATCGTGTATGTTTATATGTATATATATATATATGTGTGTGTGTACAAAGTGCGGGATTTCTCATTTTTCTCAAATATTATAGATTTATCCGCATTTGCATATATCTCTAAAAAAAGATTCTCATTTTTTAAATTCTATATTTAAAAAGGCAGATATATTTCTTGATTAATTCGAAACAAATTTTATTGACGTAACTCAATTCGCATTTAATTGCAGAGCTTGAATTCCCGTGGAGAGACACCGGAAGCTTTAGGTACGGCTGCACGCTACATAGGACTGTAAAGGGTTAAATTTCTGAGATTAGATGTTACGGGATACACGAGACATGGATACGAGTAACGCGACGACACAGACGGCTGCCAAATTAAACAGATTTCGACGGCAAGTATATATACACGTGTATTTTTTGTCCACGTGGCAAATTTTGTTTTATGAATAAGCGATTAAATCGCGTAAATATATCTTCTCGATATGGAAGCTAAAATATCTATGTATCGCATGAAAATAAAATCATACGAAAAATGTAGATTGATTAAACAAAACGGAGAGTGCAAAAATATAATATTTTGCGTGTGCGTGTTTCTCTACGTCAACAATATATCTAAACGAGATGGAATGTGAAACGAGATAGATGGTAAACGGGTTAGGTTATCAGAATCATTTATTGGAAATTTTAACGAAATTGATATTAAAACTTCCGAAACTCTATACAAAAACATACAGATAAATACATTGCAAATGTTATATAAAAAATGTATACAAATAAATGCACAGAAAGTCGTTAGATTTTTTTGCATCGCAATTCGGACTTTATCTTTTTCCGCGATTTTCGTTTCGCGTGTGACAGTTGTCAGATCTGGATTTTTACACACATAAGCTACTCAAGCTACAATTTGAAGAGTTTCATATACGAGTAATTTACTGTTAATGAAAATAATTTAAATATTGTCATCACTATCATTTATCAAAGAAAATTATTTATTTATAAAATAAAAATTTCTTTTTTATTTTATACTAAACGATGTAATGTGTAGAGGCACGAATTTAAATTCGACACTGATAATTACATATACGAGGAAAAAATATTATTTGCACAGTTTTTCACCTAATCGTCATCTTGCTGAAGTGCGTAAGGTGCACATAAACGATGTCGCAAAGTCAGCACGACGATGCAATTGCGCGAGGAACATGAGAAGGTGTTCGGTGACAAAAATCAGAGCTATTCACTATATTAGCGGATCTGATTTATGTTCTTTCTTCCGTCGTTTCCTTTCTCTTTCCGGAGAGAAAGAGAGAGACAGGAGAGGTAAACTCTTCGGAGCACAGCCGCGAGCGACAAGACATCTCTCCTCCATCCTTTCCTTTAACGCAAGCACGCTCCGACAACGTTAGAAACGTGATAGAAAGATTGTCGCTATCTGAGCGCGCAATCAAACTTGGACTTCTTCTTGAAAGTGAATTACTCGTCGCGTCTGTCCCAAAAGGGATTCCCTGGATTCTAGTATATACAACCGAACACCTTTTTCACACACGAACACAGACCGATGAGTGATGTGAGTGACTATAGATACAGAGAGACCGTTTCCGTATTAAATTATGATCGATATACTTGGCAGAATCGCGAAAAACTTGCAAATTGTTGACAGTTAAATTAGATAATATCCAATAAAACAAAGAAATATTGAAAGACGCGCGAAATTGTAAGGATCTCATGATTATAGTGATAAATTCTTCATTTAATTTGAACGTGAGTTCCCTTCAATAAAAAAGAGGTAGTTCTCGAGTAATCAACGGTTGAAAATAAAGGGCTTTCTTCATAAACCAAGCTTCGTGGAAGAGCAAATAGACAAGAAATCTGAAATCTATAACTAATTTCAAGTGGACTTTACTTTAATAGAATTTTAATCTGAGATTTAAATACGAAGATATTCAAAGTTAAAAATTGAAAGTTAGTGACGAATGATGCGTCAAGGAAAAATAGAATTTAGACTCGCCGAAAGATTTATTATTATTTGAATATATCATTATTAATTTTTATCCTCGTTTTTTATATTATTTATTTATATCATCTTGTTTATTTGAGAAGATTGCTGTAATTATTGCAATTCAAATATAATATATTGCGGATGAAGAAAGGAAGGTTGTATAAATAGCTAGTTTAATCGATACGAAAAATTCTAAACTATTATATATGGAAAAAGAGACAGTTTATATATATGTGTATATTAAAATGTATTATTAATATAAACAAGTACACATAATATTATTTTTTCGTGAATTTATTCCTATGTGTTGCAAATTCTTTTAAAAATTTGGTTTCATGGTGCAATCGAATTTTGAAATAAATTTTTAAAATTAATTATATTATCTATGATATTTATAATCACACAGCTAATGCCACTTGTTTATAAATATGATTATTATTAAAATAAAAAAATACCTAATAATTACAAATAATTACAACGCCTAAAGATAAGCGGATTATGCACATATAACATATTATGAAATAAAATGCATATTATAAAATGTATATTATGAAATGTATATTTAATTTGATTTCTGTTAGAGGTGTTAAATTGACAATCTATTTATATGTCTACAGCTCTCACATGTCTTTATAATTCCTTCTATTCTTACATTTGAAAGGAAAAAACAGATTTCCTAAAGCTTTGTTTTTTCTTTTAATTTTGGAATAAAATTTATTCGATATGCGCAGTCTATTTCCTACATCCTATAGTTTCGAATACGTTCTGTTGCCTTTTTTGTCTTTGGAAAGTACATCGAATACTCGATGGTTCCGCTTGATTTGCATTGTTTCGCTATTCAAATCCAAGGAAAACATCTTGACGTTTGTGGCGTCGCTCGCGGCTTCTCTCTTAGGGGTTGAAAATACTTGTCGAAGAATACTTGTGACATTTTTACAAGAACTAAGTTATCTCTCTATATACGAATCGGCCTTTTCTACCGTAACATACAATATAAATGACAGTGTTCGATAAAACTGATGGATAAAATAGTCTTCGCATGAGTTAAAATAAAAAATTTACATTTTTAAAATATTCAATGTGAATTTTGTTTAAAAATGAAAGAATGCAATTATAATTCATGAAAGAGTTTAGTAATTTTAATAAAATATTTTGTTCCTACGGTTTTACTTTTCTCTCTCAATTATCTATTAAAAAATATTTCTTATGGCATTATCGCGTGTTGCTATTTTCTTATGTTATGACATTCTTATTTGAAGCACTTGACAATATATCATTTCGCAATCAAATTAACGGAGGTAGTAATTTTCGTTTAATAACTGGTAATGGAATAATTCGATTCGATTATTTTTACCTATAGTAAAATCCAGTATATTTTGCGAAAATACAATTTAGGTCACATTATTTCGAACGATCTCTAATCGACTATATAATTACACGCGCGCGAACAGTACGAGTATATTTACCTTATAAGACTGAAGATGATTAACGACGCAGGTGAAGAAGACGTCACGACCTTGAGTGACCGTGTGATTTTCCAGGAGCGCCAGAAATTCGGGCAGGACCTCAGATTTAGGCGGCGTTTGACCTGAATTATGCAATTAACGATTATATGCGCTAACGATTATGGCTAACGATCCATAAAGTTAATCCTTAATTAGCCCTCTCAGCCACCAACTTGCCGCCGATACGAATATGATGTATGAACGGCGCATTAGAGGGAATTTCGGGAATGGATGCCGAATGCCCGTCATCTTTTTGCGCCGCGTGCGCGAGCGCAAAATTTAATCCAGATCGCCGCGTTATTTATGCACGTAACGAGCGACCGGTCGACCACATCTCACCTCGCGATAATCATGATTCTTTCTGTGTTACATATATTTGATATATCACTGATTAGTGTCCAGCATAATATATGAGATAATTGGGGAAATTTTAATTTTTAGCAAAAATTAGTTTTTGAAAAAATAAAACTTTTTAGCTGCTAAAAATAAACAATACAAATAATACAAATTAGTATTCTTTATATTCTTTTTTTAATTCGTTATTACAAGCATAATTTATAATTTATTATAAGCATATGTACATGTAGAACGAGACGCATTAAAGATTTTAATTAAATGAGATAATTAAGTTAAAAAATATTATATTCTCAAAAACATTGATAATACGAAGAAATCTTATTAGTTACAATTAAAAGATTTTAGAAAATCTTTGCATTTTTCAAGTATATATATCCTCTTTTATATAGAAATTCCGAGGAACGTATGTATGACCTCAAAATCAATTATTTGTTAATTAATAAATTAATAAATAATTTTGTAATAAATTCGATAATTTTTTTATATATCCTTTTTGCGTTTCGTTTCTTTCTCTCATTTTATTATTAAATTTTAAGTTTCCTAAAAAATGATCGATTCACATATTGTATTACGTAAAAAGTCAATATGTAAAATAGAGTGCTTATTGACCACGTCGAACCCTTATAAATTTCTTAGCTACCAGTGTTATATCAAATAATATTCCCCTGTGGCAACATGTTAACTCGATGCGACATATTTATGTTTCACGCAGAAATCGCGCATTGATCATCTTCGCAATAACAAAATGGAATCCAATAGACAAAAAAGAAGATGTATTCTTCCTATATCCTTCCCGGTTAACTTCTCGAAGCAAACACGCGAATATGAAGGAAAGGGGAGAAAGTTTTGCGAGAAACGGGGTGTTTATTAATCACGTGGAACACGGTCGAGCGAAAGTTCGCTGACTTGTGAAGTAATCATCATCTATCATGATCTATCGCGCGGAAAAGCTACCGCGAAGACCGGATAGCATTTTTGTTAGTCCGTACATGCAAGTTGAGTGTTCGACGATTCATGCATTGAGATTCGTATCTTTTTATGTAATGAGAAATCAACCTGACACAAATATCGAATAAAATGAAAAACTTGAAAAGATTCAATAATTGAGATCTTCAAAATTTACATAAATTGTATTTATGTATTTCTTATATTTTTTTCATAAACATCCAGTATCTCCTAAATAAGTTTTATTTTAACAGAGAACAACAGTGTCTTTAATTTTCTCATTCGCGAATTCGATTGGTTAATTAATTTTTAGCGCATATTTTAGATTTTTCTTCAAGCTGGATATTAAATTATTAAATCCTTTTCCTGTAAGATTTCACAATTTGTATATTTGATCACGCGATAAATCAATAACAGTAATAAATAAATAAATATACAATAAAATAGGAATCTTTTTATAAAAATCCAATATCTCCTAAATGAGTTTTATTTTAACAAAAAACAGAGTCTTTATTAAATTTCCTCATATTCACGAATTCAATTGATTAATTTTTAGCGCATATTTTAGATTATTCTTCAAGCTCGAAATTAAATTACTATTTCCCTCCCCTAAAAGATTTCACAATTTATATATTTAATCACACGATGAATCAAAAATAGTAATAAATAAATAAATGTACAATAAAGTATGAAACATTTCTCTCAAAGTTGGAGAAAAGTCGGCGGCTTGTACCACTTTGCAATTCCTGCTTCTTTTTAAGCAAGGATCCTTTTTAAGCTTTCGCGGAAACGCGAGGCTACCGATAGCGATGTCTCCGGAAAGATTCCATTTGATTCTTACCGAAACTGGAGCAAAGAAAGGCGGCGCAAAAGTAACGGGCACGATACTGTCGCGGCGATCGGAGACGGGGAAAAAGGAGGAATTCTGTGATTCTCCGTGCGGATTAAAAACTCGTAACTTTTGCTTCTCCTCTCCCGTAACTCCCGATGCTTTTTTTCCTATTTTTCAAAGAATCCACATCGCGAAGATACTTACCTTCCTGAGAGCAATATATTCAAGTCTTACCGAGACTGACGTGGAGAAAGACGGCGATAAAGACGCACAGTGCGACGTTCTGCGATGCCATGCCATAGGGTAAGCCATACACCATACGTACTGCAACGAAAATTGTGAAATAAACGAAACTTGACTTTTTGCCGAAACAATACATATTAAAAGTTTTAGCTTAATGGCTAATAAATGAAACAAAATTATTAAATTATATCTATTATTCTTTGTAAAATATTATAAAATTCGATAACAATCTGAATCAACTCGATAGATCTCTTCATTATAAATTTTTGTTATATATTTATATATTACGATTTCTTCTTGTTTTTTTAATCATTAACATTTTATTTATTTCTTATAATACTTGTAAATTATTGTCTCTGAATATCAAAAATTATCAAATGTGTGATAAAAATCATAATCAAATAATGACCTCGAAACGCTCCGGAAAATTGTTTTAATAAAAAGAATATATGTGTCGCGACATCGATATTATAATATATAATTTATATCAATTTTATTTGAATTCACATGACTAATTTATTTATCATAATTAGATTTTTTTATCTAGAGATCTTTCTAAAATTTAAAAAATTTCAGATTTGTATAAAGAATCATATAATTATAATCACATTATAATTTTTATCACAAAATCTCGCAAGCAAAAGACATTCGATATAGAGAAGACTAGCGCGACAAGATAGCGAGAGGTAAGCGAAAAGAGAGATCGGGGGTCGGAATCGAGAATTTCGCGACTTCGTCGACGCGTGCTCGAGATGCGAGGTTGGAAAAGAGGAAAAGAGGAGGAAGGGGAGAGGCAGCTCCGAATCGCGTGAATATTAACTCGACAGTTGGTCGCCACATAAATGCCAACCCCGTTGATATATCCCACGTTTGCCCGTCGCCATCCTCTTCCCACCGACTACTGCCGTAATAATACTCCCGGACGGCAATAGGTAGACTCCCTCCATCCTTTCCGTATCCTCTCGCGATACGCACATGCCGCGTCTCGGGGACACACGTGCGTACGTTCATATGTAGGTACGTAGATGGGTATGTTATATACCAAACAACCACAGTCCAATAGTCAAATGGAAATTTTGCTCGCGCTCGAGTTTGCCCTTTATGACCCCTCGGTCTTCACCCTTTCATCAAAAATTCATCAAAAATTCTGCTGTCATATATACATGTTCGAGTTAAACGACAAGTTAATATAGTAAGCTCTCTTTCTTTCTCTCTTTTTGCCTTTTTATATGGAAGCTGGTTTAATATCCGTTTGGTATTACAACACTTTGAAACAAGGAATTCTATAAGAATAGGTGACGTATATGCATATGATCATAAATGTGGAAGGTAAAATCGTGTATTGCGCCTCTACGAGAATCAGTGAGCGGTTTTAGGATATCAAAAGATCCTTTGATTTCACGAAACTTTGTTCCTTGTGCAAGCACAGTTAACTATTTCCTTCCGATAAGTAATCAAGCATATCCATTCGCATCCGATGGTTTGAAAATTGAAGGAGAGAATTTAGATGTGTAATTTACTTGAAAGCACGCGTTTAACGGCACGCATAATATTACAGTAATTAAAGTATGATTATTCACGATAATTAATTGAACATTATACATCTATTAATATATTTGTTATACATTTCATCGAAGAAACAATCAGATAAATATTTCTTATATTTCTGTAATTTTATTATTAGATAAAAACTTTTATTTATTTTACCTAAAAATTTCACGCGCGCTTTAGACCTTAGAAGTTACCAACGAAAGAATTCTTCTTTTATTTCTAATAAATATAAAAGAAGAAGAAGGAGAAAACATTTCATTTCCATAAATTTTGTAACAAAATTTATCAGATACAAAAATCAATCTGTACGATTGTATTATTAAATTAATAGTGATAGTAAGAAATGCTAACTTTGAAAATAATTTTTTTTCCAAATAATTATAAGAATAATTGTTTCTTGTATAAGAAAAGTTGAAAATTAGAAATTATCGATCACACATCCATATTTATGTGAAAATATTTAAATGCAGAAAATTGCATGATTGTTTTCTCCTTCTTCTTCTTTTATATTTATTAGAAATGTATAAAAGAAGAATTCTTTCGTCATTGGTAACTTCTAAGATCTAAAGCGCGCGTGAAATTTTTAGGTAAAATAAATAAAAGTTTTTATCTAATAATAAAATTACAGAAATATAAGAAATATTTATATATATATGCTATAAAATATTATTATCTATTATGTAATTATAATTATATATATATATGTGTGTGTATATGGAAGATTGCAAATCCTATTAAGTTTCAAATTCTTCAATTTCATTTCTGGTAAGTTTTACATTAGCGATATTAGCGATAGCAAGATTTCTCCTGTTGAAGAAAGAACTCGAAGATCTCAAAATCGGAGGGTAACTTTCGGCTTCTCGTCTTTCGCTTTCTCACTTTTAGCTAGTATTTCCTATTTTCACATTTTTTTCTCTCTCTTTCCTTTTCTTCCTTATCCACATGTTTTAGCACTTTCGATTCTTAGAAGCACGCGAGAAGAAATAAAAGCGGCACCTACCCATTCGTTTCATCAGATTCGCCCCGCCGGAACTATTACACGTTTCCATAGCGTGCCTTTTATTTCGGCTTCTACTTCTTTTTTCTTTTACGCGTTTCGCTTTTCTCGATACAATTCTCACGTACACTTAACGAACACAATTCTCCTCCTGTCAGCTCCTCCCGTCCGTGCTCTTTTGCATACAGCTAATCTTCTCACCGGATTTGCTGGCGGTTCAGTTTCTTCTCCATGTACCTCAACCCGAAAAGAAGTAAATATTCAAAGTTCTTTGTTACAAGAGGATCGCCGGATCTTTTCCGCCCGCGAGGGTTTATCCTCTTTTAATATCCGAGCTAGCAATCAAGAATATCGGTTTAGGTTTGCGCGTTAGATAAATAGCTTCGCTTTTAAGGGCATCTGCTTTACATTTTATCCAAACATGAATTTTGATTACGATTAAATCTAAACATTAATAGTTAATAAAAGCATGATGATAAAACAAGGACTATGTTTAGAAAAATTAAATTTTGAATGAAGCTATGTGAGAGTACATGTATGAAAGAATATAAATATTAGATTATAATTCCAAATTTCATATTTCTTGTTCTTTCAGTAATTATATAACCGTAATTATATAATCATTCTTTCCATAAACTTTATATTTTTTTGAAGTATCTAATTATACAGAGCAAAAGTAAAATGACAAAAGTACAGAAAGTATATATATAATTTCTTTTGAAAAAGATAAATCAGAAAAAATCCATCTAATAATATTCACATCTTTGTACATTTTTGTATTCACATATTTTCAAGATTTATTCATGAAGGCTTTTATAAGCTTTAATCATAATTATTAATAGCTGAAAATTATAAGACAACATTTTATAGTCATTTCTCCGTTATTCTAATACTTTGATGCATGAAAATTATTTTTTTCTCATTTATTTCACATCTATACATTTTACATACGTAACCGTGTGTATTCTTATAACGCGCACACTTATCACGCGGTAAGAAAATCTAGTTAATTTGATAATCCATGTATTAATTCGATTTGATTTATCTTTTGATAGATAATATCGCATCTTTACATCTACAAACGTTATATGTGAGTCCATTAGAGTAATTCACACGTCATGTTTGGCAAAGCGCTGAAACGTTATAAAGCTATACGTAATACTGAACCTGTAAAGCTATCTAGGAAATCAAATATCAACGTGAGAAACACGAATACATTAATCATCTATAATGCTTCTATTAAGGATTATCGTTCTAAAGTAATCCATACATTAGCATGTGAAGTGGATTATGAAGTAGCAATATCGTAAAACATTTTAATAAAACTTTCGATTAATAGCTGTCTAAAAAATGTGAATGCCGAGTAAAATTCAATACATTTTCAATACATATATATCGGATAATGTTAAAGAAATGATATAAAATGAAAAAAAATTGCAGGATTTAATTTCCCAAGTACTAAAATTACAACAGAGTTGGCAAAGCGTACTGATTAATCTTAATAAATATTCGATTTCAATCGCTAATTATAAAGATACCGAATTCTTGAATAGCGAATGAAACAATGATAAATGCATTCTTCAAACATTGAAAATGGTTTCGCGTTTCGTAAAAAAGAAATTTGATCAATCATCCTCTCGACATTCATGAATGGGAGATTCATCGATTCCTTTCTCATCGAAGGTGATATATATCACTTAGTTGAAAAAAGGCTTTCTCTTCTCAATAAAATTTCACCCCGATACAAAGAGATGAACACCGAAAACTTTCATAGCGTATTCATCCGTTCACCCGACTTGACCTAACAATAAAAAATTGCAGTTTCCGTCATTCTCTTGTATCTATTTCACTTTGTTTCTCTATTTTTCCTTTTCTCTCGACAATCGCGAAACTTTCCTTAACGCGACCAAAAAGAACGATTGATTATTGATAAGGTGCTGCAGTGTGACAGGGGTTCTCGAGTTTATTCGAAGGATTTTCGAAATTACGTTGGCTTATCGCTATTTAATACGCGCTTATCACGACGATATAAGTTGCGAAAAAGTTTAATGCGGATCTTGTAATTCGCCGTATCTTCCTCAGCTTAGATTTAACCTTGTAAAAGAAACCCATAACTTTTTAAAGATGATAGAATAATCATTCCTGGGATGTGCTAGAATTCTAGTACTATTCTTTTAAGTTGAATCAGTCTCGATATTGAAGAAAAATCAATACTGATTATAATATTATAATTATGTTTATCGTATTATTTTATTTTTTGTGACAAATAATTATTTTAACAATTAAACTTTCGATTAACTATTATTACTAGATATTACTGTATATATCTTGATATAACATTTTATTCATTACCTGACAATTAAGCAAGATAACGATTCCTTGCACGTGTGAGCGCGATTCTACATATTTATAGTATTTTCGGTATCGAATTCCATGTCGGACAAACTTCTGTACAATAACCACATCGACGTCATATAGTACTGCAACAACTGAAATCTACTCTATGGCATATTAAATTTCTTCGCTAACTATGCATTATGCTGGCAATAATGGATTCAATATAATTACGGTAATTATAACATCTCATTGTTGATGTTCTTTGTGACTTATAATAGAAGGATGCATGAGATTGCCATGATACTCTCTCATCCAACGTGCATAATAAAAGTTTGCGACAGCAAAAAATACATGATGTTACCATATCGCATACAAAGTTAAATATATCCCGGTATCACACAACTTCGACTATAATACATAATTTTTATTTTCTCGAATTTATTTTCTCGATTTTTATTTTTAGTTTCCCGAAACGCGAAAAAAAATATTCATAGTCTTATTCAGTCTTAAATATCCATGTTTGAAAGTTTATTATAAATTGATTTCATGATTAAACGTTCAAAAAATAGACACATAAAATTTTAAAAATCCGTTATAAACATTGATTTAAAAAATACATCTATTTCGATAAATAAAATGAAGTTTTACTTCAATATCTAGCATAAAAATATACTTAATAGGAAAAAAATAGATAAAAGATGATAAAAAAAATAGATAAAAAAAATAGATAAAAAAATGATAAAAATTATTTATATGATTTTTTTATAATATTAATATAATATAAATGTTATACAATATTTTTTATAATATTAATATAATATAAATGTTATACAATATACTAGTTTTTGTTTCCCAATTTTACGTTTATCTCAATTTTATTTTTATCATCAAAATGTGCATCAAATTTTTTGTAAATTAAACAGATCAACAACATATTATTTCGAAAGAAATATATAATAAAATCCGCTCACAATATATCTGAAATTACATGTATATACGCAGTAATAAAATATTTCACAGGTGCTAAACGAATCTCGTCAAAAAGGTATGTGACCGGATTAAACGACTATAATAATTGTATTCGCTTCACGTTATATTATTGCTGTCAAATGTTGAAATTGTCAACTGACAGATATCGCGAAAAATTCAGGAATTAAAACAAATCTCGATAACGTCACTGTATATGTAATGCATAGATATAATAAAATATACGCTACAATATTACGCGACAAATATTCTATTCAAATGAATTTTGCCCCCGCTGTCAAACTCACGATCTCTAAATTTCTCTCCACACTCCAGCGAACTTGTCGGCCAACTTTTTCCCTCCCTATTCCCTCCTCCTTCTGAGTTTAAAATAAATATTCCCTCACGATATCGCTGCGCGAGCTACTTTACTAATTATGTTACAAGGATTGCCACTGAAGTTCCTGTAAAAGAAGTTATATGTCCGTCTAGGTTCGCCAGCTTTTCCGGAGTCGGTGCCTCTTCATTCCCTTCCGCTCCCCCTCTTCCTATCCTGTTAAACTTAATTTACTATCTTTTAGTATCTAACTTTTGTCAGCGGGTCATCTCTTCGTTTCGGTTTCCGTGTCGTCTGCTGAACAAACCGTGACAAGTCGTGCCGGTGATATATATCTACATTCTATAAAATACATCAGACAGATTTAAATTGTTTTGCTTATATATTAGTTTATTACGAAGATACTCGTGGCTCGTAGCAATAAACAGAAATATTTTGTCATCTTTTGATTGACGTTGCAACTATACTAGCGCTATTTCTGTCGGATTAAATGTCATATTAAAGAATAAAACCGAGCTCGTTAACGGTGAATTATCATTCTTGCACATAATATTTTTACAGCAGGTATTTACTTATATTTTACATGCGCGGAGGGAATTAGAATCGCCTTTATTCGCGAATATAAAACGTCCATTAATTTTCTTCAAAATGTCTTCGCTTTTGCGGATAAGTAATATTTATTTTTATCAGCATACGTGTAAAATATACTTGTGCGTTTCACTAAAAACCTTAAAAATCTTTTAATGAGAAGAAAATTTGTTCATACAGCTCAATCAATATTTGAAAGCGACTTTTTATTATAGAAACAGACGTATATTATATATATATTTCCACAATCGTCGAGAAATCGCCTCACTTTTCCACTAACTACCCTCATCTTGCTAGAGTAGGTAATACGTACTTGTCAAACCTTACATCATGCCATTCATATGCGGTTGACCATCGCTTGAGGCGACACGAGAGGAAGCGGCCGGTGTCGACGTAATGACGAGCGAGAAGATGTGAGAAACTCGAATTGCTTTTCCAGCCTCCTTCCTCTCTTCTTCTCTCTCTCTCTCTCTCTCTCTCACTCGCTCGCTCGCTCGCTCGCTCGCTCTAGGTTCCTTACATGTTAACGTGACACACCGGCATGCAAAAGGACGCCGTGAAATAGCAATCGACTATCGATGAGCGTAACGCCATCGTCGAGCACGGTTAAGATGGGTTTCGTAGGGAATTCGCCTCTCGCGCGATGGAACTTAAGGATCGTGGTTGAAACTGTCTGCAAAGTTAGGAGTAACCGTGACTCATCCCGCATCCCGAGATGCGACCCGCTTGCATACGATGCTGCAGTTTTCGTTTACCATACCTCCGAGTTACATCTTCCGCGGGTTCTTCTATCGCGTGTAGCAATCTCAGGAATAGCAACTTCGCGAAAAATATCGGAACATCAGTTGGGAAAGTGGCGACATTCACTTACATATGTATTCTCCCAGCTGTTAAATCAAGCCATAGAAAATAAAATATGGACAAATGCGAGCATAATAGCTAATACACGAGTGCTTATTAGTTAGTTAAGCGATAGGATGTTAACACGAGAAGATTTGCGTCTCATTTACGATATATGTATATAATCTTCTATTTGTGATATTGTTATTGAACAGATTATATACAAAGAGATAGATTATATACAAAAGATTTTTTAAAATTTTATTATTTTTGATAATTTTGTAAAATAGCTAATAGAATCTAACAATACATAAATGAGCAATGTAAACAATGTTAGAATAAAACTTCCTTTAATATTATTACCCATAGTCTAAAACATAATCGATGATTTAATTTTTGCTCGCGTTTGCATCGAGCAACTCCTGCAAACAATTAAAATTATGTAATGATAAATCGAGTCATTCGAAGAAATGAGAAAAAAAAGTAAAAAGTAAGAGAAAAAAAAGATTACATTCGTAAAAAGGCGATAAATCGGCGTCGCACTTTGCGTAATACAGGGTGTTGCATATAGATATATAGATATATCCAGCCATCTCTTCCTGCTCCCAACACGAGGCCACCCCCGCAATAGTCCCCCGTCACCGTTCGGTGACATTCAAACGTCGAGTGGTATTTTGTGTGTGCGTGTGTGTATGTGTATGTGTGTATGTGTGTGTGTGTGTGTGTGTGTGTGTAAATCGCTGATCCCCCAGTAATACGTCGTGATGGATTTGTAACGCGAGAGAAACGAGAGAGGCGGGACGATAGCCCTCGTGGAGAATTAGTAGCAGAATGAGAAAAGAACGTACCTGTAGGCGCATGACGTCTAGTTGTGTATTTGCCCGGCAAACAAAAGGATTTCGCGATAAATATAGTCGCGACTACATGCACCTCTCGTATTCTTCGAGATTTTCCACATGTAGGAAAATAACTAAATTTTACAAAAAATTTATTGATATTTTAACCGATATTTTATCGATATTTTAATAATATATTTTTTAATGTTGTAGCAATTATTCTATAGTTATTCTATAGCTATCTGTTTATATTAGTGTAATTAATTAATGTAAATTTCTATCATTTGATATTTATAATATATTTATATTATATTTATATAAATTAATACTTTTCTTGAGTTAATTTTTGTCCTGAGTTAATTTCTTTAGCAATTCCTTTTTGGGAAATTTAAACTTAAAAAAAGAATCTAATTTTGCTTTTATAAATTTGATCTAATTTTGCTTTTATATACGATTGTGCTTTTATAAATAAAATAAATAAAAGCACAATCGTATAAATTCATATAAATTGTAACAAAATGAGAGGAAAAAAATATTGATTTGTTCCCACATATAAAAAAAATATACAAATAAGTAAAATATAACATTTGTTTTTCTTTAATAATCATACTTTTTATAATATTTGTTCTTCATAAAAAACAGTGGCATGAAAAGAATACATTCAATAAAAAATCAAACTAAAAATAAAATTCATGATACTGTTTTAAGGTAATAAAAATATAACTTAAATTTAAAAAAAATTAAAATATTATAAGAGAAGTTGTACGTGTGTATGTGTGTGTGACATATGTGAGATATATATCGAAAAAACAAGTAATAAAAAAAAAGTGCTCAAAGTTAGTAAGAAAGGCAACCAGCAAAATTAGAAGATATATGAAGAGGAAAGGAAACTGTGAAGGAACTGCGAACAACACTTGTAACCCGACAAGAATCGATACATGATTTCCTCGGTTCGTGAGATAACGAACAATCGGTTTCATGACGAGAACGGGAATCGAAGAATCAGGGAATTTGTTACTTCTCAGATGCCGCACAAAGCGGATCCGATGGGATTGTGGTAGAACGCGCAGAGGAATTGATGTTCGCGTGAGTAACCTAATACCGAATCGAGAGAGAATAACACATAAAGTGACGACAAGAGAGGGAAGTTTATCTGAGATAACAACCTCACAAGTAATGAATAATTATCTTCCTTTTAAAAAAAATATTTGCTAATCACACGAAGAAAAACTCATCGCTTACATAAATAATCTCGAGATTACGTTTTGTACTAATTGAAAAATATTTAATTTTCAAAAGACTGATTATAAATATTAATTTATAATAATTTTAAATCACTTATAATTATTAAGATTCTAACCCCCATAGCAAAAAAGTCACAGTGATATCACACGATATCATAATGATATTGTTCTGTGACAATTAAATGTCACAATGAAATCACAACAAAGTCATGGTGACATGCAAATGTCTGCTTTGTCACAAGTGTGATGTCACTATGACATCATTGTAATATTAAATAAAATGTTATTGTGAAGTAATTTACATACACACACACACACACACACACACACACACACAATACACACACACAACAAAATGATCTTTTATATATATGTATAAGTTTTTTAAAATAAATTTAATTTATTCCATGATTTGCATTTTTGGTTTTTTAAATATACGTATGTATATATATAATATGTATATATATATATATATATATATATATATATATATATATTTGGTTTTTTAAATATACATATATATTTAAAAAATCAAAAATGTAGATCATGGAATAAATTAAATAATTTAATAATTTATTTTAAAAAACATATATATATATATAGCATCATTTTGTTGGATGTGTGTGTAAATTACCTCACAATAACATTTTATATAATATTACAGTGATGTCACAGTGATATCACACTTGTGACAAAGCAGACATTTGCATGTCACCATGACTTTGTTGTGATTTCATTGTGACATATTATTATGATATCACTGTGACTTTTTTTACTATGGGGGAATAATTATAAATATTACTAATCTCTCTCTTTCGAGAGATATGATTTTTTTCAATCTTTCCATATATTCTTCAGCTGCAATTTGCGTGGGATAAAATTTACGAATCTAACATTTTTTAATTGTCATATTTTTTTATTGGTTACGTGTAAAAAAGTTAACTTCGCTAATAAGTTACGAAACAGACAATAAAGTTTATACAATTATATTCTATAAAACTAACAAACACAGGAATTCTTTCCTCTACGAGTTACTGTCCGCTTCCAATATTCAGAACCCGAGAATTAGATTCTCGAGCTGGACAACGGCTAATTCGTGACTCGCTATGATTGTATCTTAATGCAGCTTCCAGCGAAGAGATCCTTTCCCGAGATATACGCATCGGTGATGATGCTCGTGATGACGGAAGATGATGGATACAATGCATGACTAAAGAGAGAGAGAGAGAGGGGAGAGGGAGAAGGAGAGGGAGAGGGAGGTGGAGGAATGCGAAGGGATGCGCAAGAGACGAGTTACGCGCTAAAAGCGGAACCAACACAGGAAGCTCATTAAGTTGCACCCCGCAGGCTGGGTACACACACAGAGATATAGCAGATGCCCCTTTTCACCACCACGCATCTATCCTACCTGTTTCTACTCGGCTACCTGTCTCGCTCGACACCCTCTGTTATCTATCGTACCACGTATCGTACGCGCTAAGCGTCGTTTGTTAGACGTCATTGGCAAAAAATTATGATAATAAAGATAGTATCTCGAGCTTGAATATTTTCGCATGCATTTTGCTTCTCGCGTTTTCCTCCCGACGAATTTTTTTTGCGAATCCATATGTTTTTAGAATCATGTTTTCACTATTTCTACGCGGAAACTCATTTAATGATATGATAGAATGAAAGAAAGATTACGTACCAAAGTGGAAAAAAGATCGCGAAAAATTAAATTGATTACTGAGGGAAAAAATATTAATAAAAAAATTATAAATAAATTATCTTTTTATATTAAATTTTCATGGGATGTACATAGTTTGTATATATAGTTTCATATTATATTATTTCATATGAAATATAATATAAGCCGTTATTATATTATATATGAGCTTTGATTTCAAAATATTGATTTCATATTGAACCCAGAATTATTATAAAAGTTATAAATATATAAAAAAATTAAATATTAAATAATTTATAATTACATAAATAAATTTATTATATTATAATATTAAAATTTACGAAAGTATTTACACACACACATACACCACCCACCCAACCCACCCACACACACACACATGCGCGCGCGCGCAATTAATAAAGCAAAATAAAAATTTTCCATGAATCTCTACAAGCTCGAAATAATTAAAATTGAGACGTAAATCAAATGCGAATGTAATTCAGCCGTATATCAAAGTTATAAGTCACTTTATACCGATTGTTCAATGTTCATAGCCAGTAAAGGAAACATCTCGCGTTGATATGAATGAGAGATTCGAACGAGAGATCCGCTTTCGCGGATTCTCTATCCCGAATAAATATCGATCCATTTAGGCTGGGTAACGGGAGTATCCGTTAGTTCGTCACGGGATAACTGAATCGGTTTGTACGAAGGGAGATTAGCCCGCTTTTGGAAAGAGAAAGAGAGAGAGAGAGAGAGGATTTATGCAAGTGAGATGGAGAGAAGAAGGGACGGAGAAACAGGCACGTTCTCTGTTTTCGAAGTGCGTTGCAAATCGCTGTAACGATTTCATGTTTTGTCTGGAATGCGCGAAATGCGAGATTCGAATAACGAGAGTTATTCTATTTGTTAACGCAGTAATAGCGAATACGCGGTAGATTCTATTAAGCGTTTCGCAGCGCGAAAGACGAATCGGCGTTATAATCAAAAGAATGCGAGGTGACGCAGACAGGTGGGAAGGAGGGCAGGGGGAAAGAGAAGAGGGAGAGAAAGATGCAATTCGATCTACGCGAACGAATTCGAGATTGAGAATGAATGAAACGAGCTAGTTACGGCGGACTGAATTAAAATAAATCCGCGCGGTAGATTAAAGCATTAATTTTTATACGATTTCCGTTCGGTAAGCCGTAAACGGTAAACGCATTTCGGCGCCGCTCGTACAACGTTACAACGTTTTTCTCTTTAGACGGCAGTTACACCAATTACGTTATGACGATAATGAGAAACGTCACGCGATGCAATTTTAATTAGCGCGAGAATGTTTCCAGCGTGTTATTCGAGCAGCAGTATCGTTCTAATGCATTCGCGTAATCCAAATGAATTACGTTTCAAATATTAAATCTTCCTTCTAAACGCAAAGTGATTTCGCTAAAACCGTCGAGAGATTTTAGATGGATAAACTTGCGCACTTGCGTTTTATAAAATATGAAATTTTTACTCGACAATTCGTGATACGACTACTCGTCATTAACGAATAGGAAAAAATAATAAAAAATTTATTATATATTATAAAATCCCGCGCGAGGATGTTACTGCACGAAACGGCAATTAGCAGATATTTTCTTGTTTTTTATTAATCTGGCAGGTAGACTGACAGACAACGTGATACAATGCGGTAATACTGATAACAATTTCAATTGTCATAGCGGCGTTATCGTGATGAGCACCGAAGCTACCTGATGCTACGTTGAAATTATATATCATCCACAAATACATAGTCAAAGTATTTTGACAATTTACGATGCGCATTCCGCGTTGCATTATATCCCACTTTGATTCCAAATTTATTATAATACTACAACACATCAAACGTTGTTGATAATTTTGCAATAATAATATATAAAATCATATAAAAAATATACTTTTTTTTACAAAATAATATTTCATAATAATATTATTTATTTCATAATAAATTATTAATTTCATAATAAATTATTAATTTCATAATAATTATATATTTCAAATTTTGAATCTAATAAACGTAAGAGACAGGGATGAAGATTAATACGGTGTGATTAGAATTACGAGTCATGGAATTTCTGGTAAGAAAACATCGTACTACATGAATATGATAATAATATGCTATACTTGTGGTGATTGCGATTGAAAAAGCACGCGAATCGTACGGTTACCGTGTCGCTAGCCAACGTATTTCAAAGATAAATAGTTGATATGCGTGGAAAGATTTATGCCAAGCAGTGGCTTCTCTGCTCAGGAAATGGACTTCGCCAACGCCTCTTTGCAAATTCCTTCAATATTTCTAGACTCTTTTACATCCTGAATTTAAGCACGTGACATCACTGAAAGATTTATATATTTCGCAAACATCACATTTTACGCAAGATATTTTAACGCAATATCTTTTGTTACGATCGAGATATCTCGTTGCAAAAAGATATTTAATTGCAATATCAATTATTTTATAAACTCATAATGTGTATTGTAATATAATTTGATTTTAGTGACATAAAAAGTAGTGCAATTACGCAGATTGATCGGTGGGTATTTAATGTTAATTACAACAATTCGATTTTACTTTAGTATCTGTTGCATATTGGATACGCAATCGACATTAATAAGGGGATTAGTATCAAACGACCGCATTTAACATTAAATACGTATCATGAGTGAGGGACCATCCAACACGCGTTTCGACACGCTTCGTACCACGCCATGTAAACGAAGATCAAAGGGTTATTTACACACGTCCCGCTAACATCTCAACCGACGGAATGTTCTGAAACTATGTAGCTCGTGCGTTTTCATTTATGTAAAGTGCAAGTCTACCAACCAATAGCGTGTGACGTATTTGGTATTATAATTTATATTTTGCATATCTATAATTTTTCTCGTGCGACATTTTCGGCACATTTTCAAAAGCGATGTGCGACATATTTCAAAAAAGCGAATAAAAGAAGGTAACATCTGTGTGCATCAAACGAAAATTATGATTAATTTGGGAATAGAATTATATTATAAAATTTTATTACAAAATTAATATTCTATTATGAAATCAATTCAAATAAGAGAAACATGCATTATAAAAAAATCAATTTTACAGAATAATTAAGAAGTTTAATTTTGTAATAAATTAATTTATACAATTAAATTCAATTTAAGCAACAAAATTAAATTACATATTTCTCGCATGATGATTGTCCATGTGGTTAATTTCTTTATCTAACGGGAGAATATAGGGCAAAATAAGTTTTATACTTCCGATGTGCGGGCGTGCGTGAAACCGGAAAGATCGGAGGGAAGAGTTACGATAGCAAGAAAAGGGACCGCGATAATTACTGCCGTTAGTTTTGGGCACAACGGATGCCTTCTCTCGACGTGTTCAATGGTTCATCGGTATCGGGAGAGGTAACCAATAACATAGATCTACCGGTGAACGGTATCATCAGTCAGTCCGTCCACTGGCATGTTTATTACGAGGCGCGCGCGCGTTTTCGCGTCGACGGTACAAATGCCTCCGAGAGAACGGGAAGCCATTCCACCCCAGACTTGTCCATTTACTCCTGTCCTTCACTTTCATCACTTCCTTCACGCGCTTGTGTACATTTTTGCGCGGTTGGTTGCCTCGCAAAATTTAGACGATCCGGCGAGAAAAGGTCAATGTTTAGCAGTTGAAGTATGAACTTTGCGAGGAAAAACATTCGTGAAGCACGTGGTTAATTCTGAATGGATGCACATATATCGTTGCTAAATTATTGGAAAAAAATGAAATTAAGCGCATATGATGAAAACTTTGATTTTCTCTAAATTGCTAAATATATATACAATGTATTCATATATGTAGAATAAATGGAATAAAAAAATATTATTGCACATACATGTTAATATAAATATATTCTGATTTGTATTTTGTAATTATGTATTATTACATATATGCTTTGTCAGAGAAAATTATATATTATATATTAATGAATAATATATATTATATATTATTGTGAATATGTGAATTAATATATGTATATTTAATCATTATTAATATGATTTTAAAATTGAAAGACTTCAAAGTTTAACATATTCTCTTTTACATATTTAAGATATTAATTTATTCATAAATTATATACTTTATCCATTTTCGGAAATTTAAGCATTCGCATGTGTATTTAAAGCGTGCTAAGAGCGAGACAAGAATGTTGTAAAGACGGTGGATGGGAGACGAAGATAGCTTAATTCTCCAAGCTTTTGAAAATGGGCGATATAAAATTCTACCTCTTTTATATACGTGTACAGGAATGTGACAAGCCTCCAATGCATTGTTATCATTTTTTGTGATCTTCATCCCGGTGCAAATTTTCAAGCATATTTCCGATAAAATGCAATAACGTGTGTCTACCTACATATATGTAAATGTATTTCAACAATTTATCTGCGAAAATTGATGCAAAAATCTTCACGGTAGTGAAACATGATTGGAAGTTGAAAAATATGAAAATTTAAAAATATATTTATTTAAATATCTCTTAACTTAAATATATAAAATATATATATATGTAAGCATGTAATTAGATTCTGTCGCAAAAAAATTAAACAGCAAAATTGAGTAGTGTCATAACAATTTATTGTTAACGTCGCCCATATTATTAAATTTTGAATAACCTAAAATTATTCGTAGCAAGTATTGAGCATTCTACTAATTAAATTTCACATTATTAATATATTGCCACGAGTAATTAATGCTTAATTATTACATATTATAATATAATATATCGCCAAAATCGCATTTGTAAAATATAATATAATATTTAATATGTGACCATAATAATTAATAGTAGTTCAAATTACAAAAAGGATAGTTTAAATACATCATCGTAAATAATAATACATTTCAAATTCTAATTTTCGCGTGTCCACTTTGCGTAACCTTAGAATTAAATCATGAGAAGCATACTGAGACTTCCTTGCTAGATTTAAATTGGAATTTTCTTTACAGCACTACAAACAACTCTTAATTGTCTTTTCGCAACGTTGCGTCTCGACAATTGCGTTGGAGATAATTTTATTCTCAATTATCTTCTCAAGCGGCGAGTCTGCCATTTACGAAAACAGAATCATAATTTACGTAAAATCGAATTTCTCTTGAGATTGTGGGGTCTATTGCTATTATATACACATTTTATATATAGAATGTAATAATTAATATAATGATGCAATTTTATTATATTGCATAATAGCATATAGCACCACAATGCGTAATTTTATATTTTATAATTACTTGTTGCACGTGTAAGTGTAATCTATCATATTAATTAAATTTCACATTATGATATACATATAATGTATATATAATGTATATATATAATTACTGTATTATATAAAAATATCTATAGCAGAAAATTTCGCGTGCTTCTTACTCATTGTCAGCGTTTTGCATTCTAAATTTCAACTCGTTATACAAAAGTATACTTTTAAGTAAGCGCATCATTCTCGAAAAAGTAAAGCATGCGTTTTTATTTAATTTTACTTACTGTGTGTTTTCGTTATCTTATGTAAAAACACATTATACCAACTGCACACACATATATTATAGATAAACGAACAAGAAATTATATCCTGAAATAAAGACTTATATTTATCCAGAAGTTTTGCAACGCATCTCTTAGTGCGCAACCCTTTATATTTTGCCCCTCGGGAAGTGGAATTTCTCTCAGTTTTCCGTCTCGAAAGTGAGTCGCTTTTTTCCTACTTTTGAAGTTAAACAAACGGTCCATATGAAGTATCGATATATGTAGCCAAACACTTCCGACGAAGTTCTATCGGAGGTATAAGCAATTTGTTTTGTCGAGCGGAACTCACCGATACCGATATATATGAGCCGAGTTTTCAACAAAATGCTGTTGCGGCTTGAACATACTTCTTCCAACAATAAAGTGACCAGACGTACAGCACGCGCTACTGCATTGTAACGTGTTATATATTTTCATTCAAATCTACTATAGCGTGGGAACGTGTATCGTTTACAGGTACGCAATTTAACACGTTGCAGTTATGCGAAGAATAAAATTAATAATTGCATATTTACAACGAAGCATTTATAAAACGTATATAAAAATTATCCTTGCCATTAATTTTCTGATTATATATTCATTTTATTTTTTTTTACCGCGCTTAATATTTTATGCTTCATTTGTTCCATCGAGAAATGATGTAAACTTGTCTCTGAGTGATACGAACCGATCATTGTAAGCACGAAGGAGATTTATAAATCTATATGCGCACAGGCAATTCAGAAAAATCGTGTTTCGATCACATAGCGGAAAATAAGATATCTGTTTCGCATACAAAGGAAATGACACTTTCTATGCATAGAAAAATGGACAGAATCTTATTTCCATTTTCTGGCACGCACCCTATCGCAAAGCTTCACGAGAAATTCAGCCGGAAAATGCTCGCATGCGTACCATACAAGTTTCGGTATCATCGCGTGATTTTAATCAATTTGTATTTTTATGTTGAAACTTTTTATTTTTTTTTGAAACTTCAGATATTTTGATAATCATCTAATTTTCAAATTTGGTTAATACATATTACGTTCCTTTTCGACGAACGAAATTAAAGACGCAGCAGACGAAAGGACGCTGTTTAATAATTCATGATGGCGCGCTCGCGTGCGGAACACACTGTGGCAAGTATTTTAGACGAAGGTACTACATATTGTACATACCGCCGACCTCGCTGCCAGTAGGTACAACTCTCTCTCTCTCTCTATACTCTTTCCCCTCGGAAAGACGTGTGCTACCTTCCCATCTCGCTTACACCCCCCGGTAATGCCCGAATTTTGAACATTAGTTTGCGAACCATTTAGCACACACAACTACTATATAGTTTCCGTTTCCCCTTCTCTCTATCTGTACAGGTAGTAGTTGGAATCACGCAGCCACTGCATACATCGTGTGCCCTCTTATCCCCCTTATCCCCCGTATAGATTTAACCACAACGGTACACGACATAGTCATTGTGCATTAAGCCTAGGCGACACGCGTAGCGGACCTTCCGAAGGATACGACGGCTTCACTGAGAGTAATTTCACCGAGGAATTTCTTATAATTTGTTGTAATTTGCGCGAAATTTACTTAAACTCATACATTTAGGGACTATCGATTAGCTTAAGATAATTTTTGTTCCTTCTGTCTTGCAGAAATATATGCAAAATTTATAGAGAATTTTTATTTTCCTTTACATTAAATAATGCTAGTAATAATGTATTAATTCTTACACACAATCAATTATATTATAATTAAATAACAATAATTTAATTATATTTTTCTCAATGATACGCTAAACTTTATCGCAAATTTGTTAAAAAGTCAAATAGATATCGAAGAGAGCAAAGTAAAAGGATGTGCAATTTTAATATTTATCATTTAAAAATGTAAATCAAATATATATAATATTTTATCTGATTTTAAAATTTCTTTAAAAAAAAAATTTTGTTGAATTTTTACCGCGCAAAAAAATTATTACATCAAACATTTCTTTTTCATTTATTTTTCGCTTTTTTCACAAACTCGTTAAAATCACGTATAATAATTACGTAACGATTTTACACAATGCTTTAGAAATCTGCTTTTCTTGAAGGACGATTACTTTAGAGTGCAGCGATAACAGAATTTGCGTTCGAGAATTTCCGATAAGATAATAATTTTAAGTAAATTTCAGATTAATCACGAAAATTTTGAACTATAAACTAAACCTTTTCACTGTCTCAAAGAATCTAATTAGAAATTTTTTATCTCAACTCAAATATAAATAATGATAAATGATGATATAATGATGTAATGATAAAAATAATATTAAATTCAATATAAAATAGCGTAAACATACAATGACTGTTTTTAATTGATCCTGTATTAACAAAGTTACTGATTGTAACAAAATTATATTAAAATTATAATATTAGAAAAATTTATTATTAATTTCGTATCATTCAAATTCATCTTCAATAATACAAGATCGATGATTAAATTATGCATGTAATTAATTAAACGGCTCTCAATAATACAACGAGAAAAAGGTAATCGAATACAATAAGATAAACATGTGAATAATCTTCTCTCGCGAATCATCGAATTTCATCGTGAATTATGATGGCAATTCTCACGTTTCGGTTAACAGCGACGAACATAATTGCGCGCAATTTCGAGATTCATCGTGCTCCATTGCCAAACTTGAAAGCGCACGTGCTTGATTTGATCTCATATACGATATTCCTGAGACTTGATCTTCTCGCTCAAGAAGCTACGGACGTCGGACGAGGCTTCCGAAACTCCCGGGGATACCGACAAATTAATCTCAAGACTCAAAGTTTAGTAAAGTTCGGCCGCGTTGCTCGATTTTGGTTTCCCCTCGATCGTGGTTTTGTCTTCTGCATGCGTAATGCATGCGAAATTATTTATGAAATAAATAATAATGGAAAAAAATAATACTTGCGTGTACTAGACTGATGCAAAGAATGTATTAAGCGCGTTTCTTAATTAAATTCTGTTTTAAATAAAGTTATCGCGCGATTTCAATTTAAAAAAATTCTTTTTTCAATATTAAAAAAATGCATTAAAGCTGCATAAAAATACTGTTTTATAATTAAGAAAAATTATTTAAAAATTATGTGACATATTCAACTTTATTCGAATAAATATTGTTTATTTTGTATTTATCGAAAAAAGATGGAAAAAATTACAATTTTAAAATAATTTTTATTAATTATATTTATATATATAATATTTTATTAATTATATTTATTATATTTATTTTATATTAATTTTATATTAATTTTATATTAATTTTATTGATTATATTTATATAAGTAGAATAAATATATATATATATATATATATATATATATATATATAAATAATAAGAACAAAAAATTAAATAATATAAAATAATTTCTTTATTAAAAGAAATAAAAAAAATTTCGGCAATTATATTCTCATTCTCAAAAACTTTTATCTATTATCTTATTATTATTACAATAAGAATTAACTTTTATTGATAGTTTTTTTGAATTATAGTATATCTTACAGCCAAAACAACAAAATAGATCATTTCATCTAAAATTTTTATTGTGACTTTGAATTATTTTTATGGTTGAAATTTGTGAATATTCACATGTAAGAATATACACAATAGTCAATGAGATATTTATGACAAATAAATAAGATAAATCTGCTTTAAATTAAGATGAATTTCTTGATAATTTAGTTAAATGATCAAGTATTCATTCGATCAATATAAAAAAATAAAGATATTATTTATTTTAAAATTGTTTATTTTAAAATTATTGTAAAATTACCATGCTCAAGTTCTTTAATAAAGTTTAATCACCATGCTCAAGTTCTTTAATAAAGTTTCAAACACACATATACAAAGTTAATGTAAATTAATATATTTTTACACAACAATAAAAATAATGATTTTTATTGAAACGTTATTCAATACGTAAACAAATTTTTCTGAGGAATATATATATGAAATAAATATTGCATGATTTAAAAAATGGCGCTGCCTTTCACAAGAATCTATTTTCTCGTATGTGTATGTCTATATGTTCAGGAAATTTACAACTTAATATAAATATATGTAGATAGATTTCAAACGATGTCATTAAAAAGTTTACTCGAGCACGATCATTAAACATTAAAATCAGATTTCTTGAACAACACTCAGAATATCTAACTTTGTTAGATTAAACTTTTTTCGCGCTTTAATAGTTGACGACGGTGCAAAGTCTTACAGTGTTAAAAAAGTATATCACTCACCGCACGACGAAGTTTCAGTAGCGCAGCGGATTGGCGGCTAGCAATGCGATGATTTTCGATAACATAACTGTTGCTTCCGATGCTAAATGATAGCCCGATATGCCGAATAGAACGGGGATACGTTGGCCGCGCGTTCCGTACCAACGGATAGACGGTGCGCGACTGTGCGCCCGCCACTCTCGCGGTCCCCCTTTTATGGGTCGTCGCTCGCGCGTCCACTCAAACGTCGACACTCGCTACTTGACGGCTAACGTCGTTGCCCGGATGCGAATGAATCTCCATCGCTCGTAGCGTTATTTTCAACTAGGGAAAGAGAGGATTATTATTTTATAAGTCTCAAGATAGCAGTTGTCTTAAATCTACTTCACATCATCAAATATACCGTTAAAAAATGGCGGCTGCTTTCGCGAACGTCTATTTTTTTTTGTCGAGGAAATTTATGTAAATTACAAATATATTTATACGGGTAGACAGACTTAAAATGATGTTACTGAAACTTTACCGAGTGCGGATATTAAAAATTCAGGAACATTCAGAATATGTAATTTTTTCGGACTAAACTTTGAATCTCGTTGAGATAATTGGCGCAGAGTGTAAAAATGGCGAGAATGTAAAAATCTTACGTTGGACTGTTCAAAAAGTTTATAACTCACCGTGTAATCAAATTCAACAATGCAGAGGCTCGATGGGCAGCGATGCAACGATTTTTAAAGATATAATTACTTTTTCTGATGCTAAATGATACACTAAATAGAATAAGATACAGCTACCGCGCGTTTCGTGTCAACAAACAGTCGCGACTGTGCGTCCGCGAGCTTCCTCTGATGATCACTGGCGCGAACATTCAATGTTAATATTCACCAATAGCTAACGTCACTTCGATAATGAGTCTCGCGAATAAACTGCATTAAAAATTAAAAAATTGTATGATTATTTTATAATTATTTAGCCAACACTGTTTTGGACACAATCTATATATAATATAAATGATTTATAATAAAAATATTTAAGAAATTTTAAAATATATAAAATCATATCAGAATTTGCACATATATATATATAATTATTTGAATTAATATTTGAAATATTATATAGAATTTGCATATATATGTAATTCATAAAATATATAATATATAAAATATATATAACTTATAAAATTTTATATTGCGAGTTTATTATATATATATATATATATATATATATTATATATAATATATATTTATATAATATATAATATAAATATATTATATATATTTTTTATTATATTTAATTTATATAATAAACTCGAAATATAAAAATTATAAATAGAATTTTATCTTGGATTTTGTCAAATGAAAAAACATCTAACAAATATGCTTTCTTAAAAAATAATTTATAAATATAGACATCACATTAGAATCATTATACTTCGAAATGTGAAACATACGCATGTAACGAAATAAATAATGTATATATGCATTTCTTATAGCTCCGATATACATTTAAATTCATAACGAGAAATTTCGCGCTGGAATGAATGCGCATGCGTCTAAATAGAATCTTATTTCATTTTATTTCTAGAGCAAAAAGGAATATTTGCAATATATTATAAGCATAATTATAAATATGTCAATATAAATATGTTCTTGGTAATTTGTATTGAGAAGTAAAAATCAATATGTGTAAAATTATATAACAGACAATTATATAACAGACATCACATACAAATAAAATGATAATAAGATTTATTTTTATATTAGAATTGATTTGAATATACAAGTATTACAAATTGTTGGCACACTGTTTTTATTAAGGTAATTTTCTTTTTGCGGGCTCTTCGTGTACTCTAACGGGAAGAGTGGAGCGTGGGCCACATTTCCACACGTTACCATCCTTGTCGAGTATACTAGCGCTTGCTGTAATTTGATATTGACCACCGCTACCCGTACCACCAGCAGTATTTCCACCAGCTGTGCATGGAAATGCAATTGCTGGTCCTGGAATTCCTAAGGAAAGTAAAAATTCACAAGCGAAGAAATCGCGATGAGGTATTACCGTTTGCTGCAATTCATTTATATTAGAATCCTGTAAACAAAAAAATAAATTATTTGGTATTATTATTTAATACAGTTTCATGAATCTCGTTATCTTGTTTATCTTGTTGAATCTTTTAATGCTTCTTTTCTCTTTAATTTATTTTCAAACATTATCAAATATTTGATATAGTTTATATACATTGTCATCATTTGATACAATATAATAATATTGTTTAATTTTTAACTAATATATAAAAGAGAGTTATTAAAGATTCAATTAAAAATAAATAAATAATATCAAAACTTTAATCATTTTTTATGCACAATAATCTAAGAAAAATATAAACATATTCTTATATATTCATATTCTTATATATTCATATTTCAAATACATATAGGATTCAAATAAAGGGAAAAAATAATAGAAGAAAAGAAATTTAAAAAAAAAAAGACATTCACTGATACAGTTTTTTAAATATGTAATCCAAAGAAAAAAGCAAAGAAAAGCATAAGAGAATGGCATTTGCCAAAAAATTCAACACATGAAAAATAGACAAAAATTACATAAAATAAAAAAACGTTAATGCAATTTAAAAACACGCATATAAAAAAATAGGAGACATAAAAGACGTTTATAAATCCTTGACAATTAATTAATTCTGAAAAGCTTGATTGTTTTATCTATGTAATTATAAGATATGTAATATTAAATGTTTTATTTACCTTTTGATCAGAATTTATTTTTGAAGGTGGTGTTGTCGAGATGGAAATGCACACGGCAGCAACAGAACGGAAAAGAGATGCTCTTCGACCGTGTCGCAATACACCTTCGACTTTAAGTGCCAATTGACTACCTTGCGGCACAGAAACGGGTTCACCGAGAACACGTGGTTGAGGCGATACTGATAGCTTAATGCTAGTTGTCTGTAGCGTTTGGAAGAAATATCTCGGTATTGGCAATCTCATTGTTCCGCCAGCGAGTAATGTGACTTGCGATATCAAACAACTGACTCTTAAATGACTGATGGCTCCAGTCTTACCATCGGCACCCACCCATGCTGGTGCTAAACAACGCAATTCGGTGCAACAACGAGCCAATTGTCGCATTTCTACGGACTCACCGAAGTAAAAATTCATGGAATCATTTTGTTGTTGATACATTGATATACTGGAACCGCCACAAACTCGCTCTACGCTGTTCGCGATTAATCGGCAGATTTCTTGTAGTCTATATAAGGTAAATTAAGATAAATATCCAAAAGTATATATAATTAAAGAAATGACAATTAACCAATTAATAGCTTATTAATGAAAGGATACGCTCGAATATTCGCCAATGATCCTGGATCAGCATCAAAAGCTGACTGATACAATTTTTGGTAATTATCCGCACAGTTTTTTAAATCTTGCGCTGATTTTCTTAACTGAAAGAAAAAGAAAAACATAATTTGATAATATATATCGTATCATAGAATGTGTTCTATAAATATATCTAATCAAATATCTAATCAAATTCAAATCATTTCATAATTATACAAAATTGTAGAAATCATACCTGATGTGTAACGCGGCCATATCTTTGGAGGTCATCTTTTGTTGCAATGACAACAGTGACAGCTATAGCAGGTGGTGGTGCAGTGCACAAAGATCTGAAAATAATCTTTGGTTTCTTTTTGTTATTTTTTAAAATTATATGTATTATATTGTTACTTACATGCATGAATGCAATAGCTGAACTATAGATTGTAAGAATTCACAACGTAATTTCGAATATTCACTTGGAAACTGCAAACTGCGCAGTGGAGTGCTGGCGGCTTTAAGAGACGCGCAAGCACTCGCATAACGTGCTATCGCTCCATTCAATTTCTCCACAATCTCAGCTTTTGTAAAATTTTCTTCGCCTTCCTGTTTACCCCTATATATTATACATTATGTTAAAGAAAGAATATAGATATATAAAATAACACATATTGATATTTTGCATACAAGCAAAGCAAATAATACCTACATGAGACAACATTCTGCTTTTGTAACTAATTCTAAACCAGACAACCAAAAATGCAGTTGTTCCGATGCTACAGTTTCTTTTAGACTTTTAAATATTTCGGTGGCAATTGTATGATGACCATATCTTGCGGCGCTACGCGCAATGCGATATTTCGCCCAACCATCTACATTTTTTACAACATTGTCTACTGCTTCCAAACATTCTAAATTCCATTCATATCCTCCAGCTACCATTTGAAACAGTAATGTACAAAGCATTACCTATGAAAATTAAATTAAAATGGAATTTTTCAAGTAATTGTTTATCGAGATATTAAATTTTCTTAAATGAAATAATTGTTTTTATACATTATGACAGAACATATATTACCTTTGTATGTACATGTGTAGTTTGTTTAAGTTTTATCAAAATGTCTGCCAAAAGTGACAACAACGTATTTTCTCCTAAACTACCAATAGCGCCTAAGGCTTCGCACAGAGCGACCGTCTGCCTCTCATTGTGACCATTTTCTATGCTAGCATTGATAAGGGTAGAACCAATAGCGTCGACAAATATAGCGCAATGACTAGGGTGCGATTGACACAATTTTACTGTTGAACGTAAGCACACCTTTAATTGATACAAATGTTTGTCGTCCAAGGCTAATAATACAATTAGAGATTCGAGACAAGAAATGACATCTTGTATACCATAAGCAGGCAGTCCTTCTTCATAACTACAAAATCATTTATATTAATTATATATGTAAATTAATGTGTGTATGTGTATGTGTAATTGAATATATATATTTTTTATATATAAAGAAAAATATATGTATATATACCAGTAACAGGCAACTCTGGAAAGAATAGTAATTGCTTTTACTGCAACAAAAGGATCAGGAGAATAACAAGCATTTAGACATAATTGTAATAAAGAACTATTTTCTTCCATATTTGCATCACATGTCACAGCATTTTGGCTAAGTACCTGTGCGTTATAGAATTTCAATAAATATGTGTTCATATATATAAATATATACATTGTAAATGTTTGCAATTAAATGTGATTTATATTGATTTAACTGACCTCAATTACATCCAAAGTACGTATAAGAAGATCCGTATTTCCTGCACCATCTTGCAAAAGTGTTGTAGTACTCTCTGTTAATTATTAGATACTGATTATATCATTTATAGAAATATCAAATATACAATAAAAATATAATAAATATAATAAATTACAAGTATATTACCAATTAAATTATTAAGAGCACCCTGTGGCCAGAGATGTGCTCCTCTTCTGGCTAAACTATGCAGAAGATGTAATGCATGACGTTTTACAGACAATCTTGGATCATCTTGTAAATAGCGTAACAATAACACAACTTGTTGTGGCACATCTATTAACGTTGCAGAAGCCAGTGTACTTAGTGCACTCAAAGTAACTCTGACAAATTCAGCTGCTGGATAACTTGCAAGAAGCTCCATACATAATTCATTTACCTTCAATATAATAATATATATATATATATATAATTATATATAATTATATTTTATATATAATTATATTGAAATTTGCATATAAAATATATAAAACATACTAAATACATATAAATAATATTACCTACCATTGATGCTGTGAAAATATCATGATGCATATATTGTAGAATCGGTATAAGTTGCAATTTCATAGAAGCAGGTGTAGCTTGGCCCCTAATCATATCAGAAATCTTACTGCACATTGATACTGCAAACAACTTGGACTGTGCTGCAAACATTTGAGCAGCATATATTGCAGCTTCTACTTCAACTGAATCATGGGAGTCCAAAGATCTTCTTATACTATGATGTACCTTGAAATAATTTTATCATTTTTGTAAAGTCAAATTTATATGCAATTATGTTTATTGAATAATTAAATGTATTACTTGTTGCCTTTCAGGAATAATACCAGCTACACTGCCTAGTGTACGCAAAGTAAGAGCTCTAGCGACTGGATCATTTGAATGTATAACACTGTAAATACGCCTTACAAATTCATCTACATTCAAGATTTTATCAAGATGCTTTTCGCTCTGTTGACATACTCTTAGAACCCATACTCGTAAAAAGTTACTGCCAGTGCGAAATACTTCAGCCAATTTCAATAGAGACGAATTTATTAATATTGGAAATGGATACTTTTCAAACAATCTAGGAAAACGTACTATGGCTTCGCATTGTTCTCCAGTTTTGGCAGAACGTAAACCTACAATCATATTCAACAAAAATTGACATTTATATAATATCAATTACATATATGTATATAAACTATATTATTTAAATTACTAATGTCATTATTATTTCATTTGCACATATTCGGAAATACCTGTTTCACAACTAAAGTTCAAAAAATTGATAGTACAAACCTTTATCAAGCTCAATGAGGGCTGTATTCGCATCTTGTTCGGGTTCTCCAAGACCAGTATCGTTAAACGCATTCATTCTCATTCCGATCATATTTTTCACAATATACATAAAATTAATTTAAAAAACTATGCCAACAACTTCGTTGATCAACTGTTATAACCTCTATTGAAATGATGACTTCGATAATTTTTAATTTTATAAAGAGTTTACAAAAGTAAATTTAACAAAATACCGACCTATATATATAGAAAAATTATCACATGCGTAATTAATTATTTATTTCTGTCTGTCTTCGTTTCAGTTCTTTAATCCAGCCCGCCATCACACATAAAGGGTCTGTTCGTTTTCGCTGCACTGTTGCAATGCTAGTGCAATAAGTTAGAAAGAGACAAACATACTTTCTTTCACTCTAACTAATTGCACTAGTACAGCAGTGCAGCGAAAACGAACAGACCCAAAATTCCATAAGCACATAAAGGTCATTCTACAATAGAGTCGTAAAGTCGTAAGTCGTAAGAAATTGACCAATCCCAGTTGAAGTTCAGGAGAATAATCAACTGTGATTGGTCAATTTCTTACGACTTTACGACTCTATTGTAGAATGACCTTAAGGTCCATATTCTGAATCCTCTTGTATCGATAAAAATACCTCTAAAAGTGGCTCGTAGCCAGTCAAGAAGAAGGCTTATAAGCCACTTTTTAGAGGCACTTTTATCGATAAAAGAGACTCAGATACGGACTAAGTTGAGTCCACAACCTTGCTTTAAGTGACGGAGTCGTAAGAATTTAACCAATCACAGTTGAATGTGAGAAGAATAATTGAATACGATTGGTTAGTTTCTTACGACTCCGTCAGTTAAAGCAAGGTTGTGGACCCACAAGGTCATTCTACAATAGAGTCGTAAAGTCGTAAGTCGTAAGAAATTGACCAATCCCAGTTGAAGTTCAGGAGAATAATCAACTGTGATTGGTCAATTTCTTACTACCTTACGACTTTACGACTCTATTGTAGAATGACCTTAAGACTATGATTACGAATTTTCAAAATGAACCTAGATGATGTTTCGTGTATGCGAGTCACCGATTGATACCGGCACGACATCTTTTATCTTCCATGGCAGTTACAGAAGGTCCAAAGTTCATGAAACAGTAGGGGTCGCCGTACAATTGTCAAACTTTGACAAGTGCGATAATCGAAGGATTAGTGCTCTCGCAAAAACGCAGTAATTTGAGATTTTCGTGCTCGATATTTGCGCTAAGAAAAAAAAAAAGGAAAACTCGTGCAACTGAAGGAATACCAAGAACAATTTAACAAACGACGATTATATCCGGACGCTACAATGGTAGACTACAGCAAATGGAAGAATATTGAAGTAAGGATGTGTCGCTCATTCTCCGGGTCCAGTGCTCTTCTGGAAAATTCTAGACTTGAGACTCCACCGGCTATGTATAGCTTTTTATATCGGAAATTATTTTTATTATTGATGAAACGTCAATTACATCAATTGTAGTTCGAAAATTCAGAGTTATATATTCATCGCAAAAATATAGAATATATTTTATTTGCTACAGATTTTAATGTGCTTAAATATTGCAAATTACTTCGTTTCTTAATTATCAATTTTTTTACCATTATGTTAAACAAAAACAATATATATTTAGATTTTATTTATAGAAATGCAGTTTTGTATTAGTAAATATTGTTCTCTTAGATTTCAGATGACGAAGATGATACACATCCAAACATTGATACACCGTCCTTATTCAGATGGCGTCATCAGGCACGACTTGAGAGGATGGAAGAACGTAAGAAAGAGCAGGAGGAACACAATAGGAAAAAAGCAGAGTATGAAAGACATTTGTTGAATAAATGTCTTTCTATAAAATTAAGTTAATATTTAAAGTTAAATTTATATTTTATAATTTATATTTTACTTGTTATTTTAGAACATTGCAGAAATTGAAAGATACAAAAGAAAAGTTAGCTAAATTAGAAAGCGAGCAGAAAGATTCAGCTGATTTAACTACATTAAAAAAGGTTCTTCAAGATCTTGAAGAGGAGGAGAAGAAGATTCAACAGAAAGAGGAGGAAATGAAAAAGAAAGAAAGATTGACCCCTTGGAATGTAGATACCATTGGCCAAGATGGTTTTACCAAAACTGTAATAAATACAAAGCCTCCTAGAAAGGATGCAGATGCTGGTTTATCTGATGAAGAAAAGGAGAAACGGATGAAGCAATTTGTTAAAGAAAATGAGAAAAAATTGAAAGAATTTGGCATGTTGAGGAAATATGATGACAGTAAAAAATTCTTACAAGAGCATCCATATTTAGTTTGCGAGAATACAGCAAATTACTTAGTTGTCTGGTGTATTAATTTAGAAATGGAAGAAGTAAGTAATTTTGCAACAAATGGAGTTTTTAACAGTTAATAATTATCAAAAATTTTGTATTAAAATATATTTAACATATATTTTCAGAAACATGATTTAATGGAGCATGTTGCTCATCAATGTATATGTATGCAATATATATTGGAACTATCCAAACAATTGGAAGTTGATCCGCGGGCATGTGTCGGATCTTTTTTCAGTCGTATTCAAATTGCCGAAGTAGAATACAAAAATTCCTTCGACGATGAACTGAGGGCATTTAAGGATAGAATACGCAAGAGAGCAGCGGAAAATGTGGCTGATGCGGTCAGAGAGGCTGAGGAGGAAGAGAGAAAAGCTCGTCTAGGTCCTGGCGGACTTGATCCGGTTGAAGTGTTTGAAAGTCTTCCAGAGGTAAATAAAAATTTGTCTTGTAACATAAAAGTCAATATACTATATAGAGTGTCTTTCTTCTCTGATTTCTTTGCGCTCTGTTTCAGAGTTTACAAAAATGCTTCGAGGCGCAAGATATTCCTTTGTTGCAACAAACGATAGCCTCAATGTCAGAGGAAGAGGCGACATATCACATGAAACGTTGCGTCGATAGCGGTTTATGGGTTCCCGATGCAAAAGCCAAGGAAAAGGAGGAGCAACAAAAGGCTACGAAAGAAACACCAGATCCGGAATAACGACATTTTATTTGATCGTATCTACATATAATTATTGATACTCAGTAAAAATCAATATCTCAGTTATACAGGAGTATTCTTTATGCATAATACGACAGGTACATTAACAATAAAGTCATCTTTACGAACTCAGACAATGTGATTATTATCTCCATCAGCTTCGTTCACAGCTATGACATATGGTTTCACATGACTACTATTAAACTGAATTAATTTATAAGACTGAATTATCGTTTCATAAATAGAAAACTTGGCATATATATATATACGAAACATGTAAAAATTGTTAGCACAGAGTTATCAGTGTTAAAATGTTATACTTCTATTCTGTCTACAATTTATGTTAGCAAAAATTGTTTTCGTAAATATACATGTATATATATATATATATTATTAATCACAATTGATTATTTCGATTTTGCACGCTCTCACTACATTACTATTGTATATTAATTCGAAATAGTTATGTAATAAATAAATAAATAAATAATATATATTTAAATTTTCCCTAAAAGTGTTAAAATAATATTTTTAATTGTTTTAGCTCTCAACTTTAACCTCTCTAATTCTGGAAATATTTCTAAATATTTTTAATTTATTTGGAGGGAAGGCTAATTTATGAAAGAAGAAACAATATAATTATCCAATCAAAACTACCAAATGCTAAACTGTCACATTTAAAGTATGTTTCTTTTTTAATAGATTTATATTACATTATATTGTTTCAATTTATTATACTTTGTATTGAGCAATTTATGTATGTCTTAAATTCTCAACGACTTTATTTCATATTATCTATTTCATATTATCTTATGTATGTTAGATCCTGTAGACGTCGCTTAACAATTTCAAAAGATTCCCGCCATGAAACTCGAATCTTTGGAGCAGCGAGAATCGAGCGCTCGATTGTGCCACGAGCATACATATACCGGAAGCTCGGTCGACTCGTCCTTTTCCGGTGCGGCGTGTCACAGGCGTATAGGTAATATTTTTCGTCTTACATTATCGCTACACAATACGTTAGTTTCATCGACTGCGAGACGGTGTGTTGGCTTTCCATTGAAACGGGCGTGGTTCCTCGCTCAGTCGACGTCGTTTCCTCGACGTCGCGATACGTACGGACGATACAAAATCGAGAAGACGTGGCTTCACGATTTAGCACCGTCCTGCCTCGATATTTCATGGAAAACCTGCCTTCCGTCTCTTATAACATCTTGGCTTGTTCACTTGGCATGGCGACGTCGCCGTTAACATTCGTAGAGTCATCCATTCGTTCAGACGTCGCCGACAGTTGGTGTGATTCATCCTACCTACCCACGTACGTAACGAGAGGAATCCAAGGTAGAATTAGCGCGAGTTGCTGAGCTCTTGAAAAAATTCATTCTTTATTATACGGGGTATGTATTTAACATTATGTGACGCGTTTCTCATTTTTTTCTCGCTAGTCTCCGCGCGAAAAGTTTGATAAAGCGTCATTTATTCAAATATTTAGATTTTTTCATATTGATCTCGACTCGCGACGATTATTATGCGATTTTCCCCGTTTCAAAATCGTACTTCTTCGTTCCGTTTATGGAGACATCGTATTTCTCAATTTCGCGTTAAAATTGTGAAGATAATCGATAACGCGTAAGATTCTCTATCGTGCGATATATATTTGTATAACAAAATTAGTTAGCCGTTAACGCGATATTCCTCGAAATTGGGATTACATATTTCATTTAAAGGAAAAAATTTCCCTCTTAATCGAAACAATTTTCGCCGAATCGATTTTTGTTTAAGACGTCTGAAAAAATGTCGAGGAAGCGCTTTTGAAGCGTAGCTTGTCGCCCGCGCCATTTTCTGCAGCTAGGTAATTGCGTATAAAGTACAATACGACCGAGTGACGAAGTAATCGAAAGAGCATCGTGACGCACGCATTCTGGGTAAAATCGTTGTCGCTCAAAATGGCTGTCGAAGGAGCGATTTCCGTTTCTAAAGTCCGTTCTATATCGGGGTCCGTTTCTTTTGATTTTAAGGTAGCAACGCGCGAATCGTCGAATTGACTCGGGAAAAATCGTGGGATAATTTTCGCCCCGTTAATTCGCCCCGTGTCGCGATATTTCGCCCCGCGAAAGTTTCTCTCGAGAAACATTTTTTTACGCTTTAATGATCGCTTTTCCGGTTCGCGGACGCACGCAAAGACGGAGGAATCGTGCGACGCGTGCGCCGTTCGATTCTCCTCTCCCCACCCAGGCCGATCCATCGCCGCCGCGTCCAATAGGCTTCGTCGTCTTCGCGCCGCGACGACGGAATTCGCTGGCCCGAGGGAGGATCTGATGACGAGATGGCGCGCGCGTTGCATGTCGGGACGACGTTTCCGCGGAGAGGGGGGGGAGAGTGAGAAGAAGCGACTCGAGTTCACAAAATGGCGGTCTAGCTCGCAGGTTCGTGACCATATAGCACACGATAGTCGAATAATTTGCCGTAATGTCGAACCGCCAACCTCAATAGCGATTTGTTATCGCGGACACGTGTACGCGTGACGGTGCTACGATTGGATTCTGCGCAATTTGCATGCGGATCGCTAAGAATACGACGGGTCGTCGGTGCGACGCGTAGACGGGACCATGCAGGTGAGTGCACCTCCGGAATCTTCGATATTCAGACGCGATTTTGTCCACGTGTTTGCGGATTTTCGCGATGATTATCATCGCGTGAAACGACGATGCGTTTTACGCGTGCATTTGTGCGTGCGTGCGAATTGCACGTTGCCGCCGTGGAGTTGTTTGGAATAGGGGAAAATCGCTGTTACCCGTATGCGTTTCGGTCTACGATGCTCGAGAATAATGTCGTAAAAATTGGAAAAAACCCTCGCAGCTCGAGAGCAAAGGGTTTCTACGTGTAGGGCGGGGTCCCCCGGACCGTCCGGACTTAGAAACTTTACCCTCCTTCACCACGATTTTTCGCGACTTTACACACTTTTCCAGTCTCTCAATAACCTATAAGGTTTGTTTACGTCGCGTTAACGTGACATTTTTCACAGAAAATATCGCTGTACCATTCTAATTTTCATTGCAAACGATTCCTCACACTTTCCTTCAGTCTGGCATCACGCTTATTCGAAAATCAAAAATGTACCCATTTTTGCAAATTGAACTCGAATATCGTCGCGTACGGTCTTGTATGATAATCAGGAATGTGCGATACAATTCTCGCAGCAATTGTCCATTAATTTAACACATTTTCGTTAGAATAATGCCAGAAATATTCTATAGTTTCAACCTCTGAAAGTCTCTCACAGAAATTTTGGTTACAATTTTGCAATTTTAGTGTATAATTGAGATATGATTGAGTCTGTCAAGGGGTTTTATAACCTTTGTATATGTTATAAAAGTCTGTTCATGGCATTCTTAAAGTCCTTATAATCGCATATTTCTTTTGCATTTGTGTTTCATGATAGTGATTATTATATTATGTCAAAGTATACTATATACAATAGTTTGCTGTACGAATAAAGCATATTTTGAATGAAACTTCGAATGAAACAACGTTACGTTGTGATATGTTTGATTCAATTTGACAATAGATACATCTTGACATATAAAAGTAATATTAAAAGTATGATATATTCTTATTAATTACACATTTCTTCAAGAAAATGTGTAATTTTTAAGATAGTAACAAGTTTAGTTAATATACATTGCAAAAATTTGGCAAAATTTTAGAATAATATATTTTTTTATATGTTTCTGCTGTTATATTATGTGTAAATTATATGAAAATCATCATGATTTTGACAACAGTGTTATAAAAATGTTTACAATAATGGTAGACCAATTTAATAATTACTTATACTTAATCATGTTCACATATCTCTTTACATACTTTATTTATCTTAATTAACGAAATATACCTGTCAATTATCATAATGCATTAATAATAAGATTGGACATTTATTGAGTAAACAAAACCAAAATTGATTATTGTTTTTTCAACAGTATTTAAGCTCAAATTCTTGTATCAGCCATACATTTTTTATAATATACTACATACATTATTTTATACATTTTATAAAACTTTATAAAACTGTTGATATAAATAAAAATATATCAATTTTCATCATATCTTTTATCATTTTATCATATCATAACTGTATCAATTTATTCATATATTTTTAATAATGAGTCACATTTTTAATAACAATTCATGTGAACAATGGTATAGTCCATAGTCTGATCTATTTTAATGTTTAATCATGCTATACTGGTGACTATGTAGATTGAAAATTTAGTATGTATCTCTAACTTCTGTTATAGAAAGAGAGCCAGAAACCTTTGTTCTATATTCAATTAATGTAGATATACGAATAAAATTCTACATTGATTGTAAAAGAGAATTTTATTTTGCTCTCTATACATATTTTAGCATTTATCTTCAATATATCTGTGACTATTATATTATTATTCATTGTCATACAGATTTGTAGACATATAAAATTATATTATATAGTATTTCTATATAGTTATATAATGTAAATATATTTCATAAAATACTAGTACTTTGGATAAAATCCTAGAGAACATTTTTATTAACAAAATCGTAAAGTTTTTATTAACATTAATCTTATCAATATAAAAGATTTATATTGATATGATTAATGAATACAATTATTGTTTTAGCTAATGCACTAATTTACTTTTAACCTTTTAAAAGTAATGGAGTATATAATATATATGTATAAATATTATATGTACGTGGGATGTACAATGGACAATGTACAATATTTGCTATAAATTAAATATATAAACGTGTTTTTAATTACATGTTTATGTATACATTTAGATATCTTGATCATTAATAATCAAGATGTAAAGTTTTATGGAAATATTTAATAAATATATAAACTTACTGCAATGACAATTTCTATTATATGTTAATATCCAGACCTAGATTCAACACCTTTATACACATGTTCCTTCTATGTAAATAATATTGAAAGTGACTGCAATTATGCGTTCGTGGAAAATATGTAAAATACACTGGAATATGTAAAAATTTCGTCTGTACTTAATTTTACAAGAATAAACGTGAATAAACAAGAAATTTCTCTGCTAGAAACATGAAGATTCTTTGAACAAATAAGGGATTCCCCTTTTAGTCATGAAGAATTTCCGTGAAATTTAATATTAATAATATGTTAAATATTGTAAATACGTATTATTATCTCTGTTGCATTTTTTATTTAAGCTAAAATTATATATCGTACAAGAATAAAGCAATTATTTAAGAAGTTTCTTAAGAAATTCGTGTTGCACTTATGAGAACACAAAATGGCAGACGACAGTCACAAAATGAAGGACGGACTGTTGTGATGATGAGTTCCTGGCAACGATATTTCTGCGGTATTTCAAGTTGACTAAGAAAATAAAAGAAGATGCTCACGAAAATTCGACTGCTTTCTTCAACTGCGGGTTTATTTCCTTGTCCATTATTATAATTAATGTATAATTAATTTATAGAAAAAAATTTTCTTTGATAAAAATTTAAAAAATTTTAAAGTATTATGACAATGAACGGTAATTTGAAGATGAACTATTCCAAACAACACATGGCGAGCGACATCTTATATAAAGATGAAAAATAAAAATCACATATATTATACATGTAGCCATGTTAACTTACAGAAAACATTAGAATCTGAATCCGGAAAGGAATCCGGATCCGATTCGGAGAATGACAGCAAAAGCGATAGCTCCTCTTCTGGAAGTAATAGCGGCTCAGCATCAGGATCTGATAGGTGGGTATAGGCAAGATTCGACCATTCCCCTGAAAATCATGAGACCTGATACATAAACTTGCATCAGTGTGATTTTATATAAAATTTTCATTAAAAATCGAAAAATCCTATATATTTAAAAATTATTGTATAAGCTTTAGACGAGCTTCAGACACAGACTTCATTTGAAGAAATAAAAATAAAAACTATTACTTTCTTTAATTATTATAATTCTTTAATTTAATTTAACTTTTTAAGATATATTTTTTCTGTTTTTTTACATTCTATTAATTAGATAATTGAATATATAGTTATGGTAGAAAATGTTTATTTTATTTAGCATAGAATGAATACTTACAATGTATGAAATTAATATGCAGCAAAATATAAGAGATTGAACTGAATACAAGTATATATCAGGTTTCTCTTATGTGTAAAGGGGTTTTATCAGAATTAGTGCCATTCACAATTAGCTCCTTGTGTATTGCTACAGCTTTTCATATAGTTCTAACAATGTCTTAACAATTTTGCTAATTTTATGTATCATATTTTATTTTGGACTTTTTGTGAGCACAATCTTTCTATACATTCTACTTGTATCATAATGTTTGCTTTCTTGTACTCAAGAATTATCAGTGCAAGTGTTAGATAAGTTATATTATTATCTCAGCAGTATTCAATATTTTTGATTAATCAATAAAAAATCTTGATAAAATTATTACATTAATATATTTAAATGAAATACATATTTATTCATATTAAAAAGTTTCGAAATATATTTTAAATCTTGCGAAATTTTACCACAACGTACAATATTATTCATTTTTAAGATTTTGATTTTTATATTTAATATTCTATGTCGAAAAGAGAATACAAATCCTTTATTCTTAATAATTAAATGAAATTAATTATTTCTACATGTATAAATACGTCTTATAATATATCTTTATTCTCACATCTTATAAAGAATATACATATTTTAGAGATTAAATTATTTGAGATTAACATTTGATTATATCTGGCATCACAAAATGGAAAAGAAATTTAGAAATTGAATTTTATACTTTTATTTATTCTTTATAATTTTATTTTCTTAACATTTTTTTCACGCACGCAATTAGCAAACACTTGGATTACAATGTTTAATAGTCGTTAACAATTTTATGATTGGTTTTTTTATTTATTTTAATTACATTATTTTAAAATATATCAACTATAATTATTTAATAAATATTTAGTAAATATATTTCGAAAGGCTATGCGTCTCGTAACGTTCATACATAATCAGTGAAATATTGTCTGGCTGCTAACGCAGTGACTCTAGCTCCTCAAGCGGTTCCGGTTCCGGATCAGGCTCTGACTCAGAAAAGTCAGAGAAGTCAGATGCACCTGCTGCACAAAGCGATAGCTTCCAGAGCAAAAGCTCGAATCACAGCACAGAAACAAAACTTAGAGTTAAACATGAGTCTAGCCGTGAATGGGACGAGAATCCTGACATATATGGCATCAGGAGATCGGGACGTTCCAGGAAGGAACCTGACAGGCTCGCGACAAATCGCGAGAGCGACAGCGATGGTCGCAAGAAGTTTAAAAAGAAAGGGTAAGTTAAAAGTCCCACGGGAAAAATTTCGGCGCTCGATGTCTCTAATCGCGTAATTTAGACTGGTGCTACAATTATAACTTACAGAACTGTATAATGTAAGAGAGATTGTTATAATTTTAAACAAGTATCAAATTATATATTTTTATACTTTATTGAATTGTGTAAAGTGTCATATGCTAGTTCAGAGATAATAACGAACTCATAATTATCACTTCAGAAGTAGTGTCGAATAGATTATGTGTCAATACAGTTAACCTGTATCTTGAGCTTTAATTATATATTGTATTCATATTATAAAGAGTGTACATCTTGCAATTATGTACTGCTCAGTTGCCTCATCAAAATCTTTTGATACACGTATTTATATATATCTGTGATATACATGAATTTTATATTTGTGTTTGTGCTAATTTCTGTTTACACTTATCACTATATTGTATACATATATATGTATTATATGTTTATGACTACTGTAAATTCTATCTATAATTTATCAATATTGATTAAATTGACACAGTGCCAGATAATTTTAATATTTTGATACCTGAGAGTGTATCAAATATGAATGTAAAAATTTATTACATTATTTATAATAGTTTTTTAACTCAATAGTCATAGCAAAAAATCATTTTACTTTTCATTTTAATAAATTTTTAGTATATTATATTATAAAATTTGCTACACATATTATACATACATATATATATTTTGATTATATAAACTCACGCTTATAAGCGTGTATATGTTTTTCTTTTGGTTTGCACTAATTGAATTTAACTTTGGTTTTGCATATTAACTTATTACTTTCTGTGCTTATTACACTTTACAATTTACTTCACATGTGTTTTACATTCTATATGTTATCTTGAATATATTAAAAGCTTTTAATAGATATAAGTTAATATAATAGATGTGTTTTATGTGTTGCAAAATATATAAGCTACAATATTTTCTAAAATAATTACAGTTTTGTGTGTGTGTGTGTGTGTGTGCGCGCGCGCGCGCGCGTGCGTGCGTGCGTGTGCGTGTGTGTGTGCGTGCGTGTGTGTGTATGTATATATATATATATGATTTACTCTATTTTTTAATTCACACAATTTCTGAATTTATGGAATTTATTTCTTTTATAAGTTTTAATCTTAAATTATGCAAATAATAAAGATGACAAAAGATACTGGAACTGGAAATAAAATTCGAATTTTAATTTTTTTATGTAATTTTCTGTAATTATATTTTTTTATTATAATTTATATCATACTATATTTATTCTGCATTTTTTATTGTAAACATATTGAAAACAATAGTTTTTATTAAAAATTATATAAGAAAATTTTAGTAACTGAATATCTGAGTTAAATTCATGTAGTTAATGAATGTGTGACAATTATAATCACAAATCTAGTCAAATCGGTTTTAACATTTACAATTTTATATACATATGATTTACTTTACTTTGTAGTTCACACAATTCCTGGAATTCTGAAAGCTCAGATTCCGAATCTGACGAAATTGAAAATCGAAGGCCGCCTCCTAGCAAGTCCTTGAACAGACGCGCGGCGCAAAAAGCGAAAGAGAAAGCCAAAGTGCGAAAGAAGCGAATTTCTGAATCTTCTGAAAATTCTTCCTTTGATAGTGATGACAATAGAAGGTATGTGTTGAAAAAAATTAAGCAAAAGGGTGCATATAAAAATATAATAAATTATAAAAATATAACAAATTTCGTTAATTATAATAAACTTAATTATCAGGCAAGTCTCTAGACGGACTGGCACAGCAGTTAGCTATAAAGAAGAAAGTGAAGAAGGAACTGATAGTGAAGATTTGGTTGAAGTTGAAGAATCGAATACTGCATCAGCAGAACCTGATAATGCGGAAACTATTGAACAAATTTTGGGACAGAGAGTGGGCAAGAAAGGAGGTTGGTTTGTTCTTTATATATGATACTGTATTTAAGTATTAATCAAGATATTAGATAGTTGTAAATACATATATTACATATAGAATTATTTGCAGTTACCGGTAACGTAACAACAATTTATGCTGTTGAAGAAAATGGCGATCCCAATCCAAAGGATCTAAGTAACGTAGAGACCGAAGTACAATATTGGATAAAATGGAAAGGTTGGTCTCACATACACAATACATGGGAATCAGAGGAATCTTTGAAAACACAAAAGGTTATTAATAAATTTTCTAATGTATATTTATTAATGTATATTAAATCATTTTATGATTTTAGGAATTATTCTTAATATTAATTTTTATTAATCTTATTAGGTGAAAGGATTAAAAAAGTTAGACAATTTTATCAAACGTGAACGTAGACTGGAACAGATGAGAGAATGTATTGAATCAGAAGATTTGGAATACCTTGAATGTCAGTTGGAACTTAAAAATCAACTTCTGAAAAGTTACAACAACGTTGAAAGAATTATAGGTATATTTTGATTTGCATTGATATTTGTATCTTGAAAAAATACTTTAAATAATATGTTATAAAAACTTTTATGTGTATATAAATATAAATTATTATATAATAATTATATAATAATTATATAAATATAAATTATTATATAAATCATTATATAAATATATGTTTTTCTGTCAGCTGATTATAAGAAACCAGACTCGGAACATCCTGATTATTTCTGTAAATGGGAGAATCTACCATATGCTGAGGCTACATGGGAAGATGGAGCTTTGATAGTGAAGAAATGGCCAGAAAAGATAAAAGAATTTCGCGACAGGGAGGATTCTAAAAGAACACCAAGCAAACATTGTAAAGTTCTTAAATCTAGACCTAAGTTTTATCAATTGAACGAACAGCCTACTTATATGGGCAAAGAAAAGGATTTAATATTGAGGGATTATCAAATGGATGGAGTTAATTGGATGATTCACTCCTGGTGTAAGGAAAACAGGTACATAAGTACTTCTATAATAAATAATAACAATGTGTCTAAAATTATTATATTTATATTCAATTTATTTTGATTAATCATATCTTTCTATAGTGTTATATTAGCTGACGAGATGGGTCTCGGCAAAACAATCCAAACAATATGCTTCCTTTATTATCTTTTTCACACGCAACAACTTCATGGGCCGTTTTTACTAGTAGTTCCTCTGTCAACAATGACTTCCTGGCAAAGAGAAATGTCTCAATGGGCACCTGATATGAATTTCGTCATTTATTTGGGTGATGTCAATTCGCGCAATGTTGTATGTGTTCTTTATTTTGCAATATCTTTATCTACATATATACATATACACACACACACACACACACACACACACACACACACACACACATGATATATTGCAACTTTAAATAAATTGTATAAATTCTTCTTTTCAGATTAGAGAATATGAATGGTGCTATCGAGGATCGAAGAGATTAAAATTCAATGTCATACTTACGACATACGAAATAGTACTTAAAGATAAAGCACTATTGGGTGCCTTAAATTGGGCAGTACTGCTAGTGGATGAAGCTCATCGATTAAAAAACGACGATTCTCTTCTGTACAAAGCACTTAGTGAATTTCACACTAATCATCGTTTGTTGATCACTGGTACTCCATTACAGAATAGCTTGAAAGAATTGTGGGCTTTATTACACTTCATTATGCCTACCAAGTTAGTTTCTATTTGAATTTTCCTCTATATTTAATATTTCTGATCATATACATATCATTTTACAGATCGTTTTCATTTCTTATTTAAATCTTGTATGTAATGCATTAATTTAATATAGATTCGTCTCATGGGAAGAATTTGAGAAACAACATGATAATGCTGCACAAAAAGGATACTCCAAACTACATAAGCAATTGGAGCCATTTATTTTGCGCCGAGTTAAAAAGGACGTTGAAAAATCTTTACCTGCTAAAATTGAGCAAATTTTACGAGTAGAAATGACTTCCCTGCAAAAACAATATTATAAATGGATATTGACTAAAAATTACGATGCATTAAGAAAAGGCATGAAAGGATCCAGTTCGACATTTTTAAACATCGTGATCGAATTAAAAAAATGTTGCAATCATGCTTTTCTTACAAAACCGAACGAGGCCGAAAGGGAAAAAGGCAATGGGGATTATTTGCAGACACTCATCCGTGGCTCCGGGAAATTAGTACTTTTAGATAAATTATTAGTGAGATTGCGTGATACTGGACACAGAGTATTAATATTCAGTCAAATGGTCAAAATGTTAGACATTCTCGGTGAATATCTGCAAAAAAGACACTTCCCATTCCAAAGATTAGATGGCAGTATAAAAGGGGAACTGAGGAAACAGGCATTAGATCACTTCAATGCTGAAGGATCACAGGATTTTTGTTTCCTGTTGTCGACGCGAGCCGGCGGTCTCGGCATTAATCTTGCCACTGCGGATACTGTGATAATTTTCGATTCCGATTGGAATCCGCAAAATGATTTGCAAGCTCAGGCCAGAGCACACCGAATAGGACAAAAGAATAAGGTGCGTTCGCGATTGTTTCAAAATTCGATGCTCACTTGTGTGAAAATTTATGGGAAATTTCAATCTAACCCAATTAACATTCTGTATAGGTCAATATTTATCGACTGGTTACCAAAAATTCTGTCGAAGAAGAAATCGTAGAACGTGCAAAGCAGAAAATGGTCTTGGACCATTTAGTGATACAGCGAATGGATACAACCGGACGGACAGTATTGGATAAGAAGAATGCAGGGACCAATAGCAATCCATTTACCAAAGAAGATTTAACTGTTATTTTGAAATTCGGCGCAGAGGATCTGTTTAAAGATGAAGAAGATGGAGATGAAGAACCAACGGTAAGTTTATTACATTCTTTTACATTTTTGTGCGATTAGTACTGAAGATTTTTAATTCAAAACAATATGATAAAATATTCTATTAGTATTTATAATATATAACATTTGAAATTTTTTGAATGCAATTGTACACTTATTTAATATATATTTAAAATCGATTCAAGATACATGTGCTTTACACTACAACTTTTTTCCTTTATAATTTTCTGTAATACAAGTTGTTTTTAAGAGTTTTTAGAATTTCTTTTATTTCATTCTGATTTTTACAACAATTCTCTTGAACTATTTTTCCATTTATAATTTTTTATATTACACAATTATTACACTATTACGCAATTACATTAAAATACAAGAACAAATAAAAAATAAAGAACATTTTAATTTTGCATTAGCATTAAAATAGAGATTAAGAGAAAATCTCAAAAAATGGAGTATAAATATTTATAAATTTTTTAAAATTAGTGTGATATCGATGAAATATTAAGAAGAGCCGAAACAAGAGATGAAGGTCCGACAACAGTTGGCGATGAATTATTGTCCGCTTTTAAAGTAGCTAGTTTTAAACCTACCTTTGAGGAGGATTTGGAACCTATTAATCAGCCGAATGATAACGATGATGAAAGTAAAGACTGGGTAAGCATCTTTTTTTATCTTTTTTAATTGTATTCTTTTTTTTTGTCTATTTTTTTTATCTTAAATGTCTAAATGAATAAATTATTTATATTGCAATTACAAATTTTTATTGAGAATAAAAATTATTATTATTGTGTTGTATTTTTAGGCTGAAATCATTCCGGAAAACTTTCGAAAGAAGGTAGAAGAAGAAGAAAAGTCGAAGGAAATGGAAGATCTTTATTTGCCACCGAGAAGTCGGAAAACACTTCAGCAAATCAATCAGGGCGAAGGTATAGCTTCTTTTAAAATACTTGCAAAGACACATTTATGCGAAAAAATACTTTTTCCTCATAAATATGAAATATATAAGAACAAAAGTGAATTCTATATTTAGGAAGAAGCAGAAAGCGTAAAAAGGTACAGGATGACAGCGAAGAAGGGGAGGAGTCGGGTAGCGAGGTGGAAGGTAGTGACGATGAAAGACCTAAGAAAAGAGGTAGACCGAGAGTTTTGCCGCGCGAGAACATCAAGAGTTTCACAGATGTTGAGGTTTGTAACGAGTTTCATTTTATGCAATATTGTTTTATTTCTCACTTCTATGTTCTTTATTATAATTTTTCGTTGCAGATACGAAGATTCGTTAAAAGTTATAAAAAGTTCCCGGCGCCCTTGAAGCGATTGGAAGATATCGCAGCTGATGCTGATTTACAAGAGAAACCAATGTCGGAATTGCGCTTCTTGGGCGAACAATTGAAATCTAGATGCGACATGTGCTTAGTCGAATTTGAGAATACGGCGAAAGAGAATAAAACTGGCGAGGAAGAGGGCAAGGGACCCGGTCGTAAGAGAGGACGAGGACCTACTTTCAAGATGGGCGGTGTTATGGTGAACGCAAAATCATTTTCAGCCGCAGTTAAAGAACTTGAACCTTTGGAGCAAGCTTTGCCATCCGATCCCGAGCAACGCGCCAATTGGCACCTCGACATTAAGTGAGTTTTTAAATCAGTTATATTTATCTTTTTTTTGTATAAAACTCGATTTAAAAAGATTGAAATAAATAATGAAAAATATCAATTCGGAATATTTTTTAAGATATTTTTTGTCACTTTAGATCAAAGCCAGCAAACTTTGATTGTGAGTGGACTTCCGAGGATGATTCGAGATTATTAAGGGGTATATATCAACATGGCATGGGTTCGTGGGAAGCAATAAAAATGGATGCTAGTTTGGAACTGGGAGATAAGATTTTCCCTAATGGCAGTAAAGTACAACTCAAACGTGTGAACGCACGTGCGGAATATCTTCTGAAGATTTTGAAGAAACAGATTGATCTTAAGTTAGGAGTGGTAAGGTCATTTTGCATATGGCATATTAACGAGTGTATTTTTATTTGTCTTTTTATTTTTTAACAGGATTATGTCTTTCTCCTACAATTAGAAACCGAATATAAGGTAATATCCTGACTTTCCTCTATCCTTTTATTCCTTCCTATATCTTGATGAATAGTTAAAAGATATAAATATGATAAATAAAAAAGTAATAAAAGTGTGAAAAGTTTGAACTATGAATATTAATATATATTTAAATGAAGCTCTTCAGCTATACGAGTTGATTAGATTCAAGCATTTAAATTTCTCTAATAAAATGATTTAATTTCTTATTTATTTTATTTATTAACTCTGCATTTCTTAATTTTGTTATATAACCTACTAGCAGCGCCATTGCATTTTTGTGGTATTTTTGATGAACATTAAAAAATGTTATATCAAATAGAAAGTTTTACTTTATCATCATTGTTGCTCTCAGTATTATAAATAATTTCATTCATACTTTCAATATATATGTTGCTGTAGCAGCGCCTCTGGAATTGATGTACAAAATATGTCGCTGTAGTGGCGCCTATGCAGTATAAAGAGCTAATATATATTATTATATAAAATACGTTTATTGTATATAAACAATGCTTTACATTCATATATAAACAATATATGAGTTAAACAATTATTTTAGGCACGAATGAGAAAACCAAGGAAGACTAAGGAAATGAAAACAGCGATCACTAAAGAGATTGTAGAAGATAATGATACTTCTGGTGATGAAACTAAGAAATCAAAATCCAAAAATGATAAAGTGAGTTTAAAAAAAAAAAGAGATTTTTTATATTTTGTGAGTTTACATAATAATTACATATTTATCTATGTATATTTCACTATTACAGTCTGGAACTAAGAAAGAAGAAGATATTGTTGCAAAGAAAGAAGTAAAGGATGAAATTGATGATTTATCTGATGATAAGAAAAAGGATAAGAAAATTAAAAAGGAAAAGAAAGAGAACAAGAAAGCGAAGAAAAATAAGCAAGCCGCAGGTCCTATGCATTTTACTGCAAATAACGAACCAAGAGCTGTTGATGTAATTGGTGAATTGGATCCTCCAATATTTGATGAGGTTAATATTATTCTCTTAATAAAAGATATACTTTTCGTTTGTATCGATCTAAAAAGCATGTCAAAAATAATTGAAATTAAAAAAAATTATATATCGTATAGAATAGTATTGTATTTTATATACAGTGTAAGGAGAAAATGAGGCCAGTGAAGAAAGCATTAAAGGCTCTGGATACACCAGATATGTCTCTGAGTGAGGAGGAGCGAGTCGCTCGTGCGCGTCGATGCCTTTATCAAATCGGAAATCATATCAATACATGTCTTACGGAATATAAAAATCCTGAACAAATAAGTGAATGGAAAAGTAACCTCTGGTACTTTGCTTCAAAGTTTACAAACTTCAAAGCAAAGAAGCTTTATAGGATGTATAAGAATTTGGTAAAGCAAGGTGGCGATACCAATGGCGGTACTACATTGAGTCCTGACAAAAAAGAAGATACTTCCAATACTACAAAGGTACTGCATTAAGTTTTTTAGTTTTTCTCATAAAAAATATAGATAACAAATTTAAGTTGTAATTTCATTTTATTTATCAGAAACACAATGAAAGATCGTCTCACGATAAACAGACGGAAAGTAGCAGCAGTAACAAAGACAGCAGAATAACAAAACGTAAAATTGACGATACTGAGGAGAATTCAAATAGCAGTACACAAAGTAAGAAACAGAATATTTCTAATGTCAGCAGCAGTATCAGCAGCACGTCCACCGTTACTATCGGTGCTATTACGATTACTCCTATAACATCAACGCCAAATTCCACATCAAATACTACGAACAGCGCAGAAACATCACGACATAAAGAGCAAAAAGAATCGAAGCATAAAGATATGAAAAGAGATAGGGAGCGTGACAGAGATAGAGATAGAGGACACAATGATAGGGGTATGGATAGGATAAGCGGAGGAAAGGACGACAGGATCAGGAGAGACAGTGGAGGATATAATATGGGGCATTACAGTGGCAGCAGAGAGGACGATCATTGGTTACCCAGAGATGGAAGAGACATGAGAGACGGCAGGTACGGGTAAGATCGTATTTTATTTTATACATATATAGATATATAGATATATACAAGATGTCCCGAAACTCATGATCAATCTTTCAAAGACAGATTCCTGGGATCATCTGAAGACGATTTTTCCTCAACGAAAATGTCGAGGCACTAATAATTTTCGAATTATAAGTAATTGAAAATAAGGGGTTTTTCGTAAACTAAGCTTTGTAGAAATAAAATATTAACAAAACCACATTCTTCGATTAATTTTAAATAGAGTTTGCTTTAGTTGAGTTTTAATTTACTTAATTGCAAAGATATATGATGACAAAAATCGGGAACAAAAAATGATGGTCTTCATCGACATTTTCGCTGAGGAAAAATCGTCTGCAAATCCTAGGAATCTGTCTTTGAAAGATTGATTATGTGTTTTGGGACACCCTGTATATATATATCGTGATATCAAAGGACAAGTATATAATGCAACGTGTATATAAATTTACATCTCCATATTTAGTTTAATTTGCTTCGTTTAACTTGTCCTTAGTACACAAATACTTAGAGCGCTAAATTTGCAACATTGAATAAAATTACTATTTATATTAATTGCTTTAACTGTTGTAATTTTATTTTCCGACAGATTCGGAGATCACAAACGCGATCGCTTTGATATTTATAACCGAATGTCAGGCGGTTATCACAGAGACAGAGATAGAGATCGAGATCGTGGTATGCACATGAATGACAAGAGAAGGTGAATAATAACAATTTTTATTTAATCTCTCATTATAAAAATAACTTGTAATACAATACTCGTAATTTACAAATATAACGTAATCTATTTCATTTGAAATTAAATATTTCAGTGATTATTACCGATATTCGTCGGGACCGCCGAGTTATGGATACAATCCGGGTAGTTATGGCGATAGTAGCGGTGGTGGCGGTTATCCTCCAACGGATATTGCACCGAGTCATTTTAGAGGTCGCGGATATGGAGGAGATAGCTATTCTAATTGGCGGCCGAACAAGGATTATAGGCGAGACTATGATAGAAGGCCACCACCACCAAATGCCAACTCCTAGTGCTTCTTTCCTCTTCGGTTGTGACGTGATAGCAGTACCATCTTATATATGATCTTAAATGAAAGCTGGTTTTACGTGTCTCTACATGTAAGATATGGTGATAAACATGTACAGTAATCTTGTGACATGAATAAGAATACATGTATATATAAAAATCTTGACGCTGCAGCGTGTTGGTTGCTATAGAATACTCTAAAATACTAGACGGAACGTATTCTGAACACCCTGGAGCGTCAATTGAACCATATTTTTTGCCGGAGTATCTTTCGTTATGTATAATAAATAAACTGCTTCCGCGCTATGCGCATATTTTGCATTTTCGACATTGTAAATATGTGCGTAAAATATTCAGTTTAGATATATTACTCACGCACATGAATGCAAAAATTGAAATCCCATAATATCTCGTTTCACTTATCATTACGAATTATTCTGATTCTATTCCGACATTATTAAATATTTGACTATGTTAACAATTAAATAGAAATGGATATTGTGTAGCAATGCCTATAAAATTGTATAAATTGTTTTATTAATTACTATCATAACATTTCGGTATAAAAAAAGATTGAATATATATTAAATAAATATATTCCAAAGAAATATGCAATTGTACGAAATTGCTCGATTTAATCTGGCAATATATATATATCAATTTATAAGGATTTTACTTTAAACGACCAAACTGGCAAGTAAAGCTTTATTTATTGAAAGTTTGACAACGTTTCGACCTTAGGTTTAGATCCTTTTCAAGTCTATAATAAGAAAAATTACAAATTTAAAATGAACGTATTAAAATTATAAACGAGTTTATGGAAAAGAACGCAAACGCTAGTAATAACAAAAAGTATTCGATGCAGGGAAGAACAATGTAACATACCTTAATAAACGTGCAACGGAAGGATTATAAATATGACAGTCACATTACATGTCAAAACGTCGACTGTGTAAAAACACAGAACAAAAACAGTGTCGACGAAGAGCACAACGTCAATAACATCAAATATATTCGATGATATTATAAATAGGGTTTAAATTTTCAGTGTCCCTTTGTAAATTAATTGCATTTTCATGATTTTTAATGGAAAACATTTCAGCTATTTCTCTTTTTTTCCGGTGTTTTTCATTGTGCAAAATCAAAGATGTTGTCCATCCAAAATCATGTGCAAATTCTATACACAGTCGACGTTTTGACATGTAATGTGACATACTTATAACATTCTTCCGTTGCACGTTCATTAAGGTATGTTACATTGTTCTTCCCTGCATCAAATACTTTTTTATTATTACTAGCGTTCTTTTCCATAAACTTGTTTATAATTTTAATGCGTTCATTTTAAATTTGTAATTTTTCTTATTATAGACTTGAAAAGGATCTAAACCTAAGGTCGAAACGTTGTCAAACTTTCAATAAATAAAGCTTTACTTGCCAGTTTGGTCGTTTAAAGTAAAATCCTTATAATTTTATTACTGGCGATTTATAACAAGAATTAAGTTATTATATATCAATTTGTTTCACATGATAACAAAATATCAGAAGCAGAGAGACAATTCATTTATTTATTGAAATTAATCTATATGCAAATCAGAATAGAAATACAATTCAGGCCACCTTTTTCCCATATCTAACAATCTTATATAATTCAAGAGGAATAAAAATAAATAAGAATACTATTTTTGCATTCATTATTTTATATAATGGTTTTTAACCTAAATCTATGAAACTATTATATATTGTAAATATTAGTATAAGACTGATAATTATATTCACATTCATATTCGAATTATTGAATTATATTTATACTGATTTTTTTAACTTTTATTTTTTTATTATTGCAAAATTGAGTTGTAATTTAATTATTTCTCATACTCTACTAAATAAAGAAAACATAATGTTATATTAAGTATGATTCAATATTAAAAGAATATAATTATCGATTTTATGCTAATATTCATATCATATTGGTTTTATAAATATTGGTTAAAAATTATTATATCATAAAATAATTGCAAAAATATTGTCTATTTTTATTCTCGAATCAATATTCTGGAAAAAAGGGCAGTCTGAATTGCATTTTTGTTTTGCTTTACGCATTATGTTAATTAAATATAAGTAAATACTGTGTAGCGCAATATCTAAAATTGTAATATCTAAAACTGTTTTAATCGCAGTCATAAGTAAATTCTATAAAGCGGATTGAATAATGAATGAATACAATTGTATATTCCAAAGAAATACAATTGTAGAAAATTACTTGATTCAATCGGGCAATATATATTAATTTATTTTGCTTGAATATCAGCAGTAGAGGGACAATACGCATATTTATTAAGAATTCTCATCAAAATTAATCTATATGCAAATCAAACAAATACAATTCAGGCCGCACTTTTTTTCCATAGTCTTCTGATATTTGTGATTCAAAGAGAAATAGACGAGAATACTATTTTTACGTTCATTATTTTATTACAAAGTTTTTTAATCTAAATCTATGAAACCAATGTGACATATTGTAAATATTAGCATAAGACCGATAGTTATATTCCGTTTGTATCGAATTTGTATTGAATCATACTTAAATGCAGCATTACGCTTTCTTTATTTAATAGAGTATGAGATTTAAAACCTAATCTTGTATTAATCAAAAAAGAAAAAAAAAAGAAATCGTATATAAGAGATTTTATATAACTGGCAATTTTATTTCTGTAGAATATTAATATTTTTCAGTTCAGAAAGTTTCGACAGATTTCAAAGAAATTATGGGGATAATTAATCATGTTTACTCCAATATTAATAAAAAACAGTTGATAATCTTTTCTGTAGAACTTCTGAAATGTTTTATATCCATATAAAAACAAACAGTTGAAAGTCGGGTTCTTATCGTAATTATAGTTTTTATGAGAACAAAGAACAATGTATGTGTGTATATATGTAGGTGTATGTGATGCGTGCGCGCGTGTGTAATATTGTAGATTTTTCGTAAATGAAAATACATGTTATCCTGTATAATTCGAGATTATCAAGATTATATGCTTGAATATTGTGTCCTTATTAGCATATTACAAAAATAAATTATTTTACGTATTATTTTATGCTCGTCAAACTGCAATTTTTGTGTGCATTTGTGTAAATAATGTATTTAGTAAGCAGAAAAATATTCGTGATTATACAGATTCATATTAAAGAGGAATGCTGATTCATATTTTGTCTTACATAATCGCGTTCAGAGACAGGATAACGCTACTAACTATATAATGAAAATGATAATGAAAATTTGATATTCTGTATATTTTCATTTGCGAAATAATGTTTAAATAAAATAGTGAGCTATTTATAATTCATTACATTAGTGGCCGATTATGAGCGATAATGATGCTAATTACAAAGAAAAATGATACGTTGTAAATATTCAAAGATTAAAATAAATATAAATGATATATATAGTGAAATAGTTTAAAATCATGCATATTAAGATACATGTAAAGCGATTATAACAACGTATTTTATCTATTGTAGATTATTCAGCGTTTCTGAAAATATATCTGCAGAAAAATTTTTCATGGTATAATTGTGATCGTCATTTGTGTTTGATCCAATATTATAATTCGAAATCCAATATTATAATTTAATATTAACTCGATAAAAAATTAATATCTTACAAATTGCTACATAATTTAACATAAGCAAGAATTAATTATAGAATAAGTAAAACAATAAATCAAGCTTTTATCACTAAGTTTTAAAATTTAAAAAGATGATGTGGTACGATGTATCAATCACATGATTCAGCAAAAAAAGCCGCCTTCCAACAATTGCAATTCATGAGTCCAATTGATGTGTATGCTCGTTTGGCTTTTTTGAATCTAATAATAAAGCATACGCCATTTAGATTCATGAATGAATTTTGCAATAATTGCAGTTTTTTTGTTGAACGCAATCAATCTCTCCGGTATTTAATAACGAAGTGAGAATATGCGTTAACTGTATTGTTTATTAGTTTTACCTTTTCATTAAAACTAAAGTGATTATTGATTCCTTCAATGTATAATTTTTAATTCTATTATTATTGATTCCTTCAATGTATAATTTTTAATTCTATAATTTTTGTATTGATTTTAGAATTTATGTAATTTACATATAATAAATATAAATGTTAAATTTTTTTGCATGAGACAGCTAATGTACATGTACTCGCTATAGCGGCAGCTAGCGGCAATTAAGTGCATACATTGTTTAAATAGGCGTGTCTCTCTCCAGTGTACCACTTCCAGTAATATTAGCCAATGATAGTCGGGTACAGAAAGGATGCCATTTTTGATGTACGTCTATCAATAGTAATCGATAGCCGGGTAATCGTTAATGTGCATTGTGAGACGTGAGACACGTACGCATTTAGCTGCCACTTTGTGCGATTTGATGCGACGCAATTTCACTTTTTCAGGAAAGAAAATTCTCAATTCTTAATTCGCTAAGGTATTGTGCCTCGTATACATAAGCTTGAATACGTAATTTTTTAGGTTTATTTTTTTACATATCGCATGTCTTTTACATATCACGCACAACCGGTTTGTCGATTATCGCGTAAAAAAAAGTGTTCAGGGTACAAGTTAAATTATAATTTATAAGTCATCATCCAAAGTTCGATTCATTTTTACTAAAATTTGTAAAATCATTAATTACATCATTAATTATATAAAATGTGATTGTAGATTGAATTTATGGTATATTTATACATATTTTAAAAAATATTGTAATCTTTAACAATATCTCTTTATTTTTTTATTTTTACTATATTTACTATCAGTAAAATTTTTTCATTTAATATTATTTGTTAAAAATTTTTTTTTTTCTTTTTATCATTTATAAATATATTTATGTATAATTTGTATATATAATTTATATATCATTATATAATATTTTATATAATATTTTATATAATATTTTAATAGATATTTCTTAAATTTTTTTTCTGTAATTTTATTACTAATATATAGACATATTGTCATTAGGTATATGTAAATGAGTGAAAGAACATAGTTGAATAAAATTTGAATGACTTAGTAATAATATGGTTGCTTAGAAAGAACCAAGTTTAATTTTCTTGAGGTTTAATTATATTCCTGGTAGATATTTTTATCATTTGCATGACTATAAAAAATCTCTTGTCAAATTAAAAATATAAGTTTTTTTTTATTACTATTTTTTAAATAAATATTTTGTGCTGCAGAATATTAAAAAAATGGCGAGCGATCGTTTGGATATAATAATATTTGGTGCTACTGGATATACTGGAAAATTTGTTGTAAAACATGCAGTACATCTTTGCAAGGAACACAAGTTGAGATTTGGTGTTGCTGGTCGTAGACAAGAAGCTTTAGAAGCTGTCGTTAAGGAATTTGCCTCAGATATTGGTAAAATTAATTTTATTACATTTTTAATTTAATCTTTAGAATTTAAGATTTTAATTTAATTATTTCATGATATCCAAATGATTTTATATATTATTGATGACAATATACATTGCGCATTTTCCTTTTAGAAAATGTACCTATTATTTTGGCTGATGTAAAAGATGAAGAGTCTCTCACAGAAATGACAAGACAAGCAAAGATAATTGTTAATTGTTGCGGTCCATATAGATTTTATGGAGAACCAGTTGTTAAGGCTTGTATTACTACTTGTACTCATCATGTCGATGTCAGTGGCGAACCACAGGTGATACAATAAATATAGTTTTACAACAAATATTATAATAACTATTTATTTATATTTTTTTATTTATATTTATATTTATTGATATTTTCAATATTTTTCAGTATATGGAAAAAATGCAATTGCAATATAATAAAGCAGCACAGGAAGCTGGTGTTTATATAGTAAGTGCTTGTGGCTTTGATAGTATTCCTGCCGATTTAGGAATCATTTTTACGCAACAAAAATTTGGAGGAGAAGTTAATACTATTGAAACATATCTAAAATGGTGGACAACTGGGGATGTAAAAGGTTCTCTTCTGAATTATGGAACTTGGGAGTCTTTAATATATGGCATAACGCATCATAATGAATTACGAGAATTGCGTACAAAATTATATCCTAACAAATTACCCAAATTCACACCAAAACTGAAATCAAAGTATGTATCTTGTTTATTATAATTAAATATTTCCTCTATATATATATATATATATATATATATATATATATACATATGTATGTATGTATGTATACAAATGATTAAGAATTATACAAGAGTATATGTTATAAAAAAGTATGTGTTTATATATATATATATATATATATATATATATATACAGGGTGGGCCAGATAAAGTGTTACAGTTTAATATCTTTGAAATGGCTAAATGGATCTTAAAGTTCTTGAATTCGATTTTCTCGATTTGATGTGCTTTTTCACATGGACTTATTTTCATTTTCCGCAATCGGCCCTTCGTGGGGTGGGGGGCACCAAGTTCCGTTTTTTTAAATGGCACCTTCCCAAAAAATTAATATTAATGGATTCTATGTTGAAAAAGAAGTAACTTTTATTCGAAAAAATTTTTTTTACAATCATTAATTTCCGAGCTACAATTATTCAAAATTTTTCGGAGCGCCGAACTTCACACTTATGTGAAACAGTGTTTATACAATCTTAATTTATAGTAGAATTTTATGTTGAAAAAAAGTAACTTTTATTTTAATAAGTGTTCAAAAAGCATACCATGTACTTCCAAGCACTTAAGTAATCTTTCGATAATATTTCTGCGAACACTGAATAGCATAGCTGGTGTAATTCATGCGCAAGCAGTCCGAATTCGTTCCTTCAATTCTTCTCTCGTAGTAGGAACTGTGCTAAATGCTTTTTCCTTTAGATTGAGAGTATAAACACTGTTTCACATAAGTGTGAAGTTCGGCGCTCCGAAAAATTTTGAATAATTGTAGCTCGGAAATTAATGATTGTAAAAAAATTTTTTTCGAATAAAAATTACTTCTTTTTCAACATAGAATCCATTAATATTAATTTTTTGGGAAGGTGCCATTTAAAAAAAACGGAGCTTGGTGCCCCCCACTCCACGAAGGGCCAATTGTGGAAAATGAAAATAAGTCCACGTGAAAAAGCACATCAAATCGAGAAAATCGAATTCAAGAACATTAAGATCCATCTAACCGTTTCAAAGATATTAAACTATAACACTTTATCTGGCCCACCCTGTATATATATATATATATATATATATTCATGTTAATCATACATATTACATAGATGAAAATATAACGCAGATAAATAACGAAGATAAATAACGCAGTAAAAATTAATAATAAGCAACATTATCTTTTACTATAAGAATAATTGAAGTGAAGACACATTGTTATTTTTTTATAATTCTAAATTTTCACATTATATATTTTAATATTTTTGTTTATTGCAGGATACTACATAGAAGTGATGTTTCTGAAGGATGGTCAACTCTATTTTTGGGTTCCGATCGTAGTGTCGCTCTCCGTTCGCAACGATTCTTGTATGATAAATACAAAGAGAGGCCTGCACAAGTGCAAACTTATGTCACATTTCAGTTAGTATTGTATTAATAGAAATATCACAAATATTAGAAAATAATTTTCATATTAATATATGTTATTTTCACTATTAGATCATTCTGTACTTTCATTATGATTGCCATTGCTGGTATGATTTTGGGCCTTATGACACGCACAGCATTCAGTCGTAATTTACTTCTAAAAGTATGTATGAAAGTATTTGTAGTACAAGTATATTTATAATACAAGTATATTTGTAATACAAGTATAATATGTGTAAAATACGTTTATAAAATTATATTTTATGGATGAAATCTAGATAAAGTAAATATAATGTTTGTAGTATCCAGCTCTATTTTCATTCGGTTTTATAAGTCATGAAAATCCGAAATGGGAAACGCAAAAACAAACGCATTTTTCCGTAACATTCAAAGCTCTTGGATGGACTGAAAAATTGGCTGAACCTACAGATGAGCACACAAATGCACCTAATAAGAAAGTAATTACAAAAGTTAGCGCTGCCTCTCCTGGATATGATATGACTAGCATTGCATTGATCTTATCAGCAATTACAATTCTTAAGGAAGCTGATAAAATACCTGACAAGTAAGTAATTCGCTACATTTATCAATGTGACATACTCTACATTCTATTACAATTTAATTTTACTGAACTTTGATTTTATTCTTATATTTAAATATATTTTTATAGTGGAGGAGTACTTACACCTGGTGCTGCATTCGGTAAAACTTCTTTGATTGAGCAATTAAATAAAAATAATATTAAATTTGAGGTGATATCATCTACTGAAATATAAAAATATCAAAAGATTCTATAAAATTTTCTTTATATATATTTACAGTGGAGTTGGAAATGTGGTGGGATATTTTTAACACATTTTGTAATCAGATTTATATTTTATACTAATATATTTTTATAGCTTTTGAGTAAACTTCTTATGCTTATATGCATATTTCAAGATATTTTAAGAGAGCTAAAAATCATGTCTAATTGTATCTATGTTCTAATAGACAATTAATAATTTTCTATAGAATTATATGTAATATGCATATTAAGATTGAGGTAATATAACATTTGATATATGGAAAATACAATTATTATTTTGTGATTATATTCATTAACAAATTTTTTTTACATGTTATATTTAAAATAATATATTTTAAGTTATCTTTTATATCAAGTTTATATATATAATTAAAAATAATGTTAAAATATAAATCAATATTATAATTAATAAAAATCACTTGTTGCTAAATATGTGAAAATAGGAGAAAGGGATTTACAATTTATTTAAAATATAACAAGGTATATAATATAAAATATAAACATTTTGATAGTCATAATATATTCTGGCAAAGAAACAATATACGTCCTTCGTCGCACGTACTCATAATGCTTATAATTAAATGTTTCGTTGTGGATAACTTTCCTGCACCACTTAAGAAGTAAGAAGGACAAATTATAGCCTTAATATAGAGACCTGAGAATCGTAAAGCTGGCGTAGAGTGATTAAATTCTCCTTAATTAAATGCTCCTACGTCATCCAGAGAGGGTTCCGTGTAGTTAGCAATTTTTCCTCAATGGAAACTACTTGATTTTGCTGATATGTCAATTGCAAGGATGTGTATTGCATCTCGCTCGTATAAATAAATTTATATATATATATATATATATATATATATATTTATATATATATAATTATATATATATATATATATATATAATAATTATTATTATTTTAATTGATTTATTCAATTTCTCAGCTTTCCCGTTTTTATAAAAAAAATCTTATCTTAAAAAGGAATTATCACGGTGATAGAAATTTTTGTTTTATTCGTTTTACTGTAAACGTACGTTTTTTTCATATTATAATATTCTTTTTTTCTTGTTCTTTTAATCAACTTTTGTGTATTCTAAAATTAAATTAGGACAAAAATACGACTTTCAGATAAAGGAACAGAACATTTAGAATATAAGATTAAATATTTTTTATCTTCAAAATTAATTGTTAAATTAATAATTTTTATTTATCGTACATACGTTTACACGATAGAATTTCGAAATTGATATTTATTCTATAAAAAAAAGAATCATAATTTGGTTACAATAATTTTTCGAAAATTAGAGAATAATTAGAAAATATATTTTTATAACACAAAAATATATATATATATATATATTACAATAATAATTATAATTAAAACTGATGTCTGTTATCGGCAATTTTTTGATTTATTGAGCACGAAGAAATGTATTTGCGCAAAAAGGAACACATTTCTTTATTGCGTGTTCAGTGATTTCATATAAGAAAACACAGATATTCATACAATGTTATTTGTTACAAGGCAGTGATAATGCGCGAAATATATTTAGAAAAATTCGTGTATTACAACTTGTATTGAAATTTCAGACTTCATATTACAACAACATATATTTTCTAGAGACGATGATTATATTATGGAAAAAAAATTTTTATATTTAAACAAATATGTATGTACGATTTTATAAATTTTAAATTTTCTTACATAAGTCGAATGAGCTATTTCTGTAAAAAATGTGTAAAAAATGAAACACAGAGTGCCTTCTCCATTACATTTATCTCAATGATGGAGAGAGAGAGAGAGATAAAAAGAATTAAGTTTTTCTATTATAGATTTTTTAATGTAAAACGAAAAGAGAAAAAAAACAAAGCATACGGACAAAAAATATCGAGGTCAGTTTCGATGTGCGTTTGTCTTCTGCGAAGACAAGAACAATTTTTCTATTACAATAGTTATTCTTCGACCTTGTGTTAAACCAGGTATGACTGTGAAGCATAATTACGTAGGACTCGTATGTCAATCATATCTTTCTCGCATATCGAATCAAGAATGATCTACTTCATTATGGATTGTCTATTAGTATTTCTTACAAGCTCGTATCTAATGAAAAGTTATTCGATGATGTTACACTGTACATTATACATAAATTTTCAAAATTTAATTTTCGCTACGTAATTACATGATCACGATAACTATGATAGTTTCATCAAAGAGAAAGATGGAGAAGGGAGAGAGGATGGGAGTATTTTAATCGTACATAAATTTAATTATTCCGACAAAGGTAACTTGTTAAAAACACAAATTTAAATATAATTATAATTATTGCTAATAATTAACAATAGTGCTAGTGTATCTTGCGTAATACAATTGAATTATATGTTATAAATATATCTATATATAATAACTTAAGATATATTATTTTATTTGCTATTACGTTGAAGAGGTTGGCAAAACAAAGAAAAGAATGCTGAGTTTAATGAACATGTCGCTTTTCTTTATAAGAAAAGGAAAAGTATCTTAGTATATAAGAACCGGTTGTGTTTGACGTTGGGATTCACTATGGTAGGTACTTTCCACTCAGGTCTTTCGCAAAATTATTCCATTTATTCTATTCTTGTGTTTTTTTTTAATTTTCCATACTATCGTGAGATAGATTATTACGTTAATAAGTCTACGTTTATTACTTTTTATTTCTTATATCTGCAGAAACTTGTAGATATATCATATAAATTAATAATGGAATCGTAGAAAAGTACGTAATAAGATTTTCTAATCTTAGAGTACAATAAAACTTTTTATTACCTTTTAATAGTATATATGTGCTATTTATAGAAATTAATGGTTAAAAATATCTATAAGTGAGGAAGACAGACTAACTGAGCTAAAGAGTCGAGTAAAAAGAAACAATATATGTTTTTATATATTGTTTTGATAATTACTAAAGCTTCAAATAAGAGAAAGAGAATAAAACATATATAATAGACTAAAATATATAACGTTTATTTAGAAAAAAAAATTTAAGTTTATTAAGATTATTAAACGACTTTTAATTAGCTTGTTTCTTTCTATTTATGGATATTTTATATCTTCGATTTCCTTTTATAGAAATATATATTTGAGATTTTTATTATATTTGAGATATTTGAGGTATGCATTTGTCGCAAATATTAATTGTAATATTATTAATTCCATTGTGTTTTTATAGTGCCATTATATTTTTAATTTTTATGATATACAGTTTTAATCAGTATCGAGAAAAATCGATTATAATGAAAAAATATTAAATTATAATATTTTTTAATAGTAAAAATACACTTAATATTTCGTAAAAACCATAAGTAAGGAAAATCCAGTTCCCTAAGGAAAAGTATTTCTGATTATATTTTAAGCTGACCTCAAGGAAGCCAAGGGAATTCCCCCCGATGAAAAAAAGCCTAAGTGGGTTTTACCCATATATCTTAAAACTTATTAAAATTTCATTTTTCTAATTTTTCTTTTATAAATTTGGTAGATTACTTAAAAAAATTATTAATTTTTATTCTTTATTCTTTTTAAAGTTCGTTCTAAACTTTTATGTAATTTTGCAATAATATTTACACGAATTTTTTCACAAAACAAAGACTACGTGAATAAATCAATACACAATATAAATATACATACTATGTATTTCGACAAATAGTACGTATTCTTAAATATTATTCTTAAATAAAATAAAATTCCATTTCATTCCAGGTTTGAAAAATCTCAATACATATTTTTTTACGATTCCATTATTAAATATTATTGCAGATATAACAATATATCTATAAATCTACGGATATATATATATATATACTAAAGAGTAATATGAATGGAGAAATAAACTAAAAATTTGAAAACAAAAGAAAATAATTTCTTTAGTTCCTGACGTAGTCTTAAGTTAAGGACTAGCCAATGAATCCTAAAACAATCTTTTCAATCATTGATATTTTCCCTTTCAAAGTTATATTTTTAAATAATTCAAAATAACGATATATATAAGTTCTATTTATATATGGATTACAACATTTGCATGTCCATTTCATAATTGAATTCTAATTAAAATCATCGAAAATTAGAAAAATAAAAAATCATCTTCAATAAATGTCAATTTCCAGAGAGCCTTACTCTCTGATATAAAGAAAGATTCTCTCTAGATGAAAAAAAAATTTTTTAATATTCATGAATTGTAACACCTAGAATTCATTCTGACGTATTAGGATCTATATTTTAAGCATGCGTTTCTACGATCGACGTCACAACGGACGTCGATGAAACCGGCTTTATGGGAGGGAAATACTGGCGTTCACGAGAAAACTGTATTTTTTCCCGTAATCTTGATTACGAGGTAGGCTTTATGATAAAAGTACCGTGCGACAAATGGAGAGACAAAGAGAAAGAGAAAAAGAGGCAAAGAGAGGGAGAGAGAAGGAAAGATACGGTCGCGCAATATATACGATTTCGGAAGAATTGCGGGTGACGTTCATTCTCGCCGCCGCTGCCGCTGTCGTCACCGCCGATCGGTCTGCTCCGGACTAGCACTAGACTTGCATCAGTCGCGTTCCGCCCGTTCTGATCAGTGCACGTTATCGTGACGCTTCGCGCGTCCGATCAGTCATCGCGCGCGGTGCCGGCTTCTCGTCTCATCGTCGTCTCTTCTTTTCTTCATTCACGTGTTGCTCATCTTCGTGCTCCATACACGTGCGCGTGTACGTTTACGTCTTCACATTTTTGAATCATTTCTTCGTTTACGACAAAACGTTGCTTCTTCCGCTGCGTTAGAGTAAGTTCGATCGGAAGTGAAGTAATATAAGAGTGTCAGATGTAAAAGATTTCGATTTATTTAATTATCTTTGAGTGACGCGATAAACTTTTATAAATTTTATTTTCGAGAAGACGAATGTTAAATGTCAAGTGAGTAATGTCTAGTATAAAAAGAGGATTTTTAATGAAGAAATATATATGATTGTTTTATCGAATGAATAGAATGAAAAGTGATCATGTAATAGTAATCGTCAAGTGTGTTGTGTAAAATATTTGTTCTTATCTTATTCTTGAGAATTAATTTTACTTTATCATTAATGAACATGCAAGTAACTATTTATGTAACTAAATAATAGATTAATATATATCACTTGAAATAAAAAGTAATATAATAAAGAAGTTTAGAGATAAAAAATTCATTATATATATTGAAAAAAAAAATATAAAAACAATGAACCGATACAAACATGAAAAGATTATTAATAAATATTTTTTTTTTTTTTAACACAAAGATACTTGTCAAATATTTTTAATAAGTTTCGACACAAGTTATCATTATCTGCTAGTAATATTATTTATCAATTAATGACATTTTGAGAATTATCTATGATAAAAAAATTTATTTTTTAATGCTCTGATATTTATTTTATCTATTTCTTTGTAGGTTTTTAATATAATAAATAGTATTGCTTTTTGATATTTCTAGATATTATTTAATGCGCATATTTTCGAAACATCTGTCTTTAATGCAAATGATATATACAATATATTCATTTATATAATGATATATATAATATATTCATTTATATAATTATATGTTGCATCTAATAATAGTCCATTTAATTAATTTTGCTATTTCGTTTATTCTTACAACGACTTTTGTTTCTTTAAACAGTATCGAATTTCCGCATTGCCTCATTTGGAAAAAATCTTGCTCTTAATCTCACAAGAACGAAAAATCGAATTTAAAAAAATCAATCGAGATATTCATCATGAACGGGGTATCAAGTCAATGCGCGAAACTGAAGATGTATGATGGCGAAGACGATAAACCGATAATGATTAAAAAGCCTTTACCATTGAGAGCCCTTTGGAGCGACGATATCGAAGAAAGTGACCTGGATGTTCCTGGAACACCCAGAACACCGAGAACATCAACGACAGGTATCTACAATGAAATTTTAAAAATAAATTAAATTGCCATGTGGAAATTTAAAAAAATTGTCAAATATTACGCACAGATATGTCTTCTATTATATTCCGTATTATTTTTTTTCCGTTATTTTATATGTATTTAATTATGTTTTTAATTCCGTTATTTTATATATATTTAATTTGAAACGTAAAATTATTCATAACTCCATTTGATCAATAATTGATCGATTTGTTTTACAAATCTAAAAGACTAAAATTTGTTAATTATAATGCAGCTTACATATAAAAAATATAAAAGATATAATTGCATAAGTTTGCGTGATAATTTAATTATTATCATAATTATTATAATTATTATAATTATTATAATTGCTATAATTACTGTAATAATTACTAAAGGTTGTTATTATAATAAATTTGCTTTTCATTTTTTGGTTTGATTACAAATCGATGTAAACAATCGATGCAAGTCTCATTTATATCTCGTCATATATTAGACTTAAATGTGTGGGTGTAACTTTATTTAAAATTTTATTATTATCATTAATATGCTTTATGAGCATTAATACGCTTATGTGTGCAACTAATTCTAATATAATATATAATATAATATAATATAATATAATATAATATAATATAATATAATATAAAATGTGCTAATATTTGACACTTTGCTTCAATTTTCAAGAAATTGCGATTTTATATATACTTTTCTAAGGTCAGATTGTTAAAATTATTTTGAATTTAAACGAAACTTAAATATGTGTCAATCTTTATCTTTCCTTTTAAATAAATAAAGATAGATATACTCGCTCAAAATAACATTGATGCAATCGAGCCTAAGATTTTAAATCGCATTAATATGCACGATGGTCAATAACCTCATACAATTCTCGGAGAAGACATCATTTCTGAATCTAAAATGAAGAAATAATTATATATAGAAGAAAAAGATATATAATTTTGTTTCATTTTATTAAAATTAGAAAAGATACTTCATAGATTGATTAATTAGAATAGCAAATCTTTTAATAACTTTTTTATTCTTTTATATCTGTCCTATTGACAGGCTATTATGTATTTTTACTTTAAAGATACATATAAATTTATATAATAAATTTATTTAATTTACAAATACTTTCGCAAAAGTAAAAAAAAGTATGATTAATTGATTATGATTAATTGATTATGATTAAATCATATATAGAATTTAGCTGTTTATTTACTATCTATGTACAGAAAAATCTGTGATCTGTATTTCTTTCGTCGCCTACACACGTCAAATTTGAGTGAACGACGAAATGACTGTTAATTACATCGTAGCATGATTTTGAGATAATAACAAGTATGGGCAGATCGTTGGGATACAGTTATGGTTATGTGCAACATATAACTGTAATTTTATGAGCATGTGAAACGTGGGACAGGGTGTTATTGGAAATTCCAGAAAATTACACGCGAGGCATTAAAAATTAATCGTGATAATAAAAAAATTAGTCATGATTTTAATAGACTTGCAAAACATGAACTATTAATTATTTATTAATTATTTATTAATTTATATTTATATTATATTAATTTATATTTAATTATTTATTAATTTATATTTATTAATTATAGAAAATAAAAATGATACAATGTTAAAATTTTTTGAGATATTTTTAAGAGAAAAAGAGATTTTAGATTTTATTCATTTCTCTCTCTCTCTCATTTTTTTTTCTTTCTTTTTTGAATAGTCTACAGAAATAAATGCACAAAAGAAGTACAATGCATAAAAGAAATGCAAAAAGTATATTTATGGCATAAAAAAACACAAAATTAGCATAAAAAAATATAAAATATATTTTTATGTAAATTTTTATACTGAAAACAATTAGATTTTGCTATTGTAATTTCCCCCAAGATTTTTTACCAAATATCGGATTATTTTCACGCTTAATTTGCGATCCTCGATAAAAACACACGGAATTCTTAAAAATTTTTCAATATCGCTTGATTTGAATGATTCTATAGGATGCTTCTAACGATCGCTTTGTCGCACGGACGTCGGCACTGGATTCAATTATGCGACACGGTTCATTAGGAAGAGAACGAACTAACTAAGTTTCCAACATGAATACGCGCTTCTCTCGTCCGTTGTCTTAGAAGAGCCGATCGCTTGCGAGAACCTATGAATAATATTACACATTAAACCTTGAATCCATTTTGCCGAGCACTTTCTACGCGTTTACGCACGCGAAATAAAACTGGATTATTTCAATCTCGTCACTCTGCTTTCATATTTTTATAATGAATCAATTTCTTGATAATATTTATCGGAAAAATTTTCTTTTGATAAATATTTTATCGATGCATGATAATGATAGGACGGAAAATTTTTGTAATCCATTGCAAATTTGTGTATCCATTGCAATTAAACTGTTAATTAACTCTTGTCGTAGTTAATTGTATTAAGTTGTATGCAGCGTACGTTGTCGCAGGTCATATTATGATTCGCAGGTCATATTATAAGTCTGCAAAACGACAAGTTTCATAGGCTATTGTGAAAATCGATTAATTGATCGGTCGTTAAATCTGATGCCGAATAAAATGTCAATAATTGCAAAAACAATACCAATCGAAGCCACTTCTTGCGAAACTGCTTTCAAACTATGTAAACAAATTTCAGATTTAAGAAAAATTTTATATATACATATGTGAAATAATTGTAGAAAATAAACAATTCCCTTGAAAATATGTTTATCGAAATTGAATATCGTTTATAATATATATATGTATAACATAATGTAATAAACCGTAGATTGTAGATTTCTTACAAGAGAAAGTATCTCATCTCTCATGTATGAGTCGCACATTAACAGGCAGAAAACATCCAATTGAATAACAACTACATGCAACTTATTCCGTTGGTGCGATTACGCGCAACGTGATCACGGGTCGTGACATGCGATAACAAAGATGTTGACATATCTATACTTTACGTCGTCATCCAACAAAAATCGCGAATATATTTCGACAAGGAGGAAAAAGGAAAGCGATTATTGAACATTCCGTTCATCTAATTGGATTATCATTATGTTGTCCAGGCCATGAGAAATGCATGTTCCATCATGATTTGGAGCTGGACCATCGGCCACTCACGCGAGAAGCCATGTTACCGGAAATGTCTCGAAGTTACAAGTTACTATTGAGTTCGTTGGGTGAAGATCCGGAACGGCCGGGACTCTTGAAGACGCCGGAACGCGCCGCGAAGGCTATGCTCTTCTTTACGAAAGGATACGATCAGAGTCTCGAAGGTAAATTTCATTATAGTTAAATAAATTTATTATTATCTTTTTCTTGACTCTGTATTCCTTGATTTAATTTATCTTATAATATATCTTAATAAATTACAAGCGAATAAGTATCTTAATAAATCATAAGGAAAATTCGATTCATTTGTTGTTTTAAAAAATGATATATAAGAATAGCTTGCTATAGAAGTATAAAGTTATAGAATAAGTAGTATTAATAAAAATATTTTTAAAATCTAATCTTTCTAATAAAAAAAATTATATTCAATTTTAATCTAATTTATTTGTTGAAAAATGAAATTGATCAAAGTGAAATCTCTCTCATTTAACTCTTCCGTTTTTTATATTATATTAATGATACATTTAAGTTTATTGAAAAATATTCGAGCATCACATTATTGATAAGTTCCAGCTATAAGATTATTTATTAATTTTATTTAATAGAAATTTTCTAATCATGGATAATATTGCTTAAAAGATCAATGTTGTTAAATAAGCTTGTAGCATATTTTGCAGAGCTATTTAAACTTATTTTTCTCTAGCAGGAATTGAAATATTAAAAAACTAATACGTCTACGGATGTGTGTATGTATTGTATATAAAAAAATGAAAAAGAGAAACTGAATACAAATATATAGTATAGCCTTGATTTGACGGTCGACTAATAGAAGGTTGCGCTCAAAGATCCGCGTATAACATGAATTTTATAAGTAGCATTTACACGCGATTACGATCCATTTATTGCTTAACAGCAATAACGATCGATTGCCCGCAGCAACGGTTTCTACAAATCTGCTTATTTTCCTGATGTTGCAATTATTGCAAGGACATTAATTAGGCGAGATCATTATAATATTTTTCTTATTTTATGGTCGATGGAAGAAAGTTGTTCTAATTGTCAAATCGATTAAATTCTTGATTTGATACGTATTATCTTATAGGAAATATAGGCCTATAAAACATAAAAATTTATTATTGGATAATTGATACTTATAACGTAAATGCATTTTTTGTAACACAGATTAAAATTATATATTTATATATTGAATATCAAAATAAAAGAAAAATTAAGAATTTGATGACAAAACGTAAAAATATATGAAATATATATTATATTCTTATCGCAAATATCTATTGCATCATGTAAAGCATACCAGATAGATATTTATACTCGAACTATTACATTCTAACATAGAAATATTTTATATTTTTAAAGACAATTTTTCAAAAATTCTTTCAAAATTCTTTCATTATTTTTGCTTAGAATTTCTACGATAATTTAATATTAATTTAAAATTAATCATCAAATAATAAATACATCGAAATATCAATCATTTCTTGAATATTATAAATTCTTAAAATTTTTTTTATATTTTTTACATCAGAATTTGTAAAATACATAAAATAATTTGAAGAGAAAAAATACAAATTATATAATGGCAATATAAAATACTACTTTTTGAAATCAAAACTGCTAAAATAATTTTAATGCAGGTTGAAGATATTTGAAGTACAATTTACGTAAGCTGATTAAAATGGTAGTAGACAGTTCTTTTTCAAATAATTTTGAATAATTGTAAAAAAAATAGTAATTGTTCTCATCAAGTGACATTTAAGAGATGCAAAATGCATTAAACTTTTGCCTATAGAAATGTGGAGTAGCGTAATTACTGTGATACAAAAAATCAAGGATACAATTTAGAACTTGAGAATGAAATAATTAACTGAAAACCGTTGCACGATAAGCAAATTTCTTTTATTGCGAATAATACAGCGCGGAACTTGACTTGTGGCGTATTCTTCATGAAAGTATCATACTTTTCGCCTTTTCTACTACTTTCATCCTGCTCTCTATCACGAGTTGTAGAAGGAAAGAAAAAGAATGAAATGCTGAGAGGCAAGAGGGTGGGATTTAAGTGCAATTCACAGAAAAGAGAACATAAAGCTCTTGATATAAATGGGGTTTCTAGGAACGCAGCTTCAGAACGGCTTCAGAACGTAGCTTCAGAAAAAATCCTCTTTGTCTTCTTCTTTCTTGTGTTTTATGTCAAGTATAAATGTCACGATGCTAGAATAATTATAGAAAATTGCAAAGATTCGGAAGAATATTTCTGTGCATTATCAGATTAATATAAAAATCATCTTTTTTCTTCAGTTTCCTAAGTCATAAGTGACAGTCTCATAACCACAAATCGTTAAATTAAAGAATTAACATTTAATCAAATATATTAAAAAAATGATAATATAAATTTCTAATGCAATATTTATTTTATCTTAATGACTGTTAATACCATAAGTAATATTATGCTATAACAGTTATTAAAATAAAATAAATATTGCATTATTCGTGATTCTTTTCTTTTGTATAGTAATAAAAGAAAAGAGTCACGAACGGATGAATCTTGAAAATGATTCTTTCTGGATAATCTTTCTTGCCTTAAATTTTTAACCTTTTGCACTTAAGAGGCGACCTTCATTCCCCACTTGGTTTGATGCAGCAACTCGAATGGCGAATCGACAGACGATAATAACTGTTTATATTTGATTTGGATTCTGTAGTACAGCATTGTATTTATTTTTATTATTTTTAATTATTATTTTATTTAAATTATTATTGTAAATTATTATTTTTAATTATTATTAAACTTAGTTTTTTTGTTGGAAAAGCATGGAGACATATCTATTCCGATAACGATATCAACACGCATGGATAACGGAGTTAATGTTTCCTTTTAGAAAACATAGCACGCTTTACCTGCAAAAGGAGATAAGAATTAAACCCTATCATTGCTTGAACTGCTTTCGTGGTAGCAGTTCAAGAATGATAATCGCGAGAGGATAATTCTTTCAATAGTTTCTAATACATGAAATATTAAAATATAATAGTTCTGTTTATTAATTTATGCATGATTTTATGTCAGTTTATATCACTATAAAAAATTTCAACTTTGCATAAAAATAGTTTTGAGTTGCTAATTCCTTGAAATGAAATAGCTATCGAATACAAGACCTTAAATTATGTGTTAGGGAAGAAATAATATTCTTTTTTTCTCTTTTTTGTCCACAGTAATTTTGAATCCGTGCCTTAAGCCAAATGTCATATAATAAGCTCCGAAGTTCGGGAGCATCTATAGATGATGAATGAGAGATTTTAATTCACTTCACTCGGCTTAAACAGCTGAGAGACCCTCGAGATAAGCTCTTACGGCGCGCCTCAGTGAATCTGAAACGAGAGGCACTTTCCTACGACCACCCTCACCAAATCATCCTCTCGGACGAGCAATTCCATTGTGGCTTTTATCTCGCCCACTATATTCCTACACGAATTGCTCTTAATATAAATCAAGATTTATATCACATACATACACATACATAGACAATATTTTCGATAAATTTTCCTAGCACTTCTCTAGATGAATTTCCAAAATGCATGCACGCACGTATATAATAGCGTGAGAGCTTATAAAAGTTAATCGAATTGCTGACGAAAGCCGATCACGTTTAAGCCATCGGGTCGAAAAATCCAACTTTACACTCAGCGAGCGTTTGGTCACGAATAAAGGAAAGGAAATTGCTGGACTACCACGTGTATGTTGCATCAGCTGTTGATGCATCTTGCGAAGTGTGCATTTCCCGAGGAAATACGATAAATTGTATGGAATTGAATTATACGCTTCACAAGAAATAAGATTAAATTATTAATTTCTCTTCCTTTTTTTATATATGTATATGTTAAAAGTTGAAAGCTATTTTATTTCACCAAGTTGAAATTAAATTAGAAGATCTGACCGCCGTCGATTTGTCTAGCATGCGATGCTTTCTGTTGGAAGAATTCAAGCTCGAACGTGGCCGGATGAACGAATTCGTTTTATCGTTGTCGGTCATTGCGAAGGTGTTTCTTGTTAAGGTTGCCGTGGAAACGGTGCGGAGAGCACCACCATTATCTAGCTACCCACTGCCTGCTCGTATATGTATACACTACTACTAGAGTCTACGGTACAGTAAGTAGGTCAATATCGGGTAAATCACAGCCAGGATAACCCGATCGCTAGGATGAAAGAATATTTCTTTCGCGACATAATACAAGTGACAATACTCAGTTGTTTTCATCATATATCACCAAGTTAAAGTCATCGTTATACGTTGTTAAAGATGCCGATATATCACGTATATGTATAAATATGTTTATGAAAAATACAAATTTTTAATTAATTCACCGAATTAATTTGATACTCTATATTGTTATATTTAATAAAAAACGCAAAATTTTACTAATAAATTTTGTTCTCTTGTTTCAGATGTAATTAACGACGCAGTATTCGATGAAGATCACGACGAGATGGTGGTAGTAAAGGACATCGAGATGTTCTCCATGTGTGAGCATCATTTGGTGCCGTTTTATGGCAAAGTGTCAATCGGTTATCTACCCTGCAAGAAGATATTGGGCCTCAGTAAACTCGCCAGGTATTTGTCTTAATGTATTAAGAATCTTATATCAGATTTTTAAATAATAATTATTGTATAAATAATAATAGTTAACTCATTAATTGTGACGGAAATTAACTCGTTAATCAAAATAAAGTCGAAATATCTTGAAAATCGAGATTATTTTCTTTCACTTGAATCGCTTGATTATAATTTTTTGTCATTTTTGTGCGCACTTATAGCATTATATATTCATAATTCTAACCAAAAACAAATCTAAGGTTTCAATCTTAAGTTTAATATTTGATATAATTTATCAAATCAATTAAAATATGTATTTAAAATATGCTGTGCTCTTTACTTTCTAGATCTATGTCTTAATATTTTAATAGATGAGTAGCTTTTCTAAATTTTTTTGGCAGCAGATATTTCGAATAATAAATTGCGATCGTGAATCAGAAAGAAAGAAAAAAGATTTATCTCATTATTTATTTGGCATTTATTCTCGTTCACGTCTCAACAATTTCGTTGAATTGCACGTCCACTAGTCTTGGCCTTGATCAGTGATATATTAAAGCAAAAAGAAAGAATATGACGAGGCTAGGCTGCTAAGATCATACACACTTTCACGCCCAGGGTCCGTTTACCTATTAAATGTCGTTTAAAAGCGGATAAATAATAGAAACACGATGGCATTTTGATGCTCTGTTAGAGTGGCGGTGTATTTCAAAACCATTAGGTTTTTTTATGTTAACATCGCACGCGTACACGAGACGACAGGGCGTTTCTGATGGATGTAGAAAGAAATAATATTTGCACGCACTCGGCCTCAATCTTAATGATCAGATTCTCGAAAGATGATTTTTAGGAATAATTTCGAGGAAAAATTTTCTATTTACAGGATTGTAGAGATCTTCAGCAGACGTCTTCAAGTGCAAGAGCGACTCACGAAGCAAATCGCGATAGCAGTTACGAAGGCCGTGCAACCTGCAGGAGTCGCCGTCGTGGTTGAAGGAGTGTAAGTATCTTTTTAATATCTTTTTTAATATTGTAAAGTTTCTAAATTATTTTACCTATGCGATTAAAGTAATTTAGAATGCACAAAAAATCCATCTGAGAGCGAAGTAGAATCTATTAGACGCGCGAGTGATTTAACATGTAAAGGAATCTGAGAACGCAGATGAGAAAAAACCATGAAATATCGCGACAATCGTTGCGTAATCGAGCCGATTAAGGTCGCCACTCCTTCCATTAATGCGAGATCGAGATTCGTAGAATAAATTTTCACAGGTGGAATGGTCGCATTTGTAAAAGAACACGACCTTGTACTATTGCACGAATGTTTCCAAGGCGCGATATCGAAGTTTCGCGGCAATTAAAAATCGTTTACGTAACGATCCGGTTATTTCCTACACGTCATATGCATTAGACCGCAATAAATCTCGGGGGTGTACAGGTGTCATTTCGATGATCAACGGCGGGGGTTATTAATCATCTGATCGCTCTCGTTAACATCGAGTGCGAGTTTATCCATTCGCGACGCAATCGTGAATAATTCAAGAAAATCGTGCCACGTTTCTGCACTTGTTTCTTCATTTACAATTGCATTTTATTATCGAGATAATAATACGTACAGAATAATAGGATTGAGAGCATTGAAAATCGCGCGAATAACATTGTTAACTAGAAGTTAGTTATTTTCTTTAGCGCGTATTAATAGCTATTTTTGTGAATTCATACTTGAATAATGCCATCACGGATGCTATATTTACGAGCACCGATTAGTTATTTTTATCGAGACCGCGCAAATAATTTATAAAGCTATTTTGTCGCTGTCGCGACGCCCAATTTACCCGACGAAAGTGATAGGTCAATAATTAATTATACTTAACCCTATCAACGGCGTTATTTTTGTTAGAATTGACTGCTATTTTTACTAGTTCTATGCGCAAATAACTCACAAACATTATTTTGTCGCTCGATTCATTTCACAGAAATGACAAATTGAACCGATATATTCGACGATAATGAGATAAGCCACTAAGAGAAACATTTTATGTTTCGTGACGAACGAGATTTCTGATTGCAACATCGAGACACGCACGTGTTTCTTCTAAGTCATTTGTATGATATGATTAGCATTAATCGATTAAATCCTCCCGCTTGCAAATCGAAAATAACATCGATAAGATCTATCTCTTAACATATTAATGACAGGGCAAATATATGTAAAATAGCGAAGCGAACAAGCTCTAACAGTGTAAAGAAATTTTATTATCAAAATTATACTGTAAAATACGCAACAGTTGTAAGAAAAAAAATTTCTTTGCATATTAGCCACATGTGCATGGTAATGCGAGGCGTGCAGAAGATCAACAGCAAGACAGTGACCTCGACGATGCTGGGCGTATTCCGGGACGATCCCAAGACTCGCGAGGAGTTTTTGAACCTGGTGCACAACAAATAGACGGTCGAACGCATCGCGGTATCATTGGCATCAACGGCCGTGTATGTGGGACCACTAATTAATTTAATATTGCATGATACACCGATTCGCGACCGCCGTTCCCCGATTGGCTTCATCATCCGATTACCTCGTTGTAAGAGCCTCGTCTAAAGGACTTTGTCGCCGTGACATTTTCTCTCATTCTTACATTCCGTTCGTTTCCGTAAGAAAGATAAATATCTCGGCGATGGCCCTTGTATTTTTGTCATGATGATCGGAAAAATCCAAAACGATCACTATCTAAGTTGACTAAGCGCGAACAGATAGTGTCGACGCTTAACGCACATCCCTCGCTGATAAGGATGCGCTTAAACTGCTGATGTGAGTGACATTGACAATAGCGATGATGATGATGATGCGTCACTGTCATCTGTGAAAACGCTCGCGAATTTTGAGACAATAATAATACGGAACTCGCGAGCCGTTTGTCGCAGAACGAACAGGACAACGATATGGGACGTGTGAGTTCCGGTGCGAAGGGGCAGTGAATAAATAGTAATTTTAGTGGGAAAACGTATAAGTATTCAATGTGATAAAGAATATTGTAACGTAAATAGAGAGTCGCTGCTGGATCAGCGATAATCCTGCTGAAATGGTCTCTGTTCGCTGCTTCTTCAGCCGAGCGACTTCGTCGCTTATAAAGGAACCTTTTAGGAAATTTTTCATTGAAGACTCTCGGCCGGCACAAAACTCGCACATCCAAGAGTCGACGCGCTTCTTGTGACAATAAATTATACATCCTATATATTGTATCTTAGTAAAATTCTTCGAAGAGACTGCGCTCGACTCTTTCGTCTATTTATTTTCGAGTTAGCCATGCGAGCTTTCGGGATTCAATTTCGTATTCACGATATTTGGCATTTTATCGCAGTTGCAAAACTTGACAGCCACAAGTTTTGCATTGCGTCATTGCAAAATTATTCATTTTGTTCACCATATACATATCATATTTGGTAATAAACGAATTTTATAATTAAGATTATAAACGGTATTTTAAAATTCAAAATTGAACATTTTTTTTTTAAATTAATGTTAAGTATCTTAGTAATTATATCTGAAGTTTATATTCCAAATATAATCTATTTAAAATTGATTAGAGAATAGAGTTTTGTTATACATTTGCTTTCTAAAACGTAATTCATAATATATCTTAAAAATGAGTTTATTACCAAATATTTTATTTGGTATTTTTTTTGAGTGAGCGATTGTTGCGTAGTTTAATTTGAATGTAATTTCAAAAAAACTCGCAAAATGTCACAAAATGCGCGCTGCTTCAGCCATGCATTGCGCATCGTGACGAAGTTTAACGAAAAATATTGTTTTCTAAGTGCACACCATATTTGCCTAACTCATCTATCGAGATGATTTCCGGGGAAAGTTCCATCCTCGAAGAGCATTCTCGATCATTACTGTTTGCATATCAGTAAATTAAAGCTGATTCACTTTGCATGCGTTAATTCTGCAAGTGAAAATATTATCAAATTTGTTCATATTCCGTAATAAATGTGTTCATATTCCGTATAAGTGTTTAAATTTACGCGTGTGATTATATTCATAACTTATAAAGACATTTTATTTGGGATTGTAAAGATTTACATATAAAAGATACGTTATACTCATAGTACTTTATTTTGCGTACTTACGGCTAGTCCAAAGTATCGCGTTACATCGAAAATTTTGATAATATTTTAATGATATAATAAGATTTACGTCAGCTTACATTATGCACATATCGATTTTTGTTAGAATATGTGATGGAAACTTCCTGCCTCAACAGACTGAAGTGACACGAACTTCAGTATATATTCTCCGGTATATTATACTTTCTATGCGAAAAAGTGAAGAGAAATGTTCACGTTATTACTTATGAAAAAGTAATTGTTCAATATTTGTAATATTTTTCTGACGATATTACATAAAATGTTATATTTATATTTTCAATGATGGCATTGTGTATATTTCTCCTCTTTTCTCTCTTTCAGAACAAATTTCAGTACACACACATATATAAGTGATAAAAATTAGTATTTTAAAACTTTTTATTATATGATTTAGAATACATTCTCTCAGACGTAAACTTTTTTATTATAACACAATTTAATATGTAATATGCATGTCGAGTTTAATTTTTATACACAACATATTTTTAGAATTTTTAGATAATTGGTGGAAGAGTAATCAAGTAACAATCTAATTGACGCATTTTGTGACCTACACGCACGAGTGGTAAGTAGTATGTGTGTCTGCGCTATTATGATATAAATCATTTCTCATGAAATAATGTCTCCAATCCAAATTCCATACTACTTTCTCTTAGACCTCGTGTCTATTCTCGTCGAACAACTTACCCAATTCCCGATGAATCATGCGTCTCTAATGTTAATTACACTTGGCACTGAAGAGATAAGATTACCAAGTTAATGAAATACTCTCTTAATATATATGAATAAATGCATTTTTTATCTCTTTTCTTTATTTTCTTTCGACATTTTTCAATTTTATTCTAAATTTTATATATTGTTAAGATTTTTTAAAATGTCAATAAAATATTACACGAGAAATTTAATAAATCTCCCGTTTATTGTTTAATAGTTTTAATCTATCCCTCGTTTATTGTTTAATATTTTTCATTTTATTGTGAGCACTCTTTTAAAATATTTTTGAGGACTCTACAATATATCAGTAAAAAAGAGTTTTACATACATAAAATCAACAAATTTTCGATATGATATCCCATGATATACTTTCTGATATTTTATTTTATTTTGATAAGATATCTACGTTAACGTGAATGATAAATGTTATGGAATATTACGTCTCGAATCTTCGTAATGGTGGTAAGTCGATCTTTTTTACGATCGTTGATCCACATATAGGAATTGCGTCCTCGTCACGTAGATTTCTCTCATTATCTTGACGAAGGAGAAAAATCATACTACTATCCGCAGCCTTCCTACTTCTGCCGGCGAAGCAGCAAGGACTGTTGCAAGGCCGTTTTGTTCTGCAATTAATTTGATCACTGTTTCTATCGCGTGGAACAGTGGCATTGTTCATAGTCGCAGTAGTAGATCCTGAACGTCTTTTCGCGCTTTTGGCAGGACACGGTACGACAGGTTCACTAAGAATCGATAATATATATTTCCGAGTATAATCATTCGCATTTTTAACGATCAGTTTTCTTTTTTGTAGATATATATTTTCTATTTATTATTAATAACACTTTATATGTTATATTTTATATTTTGTATATGTATATAAATATATATATTTTCTTCGATAATATAGGAAAAAAATATAAATTATGTTATATCAAAATATTGAGATAAAAAATATTTTAATGTATATTATAAAAATTAAAAAAATTATTAATGTATATTCAAATTGTGTATAAAATCAAATCTTTTGTTAGCAGTTTAATATTAAAAAATCTTACGGTGGAATGATTCCTGCAGTTGCCGGGCATGGTGCACAAGGAGTGCAGCAGGGTATTGGTGGACATCGCAAGACTCTCAATGCTTCGACATTCAAGGATGACACTCCTCGCAACAATGCCCGTTGTATCGCGTTTTCATATTCAGCACGCTCCTTGATGATTCTATCGTATTCTTTTCGAAGCAATGTGATTTCAGATTCGAGCTATTGAGAAAGAATATTATTATTTATGAATAACTGACAAATGAAAAATGCAACACAATAGCATAGTGTATATATATATATATATATATATATATATAACAGGGTGTCCCAAAACTCATAATCAATCTTTCAAAAACAGATTCCTGGAATCATTTGGAGACGATTTTTCCTCAGCGAAAATGTCGATGAAGGCCATCATTTTTTGCATGTTCTCGATTTTTGTCATCATATATCTTTGCAATTAAGCCTTAAATTAAAACTCAACTAAAGTAAACTTTATTTAAAATTAATCGAAGAATATGGTTTTATTAATATTTTATTTCTGCAAAGCTTAGTTTACGAAAAACCCCTTATTTCCAATCACTTATAATTCGAAAATTATTAGTGCCTCGCCATTTTCGTTGAAGAAAAATCGTCTTCAGATGATCCCAGGAATCTGTCTTTGAAAGATTGATTATGAATTTCGGGACACCTTGTATATATATATATATATATATATATATATATATATGTGTGTGTGTGTGTGTAACAATATAATATCTTTTTTTTTTAGAAAGCTACCTCAGACTCTCGTTTCGTTTTATTCAGCACTGTGGTTGGAGCCGCCATAGTTACTTCTATTTGATTGTCTTCCTTAATTTCTTTTTTTAGGATAGGTTCCTCTTCATTCTCTTTGTCGACAATTCGTGCTCTTTCTTCTTTCATTTTGATCTTTATTTCTTCATCTGTTTGATCAGTGATTTGTATTGTATTCTTGATTTCTTGGTAATTGAGAGTTTGATTAATGATTCGCGCTTCTTCTGTCATCTCTTCATCTCCTTTTTCTATTTGATCAACAACTTGCACTATATCTTTGTTCATAATTTTCTTATCTTCTGCTACTATATCTTTGTTCGTAATTTTCTTATCTTCTGCTACTATATCTTTGTTCGTAATTTTCTTATCTTCTGCTACTATATCTTTGTTCGTAATTTTATTATCTTCTTTCTTATTTTCTGCATGAATCTTCTGCAAGATTTTAAATTCAATTTTTTTTAACATAATATAATGTAAAATTATAAATAAATTATGAATTGATAACATTAATTTATAATTAATTCTCTAATTATTCATAAATACAAATTATGTAACGGCCAATTTTATTACGACATATTTTCTCTTATTAAAAGTTAAATTAGTTATACATATAAATATATAAATATATATTTATTTTTAATTTTTTAATATTTAATTCTTTTATTCTTGCTTTTTAAAATAAAAATATTAAATCAAAAATGTAAAATCTTACTTTATTTTCTTTCTCTTGTTCTGGTCTAACTATTTTATGATTCTTCTTTGATGATTCGTCCAATAAAGAAGCATTCTGATATTCTAATCTGGTAATCTGAGCTTTAAGAACATCTATTTCGCATGCACGAGCTAATAATTCTTTGTGAAGATTGCCAATTTCATTTTTACAGGCGTTGAGTTTGTTTTGCACGATACCGGACCACTGTTTGATTCGACCCAGGATATCGACGAACATCAACTTTCATGAAAAAAAAAACAAAAAATAAACTCTTCGCGAGAATTTAAGGACAAATAATTAATAAATATTTAATACAGCAGCATTTTTGTAATAGAATTAAATCAGATTAAATAAATAGACAATTGCGATTAAGTTTTTATAAAAATTTATAAAGAAAGAAATTGAAAAATTAATTTTTTTCAAAAAAACCGGAAATCTTTCAAGCGTTTATATATCTTATAAATTTTTGAAAAGATTTTTATTTTTATGCGCACATAATCGATATCGTATTCATCATATTTGTAACACAAAAAATACGGGTTGTCAATTGTACCCTCGCCTCTTTCGTCTTCGAGAAGTCGAAACAGTTTTATGACATTCTAGTTGAATGTGAGGCTCAACCTTTAAATCATGCTCGAAGTTTTCGCCCAAAGTTGCTAAAGCCTTGCCAGCCTCCTCGAGATTTTGGTGAACGTATTCGATTATTTCATCTACCTTCCTGTCCCTGTTGGCGAATAATTCAAAACAATAAGATACTTTGCATAAATGAACTGTTATAGGAGAGAATAATTTCAAAAATATATTCAATTTTTAAACAAAGAATACTAAATAATAAATATTACAAATAGAGAACACATATGTAATTCTATCAATACATAGTATTTCTGAATTTTGAAATATTTTCTTTTTGTTAGAATATCTAATAAATATATAAAGATATTTTAATGATGTATTTTAAACAAATATGTATTATAAACGATATACATTTGTACATCTATATTGTAATTTACTTTAGTCGTATTCTTTTGAAGCAAGTTGACAATAATTTAGATTAGTAGATTGAATTAAATATAACATTTTTCAAAGCGAATATGTAATTAATTACCCGACTAATCGTGGCGTTTGTGGAACGCAAAAGCAACATGGGCCAGCAGAGAGAGGTTCCTTATCTTCATGAGATTTCTTATCTGTAATTTCCGACCGCGTAGATTCTTCCGCAGGTAATGTATTTACAGATTCTTTTACGGACGATGGTGATGGTGTCAGCGGATTCGGAGATGGTGGTGGGGGTGGTGGTATTTCCTGGATAGATGGTGATGCTTCCGCAAGGGTTTGTTCTACATTATTAGCTTCTTCAGAAATATCCGCGCCACCCACGAGACGAACGTGATTATATGTTTTCGTTGAATTAATTTTGCGAGCGATCATAATCGTCGATCTTTGACGGTTCAATATTTTGTTTAATGATTTCCGGCGTTCGCTGATGGCGAGACCTGAGGGATGAAAAAGAATGTTTCTTGGACTAAAAAAGAAATATCTTTTTTCCCTCAACTTACTGCTCTTGGATGCGTTTAAAGATGTGCGCTGCATATCGATTTTAATTTTTTTAATCAAAACTCCAACGGCGGAACCTCGTTTTTACAATATCACATTTCTTTTATATGTATTTGTAATTTTTAATATATTTGTCATAAATTGCGTAGAAATTGATAAATATACGCAAATAAAAATATAATTATTTTTTTATATATTAATCCAAAAATCAAGTAATGATGAACTTGTCAATTTAATCTTTTAGAGTGAAAGTTTGACAGTTTGAGCATGAGAAAAAATAAATTGATATGAACTTAGCAGATCATCGATACTTTAAAAACCAAAAATCTTTAAAATAATTGGATATTTGAAAGTGAAAAAACAATAAATTATGCAAACACACACATACACACATATAATAATATGAAAAAAGCTTAAAACTTTTTAACGCTAATTTCTATTTCATATTTAATTTTTATTTCTTTTTAATACATATTAATATGGAAATGTATAAAATGTTTAATGTTTATAAAGAAATTACGATTATTCATTTTATAGTTTATTCGTTACACATTACTGTAAATTCAATGAATATTTTTAAATGAATATTAAAGAATTTTTATATCTTTTTTTATCTTTCTTTTATTATCTCCCTATCTATATGTTTTTAATAGAGATTAGATAATTCAAAATTGCCTTCAAAAAGAGAGTGACTTGTATAAAAGAAGATAATTTCATTTTATGACTTATATGTGACACTGATATTTATCTAAAAATATCTTTACTTTTACATTTATATTGATTATCTTTAATTTCTTTTATACATGTAAAAAATATATATATATATATAAGTCAAATAAGTTCAATCATATTTGTCTTGGAATTACATATTCGTTATTTTGTAAAATATGCAATTGTGCAAACGTGCAAATGTGCAAACATTATGTGTTTGAAATAAAGTATTGTAGTGTCATACATAAAAACATTTGAATAATTAAACTTTAAATTTACAATTCAGTATTGTCAAAAAATATCAGTGCAAATATAAGTTCAACGTATCCGTCAACATATGTCGACTTAGTCTACTATGCTACTCATAAACAATTTTCCATATATCAATTCTTAGCATTATTTCATGACAGAACTTCAAAATTTATATCAAGAAGAAAAAGCAATGCAGCAATACGACAAAATAAGGATAACAATAAGAGACTGTTACATGGATAACGTTGAAATTTATATACATACATTATGAACTATTTTTTTTTATTTTTAGTAAATCATGTTTTTTTATCTTAAAATATTCTCGTATTTTCCATTTCTTCCATTCGATTAATTATATAATGTAACAGATAAAAATTAGAAATGGATATAAATCAATATAATTAGTAATCTTAATAATTCATATATATTTTAGATAGTTTTTTTCGGCGGTGGCCTGTAAACACCGACTACAACAGCATGATCTCTTTCATATGGTTCAAGTGTGATTTGTTCCTGTGGTTTTAAGTTGTCAGCTATTAGTTTCTTCACTTCCGACGCGAACACCACCTCGGGTTGTGAGAGTGAATCTATGCAACTCGCCTTAAATTCATAAATAATAAATTTTTAAGCTTAATGCTATATTTCCTATGATATTGTTTATAAATTATGAACATCTTACCTTAATAGAAATAACAAAATGTCCGCCACTCTTAAGGAAATTTTGTGCATTTAGAGCAACAATTCTGGCTTGATCCGGCTGTGCTACATCCGAGAAAATGGTATCCACCATTCCTATCAACATTCTATATTTTTGGGGATGCCTCGCGTCTTCGACTATGGGAATAATATTACTTCTTTTCTTAGCGACTTCTATAAGATCCCTGCCTGTTCTGTTGGAGAATTCTACTGCAAATACAAGCCCTTCCTATAAAAATCGGAATATTTATTCTCAATGTCCCTTCTATATAATTTATAAATTTATTAATATTATTAATATGTAATTGCTGTATGCTCTCTTTTTTTTAAAGTAAAATTATGTTTTACTCATTTGAAAAAAGCAAGCATATAATTTTTCTAGCATCACTTCGACACCAAGTTAATAATTATCAGCTAACTTGGCTCTAATGTATGCATAAATTAAATAATTTCTCATATCTTTTTTGCATAATTTTTGATATAAATCAACTTACTGGACCAACTACATCCGCAACATGAGACACAGTGGTACCTGATGCAGCACCTAGATATAATACTTTACTTCCAGGAGGCATATAAATTTGATCAACACCTCCAAGAATAGCAGCAGCCAATTTGGATCTGAATGGATTCCATACTCTATATTCAATTTTCTCACCATTTTCAGTCTGCAATAATATGGAAAATTACATTATTAATTTACAGAAGTATATAAAAAGCAAATGCTATAAAATTATTGCAATACAAGTTGAGCTTACATCTACACTGATTCTTTTCTCCCCATATACGGCTGTTCCAGGTACTAAACTTAAAGTCACTAATGCATCCTCCTTTCCTCTGGCTATAAATACTCCCTCATGACGATGTGGCTCTATTATTACATTTTTTCCACCTTTAAAGCCACCTCCTCTGCCACTACTTCTTCTATCACCTCCACCTCTACCACCTCCACGGCCTCCTCCACGACCTCCAAAACCACCGCGACCGCCACCGCCACCGCCACGACCACCTCCACGGCCACGGCCACCACCACGACCACCGCCTCTACCTGGTGAAAATGCTGCAAATTATAAAAGAAACATTAGAATACATGAAAAATAAATGAAAAAAATAAATTTATATATGTATAGTATTTGTGACTTTAGAGAGACATTTATTTCACTGTAATAAATTTAAAGAGCAAATGTTCAACGTGAAGATCTTCTTTTCAATTTTTTTGAAACATATATTTTATGTATTTTAGAAAAAGGAACTTATTTACTTAAAAAAAATACTATACAGAACATTTATCTATTTCAGATTAAATTAAGAGGAAAATACAAAAAAATCTCTCTCTATTTCTCTCTTTTGGTACAAATTTAAAAAAAAATATATAAATATAATAAAAAAAATATATGTGTATATATATATATATACACATATATTTTTTATATATATATATTTTATATATATATATATTACTTAAATAATATATATGTAGAAATTATATATATAGAAATTGAAATAATATATAGATTCAAGATTGCCTTAAGTCTGGTCTTAGGTCGTCTTAAGATTCTGTTCAGCCAATGAAATAGCCATATTCAAAGCTTACTTAAGATGATTATTTGTACCAAAAGAGAAGTAGAGAGAGAGATTTTTTTGTATTTGCATCTTAATTTAATCAGAAATAAATTAATGTTCTGTATAGTATTTTTTTAAGTAGAAGTTCCTTTCTCTAAAATATATAAACTATGAATTCCGGCCTAAGACTTAAAAATTATAATAATATATAACGTAATCATACGTATAAAAAATCGTAATAAAAAAGATATTTATTAACAACATATGAACATAATGCACGTTCATATACATTGTAAGGTTAATCATGTTGCTTAATGGGGAAAACTACTTGCAACATAACATAAACATATATCTATGATTATCGCAATTACTATTAAAAATAGCCACGAGTCTCAGTAATACAAAAAATTAAAGCAGCATTAAACTCTGGCCACGTGATAAATTTTAAAATACATTTTTGATTGAAGGTTAGCCTCCTTGATGAGAATCTTATCGTCTCGTTTAATCACCGTTTAAAAATTGCAAACTAAAAAGATTGACATAAATAATACATATTCACATTACCTGGTTTACCCATGATGAACCTTATACACGTTCAGATTATAAAAACATAGAAATTATTATATATTCTTAAATTATTTTATATTCTTTCCAATCACACATGTGCTCAATAGCGTCAAGATTTTCAGCAGGAAATGAAGTATCGAAAGAGAAAGATGATCCGACATCTTCCGGCGAGAAAACGAATCTGAAATGAATGATGATTGGTCGATTCCTCTACCAATTAACAAATCGTATTTATTTTCCAAGCGTTCGTTCGAAAATCCTATTGGCAAGATTAAGTAGTGTTTAATTGACCAATCATTGATCAAAGATTTCAAAATTGTTGCGTTCAAGAACGCAATGAAGTACAGTCAAAGATCAAAATTTTCATGTTGTATACAAATTCACAAGACTGGATAATATAAAAATTGGAATGAAAATATAATTGCACTTCATCTCGAGCTATTTCTATCTGTGACATTTTTTCTTTTCATATTCTTTGCATTTTATTCCTTTCTCGGACTCTTTTCATTGAAAAGTTCCGAATCGATTAAGAAATAATATAATTTGTGTGGGAGAGAGAATTTTTTAAATTTATGAATGTTATATATACATAACGTAATAACGCGAATAACAATATGAAGTAAGTTGTAAAATGTTTATTACAAAAATATTACATTTGTTTTATGTACTTATTTTTAAGTATACATTTTTATTACAGGATAAGTGTTGACGGATTGATTGTGTATTTTCCCTATGATTATATTTATCCAGAGCAATATGCATATATGCTTGAGCTCAAGCGTGGCTTGGATGCCAAGGTATTTTCTTTTGTATTTTTATTCTTTATATTTATATGTTGATTTATATTGTTGATATTATTTTGAATATTATTAAGAAAAATTGATAAAATTATGTTATATGTTATATTAGGGACACTGTTTATTGGAAATGCCTTCAGGCACTGGCAAAACAATAACATTGTTATCACTCATTGTAGCATATATGTTGGAGCATCCATTGGATGTTACAAAATTGATTTATTGTTCTCGAACAGTGCCAGAGATTGAGAAAGTTATAGAGGAATTGAAGAAACTTATAGATTACTACGAGAAAGAAACCAAAAGCAAACCTAAGATTGTTGGCTTAGTTCTTAGCTCTCGTAAAAATATGTGTATTCATCCTGAGGTAATTAAACTTTTTCACTTATGTATTTATAAAATTGACTAATAATTAGTTATTAGATGATTAGTGAAAAGTATTGAGTTAAGTATTAAGAGATTAAATATATTTTTTATATTTTTTGTTTATAGGTCAGTAGAGAGCGAGAAGGTAAAATTGTGGACGGTCGTTGCCATTCTCTTACTGCATCATATGTACGAGAAAGGCATAATTATGATGAATCTACACCAATTTGTAGTTTTTACGAAGGATTTGATATGGAAGGTAGAGAACAAATCATTCCTCCTGGTATTTATTCCATTGATGATTTGAAAGATTATGGAAAAGATCGTAACTGGTGTCCATATTTCCTTGCAAGATTTACAGTAAGAAACTTCATAAATCTTTATTTACGCGTTCGTACGATTTAAATTGTGTGATAATCAATATTCTTTGTATTTTCAGATTTTACATGCACAAATTGTAGTTTACAGTTATCATTATTTATTGGATCCAAAAATTGCTGAAACTGTATCTAAAGAACTAAGCAAGAGTTCAGTAGTTATTTTTGATGAGGCTCATAACATTGGTATAAAAACTTATATTGTGTTAATTTTACAATAATTTAGAATACAAAATAATGGATTATAAATTTTAGATAATGTTTGCATTGATTCTATGAGTGTGAAAATAAATAGGAAATTAATGGAAAAAAGTTCGACTAATATACAACTCTTAGAGAAAACTGTAGCCGAGTAAGTTTCAAATTCTTATTTATTATTAGGATTCAAATAGAATATAATTACATATAAAATCAATTATGTTTTTTAATTAGAATGAGAGAAGTTGATGTAAATAAATTGAAGGAAGAATACAATAGATTGGTCGAGGGATTGAAAGATGCTCAGTTGCAGAGAGAAACCGACGTCATTTTAGCCAATCCTATTTTACCAAATGAAGTACTCGAAGGTTGGCAAAAATGTTACATTTTTTATGCAAAAGAAATGTTCTATATCTAACAAAATAAAATCTGTATTAAAATTTTTGTTTGAATATGTATACAGAAGTCGTTCCGGGCAACATAAGAAATGCTGAGCATTTCGTCAGCTTCCTGAAACGATTCGTTGAGTACTTGAAAACTCGTTTACGTGTCCAACACGTCGTGCAAGAATCACCCGCGGCATTTTTGAGGGACATTCAAGCAAAAGTCGCTATCGAACGAAAGCCATTGCGATTTTGCGCTCAAAGATTAGCATCTCTTTTACGCACAATGGAAATAACAGATCTAACAGATTTTTCTCCAATAATTCTGGTGACTCATCTTGCAACATTAGTCTCCACGTACACGCACGGTTTCACGATTATAGTGGAACCGTTCGATGACAAAACGCCGACAGTTTTGAATCCAATTTTGCATTTTAGTTGTCTAGATTCTTCTATCGCTGTCAAACCTATATTTGATAGATTTCAATCTGTGATAATCACTTCCGGAACGCTCTCCCCATTGGATATGTATCCAAAAATTTTAAACTTTCATCCAGTCATAATGTCATCGTTTACAATGACATTGGCTAGACCATGCCTTTTACCTATGGTAAGTTAAAAAAAATATCAGAAATCAAAATAATCTTGATATTTTTAAATATTTATCTACTTTTGCATTCTTCAGATTGTCGGCAAAGGTAATGATCAAGTGACTATTTCATCCAAATATGAGACACGAGAAGACGTGGCTGTTATAAGAAATTACGGCCAATTGTTGGTCGAATTTGCTGCAACAGTACCCGATGGCTTAGTATGCTTTTTTACATCGTATTTATACATGGAATCTGTGGTAGCTGCGTATGTGTGTGTGTGTGTGTGTGTGTGTACTTATACATATACATATAAAATATTAAAATTTTATAACAGAGTATTTTTATAGATTTTTATAATGCATTATAGGTACGATCAAGGAGTTGTGGATCAACTTCAGAGACATAAATTACTTTTTATCGAAACTCAGGATTCAGCAGAGACCAGTTTAGCTCTGATAAATTACATAAAGGCTTGTGAAAACGGTAGGGGAGCCGTTTTGCTTTCTGTAGCTCGTGGAAAGGTGTCCGAAGGCGTCGACTTCGATCATCACTTGGGTAGGGCTGTACTGATGTTTGGTATACCTTATGTGTACACGCAATCGCGAATCTTAAAGGCACGTTTAGAATACCTCAGAGATCAATTTCAAGTGAGTGCAATGTAATATTAAAATTGTTATAGTGATTTTTTCTATATACAAATGAAATATACATGATATATGCAAATGACATATACGAATTGTAATATCTGTACAGATTCGAGAGAACGATTTCTTAACTTTTGACGCCATGAGACATGCCGCTCAGTGCGTAGGGCGTGCGATTAGAGGTAAAACCGATTATGGTATAATGGTGTTTGCAGATAAGGTAAATCGGTTTTGATTGAGAATAGTTTTCAATGTACAAAAATCAATGCAAAAATATTTCTGAGATGATATAATTATGACTTTCTCTTATATTACATTATATTGCAGAGATTTTCGAGAATAGATAAACGAAGTAAATTACCAAAATGGATACAGGAACATTTAAATGACAATTTATGCAACTTATCTACCGAAGAAGCTATACAGGTATTTTTAATTTCTCGTTTGATAATAGGTGTCATTAATGATTACAATTTTGTTTGTGCTTTATACAATCAAAATGTTTATTTATACAATTTCCAGATCAGTAAAAGATGGTTACGACAAATGGCACAGCCATTTACACGTGAAAATCAGCTTGGATTGTCATTACTGACAAGAGAACAACTTGAGAAAGAAGAGGCTGCCAAAATTGAACAAAAAGCACAGCAAAAATGATAGTGTGACACTAGGCCGAATAATCCAGTTTACTTAGGCAAAATAATCTGCACTATTTACAAAAAATATATCTCATGCTGTTTGCTTGTACAAATGCCTAATTATAATTTGTACTTTTGACCACAATTGTATTGTAAGTATAGAGTGTAAGATATAATAAGTATATACTTTTTTAAATTTAACAGTACATATTCTTCTTTTTTTGTAAGTTTACCTCATCAAGTTAAAAAATTTAATTTGTTAGCAAGGTTCATTAAGAATGCAATGCAAATTAAAAAAAAGTTTAATAACAAAGTATCATAGAGCGAATTTTAACAGCATACAAAAAATAACAATATCTAAAACTAATTTATCTGATATCACCATCTTACAAGAACTTGATCACCATCTTGTATCGAATAGTAACTGAGTTCTTGCAACGGTTTATCCAACGAAATTTCATCATTTGATAGCTGTAATGTCCCAATATAGCATTTATATAATTAGTGAAGAGTATATGAATGTTTTTCTCATCTAATAATATTAGACTTACATCCTGTGAAATAAATGAAAGAGCAGGTATTTTCCCTCCAGTTTTGAAAAGTCTCTGAGCAAGTCCGATCATTTTTTGGACTTCCATGTCTTTAAGCAATTTCCTTTTAATTCCTCTAGGCTGACGTGGATCATCTGGACATACAAACTCCACCGTTATCACATTGGAAACCATTTCTACTTTTGGTTTAATTGAGGGAATATTTGCAATTCCATATTCTGAAAGTATGAAATAATTTTTTTTACTTTTATATAATATAAAAAATTTTATTCTCTCTCTCTAAATTCAAATTTTATAAAAGAAGATATTCATAAGATAAAGTTTATACATACTATCGATTAATTTAGGATATCGTGGATGTTCATTTATAAACGATATCCTATTCTCTGTTTCTAGCCATTTTGGTAGATATAGTTTTAAGTAATCATATTCAGCACCTCTTCTTTCAACAGGAAATATCTCTGTACCATTTAAGATTTTTAATTTCGCTATTCTCGCGATTATCAATTGCCGAGCAGTCTCTACAGTTTCATTCTTCAAGATGGGATTTTCTCTGAATTTTAAATCTTCTAAATTTGGTAGTTTATCCAATTCGTTAATTGATTGCCACTAAAAATGTCAAATAATGATTTGGTTAGAAATCTTAATAAATATATGATTTTACATCTTTCTCTTTTATGTATATTTTAATATTATTCATATAAAAGTATATTTACCTCTGATATGTGGTTTTCAGAAATATGTAATTGACGTAAAGTAGGAAAAAGCTCAGTCTTATCCATTGGTGTTAAAGATGGAAATCTAATTCTATTTATTTTATTTGAATTCACATTGAGATATTCTAAGCTGTAAACAAAATACGATTTATATATTATATAAATTTTGCACTCTTTCGATATTAAACTTGGATATTTTATAATGCATTTTACCATGGAAGGGAACCTAGTTTAAGTATCTCATCCCAATTCGATATTAAATTTCCTTCGAGTATTAATGTAACTATTTTCATTAAATTGATATTTGTTATTGTCTCTTTTATAGTAGTAACAATATTAAAAGAAACTGAAAGTTCTTCAATTGATGGGAACATAGATATACATTGCTGAATATCAGACCAATTATAATTCATTTTAGCTATTGTTAAGTGTTTTACTGTTGAAAATGAGTTTTTCAGTGCCATCACATCTTCTTTAACAGGCAGATAGTTCTCACTGTGAAAATAAAAATCTATAACCAATTTTTTCATACTAATCAATATATTAATATAACTATTATTAATATTTACATTTTTAATGTTATATTTAATATTCTAAAAGAGTTTTAAAAAATGTCACCTCAAAATAAACATCTTTATATGATTCACCTGACATTAAGACGAATAAGACAATGAAGTTGAGAGCATATATCCGCTACAATTTTCCATGAATTTATTAAGTTTTTAGATATATCCAGTTCTTCTAAATTAGGACACAGTTCTTTCAGCTCATCTGGTCTTCCAGCATCGCTTACACATTGTTCCCTTAGCCATACTATTTTCAATTGATCAAATTTACTTTGCTTCTTATTCACTTTAGAGAAACCGACAAGGTCTAAAAAGGGTGCATTCATTTCTCTCCTTAAACTCGACACTTCATCCCTGTCTATGCCTGCTAATTCATCATCAATCAATCCGTAGCGCATTTTGATAGCTTGTGGACAGGATATTCCAAACTTGACTTTGCCTGGTCGTATAAAAGAACCTGATGTGGAATGTCTATCAAAGATTACATATATAATTAGTACGCATAGAAATATAAATTACTGTATTGTCATTATTAATACAGTAGGTGTTTTACTGTATTGTAATTATTAATACAGTAGGTGTTTTACCTGGCTTGAAAATATACTATTCCTTCGTATGTGCCATTATGCTTGCCACGAGTCGAATCGTCCCAATCTATACCCAACCACTCTCCTTTTGTATTTCCCACAGGTCCAACGTATTTTAATGTACCCCGATATCCGTCACACTCGATACGGCTTGAGATCTCATATTTTTTATCTTCTACCATACCTGACAGATATCACACAAATGACAATTAACCTCGTATGGAATGAAAAAATATATTTCATTATTCAGAATGTACGGATAATTCAAGTCTATTAAAAATTAATTTTATATAAATAATACTATAATATATATTTAATAAAAATTTTACAAAAATACCTATCAGGGTAAACACGTTTGTTTCAGATTGCGGTTGACAGTAGTGTAACCTAAAATCCAGAAACGCGCATTGAAAATGAGGAGAAAGTAAAATCACAATCTCACGTATTAGGTTGCGGAAAAAACAGTAACAATCAAAATCGTGGAAAATTGTAAAAGATAATAATGTTGAAAGGAAATATCATATACGGCGATTTACTGTCTCTATTTCGCGTTCTGAAAACTTTGCTTGCGGTAGAAGACAGATGTTTTAGAAGTGTTTACCGTTAATCGATATTATCGAATATTCGAGATTTTTTCTGTATTGTTTTATAAAAAATATCAAATAAAAAATTATGAATAAAATATCGATTCGTGCTTTTAAAATATTTATATTTTAACAGATATTTTAAATTGAAAAACATGTTTAACACTGTTTACAAATATTGCATGTAATTGCATAGATATAATGTATGAGAATATTAAATATTATTATATATATATAAACATTGAAAATTTATTTTTCGGATCTCCCTAAATGTGCAGTAAAATAGTGACTATGTGCAAATAAAAAATAAATATTTTGATTTTATTCATTGAGAATTTGGTAAACATTATAATATTCTATACATATATAACATAATGTGATATAAGAGAATGTACATTGCTACAAAATATAGTATACATAAATATGTATCATTTCACACTCTAATTAACTTATATAGATTTTGGTTTGCATCTATATACTGATTTTATTAATGATTCAATAGTTACTTGATAAAATATTATGTCCAGTTCAATTTGTTATATTTATAGTTTAATTATTTCAGAATGCAAGATATGCTAATGACCTAATACAATTTTGGGAAGATTTAAACCATTCAGAATTTCAATCCAGTAACCATCAGGATCTTTAATGAAAGCAAGTCCCTTCATCTTGCCATCATTTGGTTTTTTTATAAATTCCACATTTAACTTTTCAAACCTTTCGCATGCTTTTTCAACATCAGGTACTGCTATTCCAATATGACCTGTATTTAAGGCAAAAATATTATTTCTATTAAAATTTTACAATAAAGATTTAAATTTTTCTTTAAATAATGCCAGTATATCCAAATTTTATGTAATTTAGATAATTGTAAATTATTTTAATTAAGATATTTGATTGCTTTTCCCCCCCTCCCCCTTACCAAATCCTCTAGGATCTGAGTTTCCATTGTGATATTTTGCATCTGGATCTGTTTCTGTTCCCCAATTACTAAAATACAATTATTTTTTGTATAAGAATGCTTAATCCTTATATTCTAACAAAGTACATAGAAATAATTGTGTAAAAAAACTTACTGAGTTAACTCTATAGTTGCTTTTCTACTGAATGTCCACTCAATACTTTCTCTTTTATCAGTTGGTATGTCTTTCTGATTCTCGTAACCAAGAAAATATAAAGAAAATTTCATTTCTGGAAAATCAAGCTTTTGCAACAATGTCATACCAAGTACTTCGGTATAAAAAGGTAAAGATTTTCTTGGATCCTTAATACGGTACATTGTTTGTTGCATAATATATCCATTTGTTGCAGGATCTGGAGGCTTGCAAAGCTCACGAGTTTCACTATTGGTTAATCCTGATGGTTCGCCCATCTGCAATTACAATTATTATTCTTTTATTATTTAAAATAATGTAAACATTAATGTATCTCATTTGTGATATTTTTAATTGTTATAAATGTAGAATTTAGTTTTTGATATATATGTGTGTGTGTGTGTGTGTATGTGTGTGTGTGTGTGTATGTGTGTGTATTATTTAGTTAATACATCTTAAATTTGATACATATAAGTTTAATATAAAAGTATACTATATTAAAAATATAAAAATTATAGTATATTATATATTTTTATTCTTTCCTGTGATCTTTATATCACATTACATTTATATTATATTGATAATGGACACTTCATGACAACTTTACTATTTTTTAAGAATTTATCAAAAATCTGTGTAAGATATATACTTTTATTTGCATAGTCTACAGATAAGCTATCATAAGCAACATTCAAGGACACATTATTCCTTGCAATAATACTCGTACATAATATGCTATATAACATATTTAGAATATAACGAATATAAAGAAATCAAATTTTACAAGAGACAATAATTAATAATATACATATGTCATTTATAATATATATCTCCACCAAAACTGTACCTTACACAGCACTCAGGTTAGATTATTAAAGTTTAATCCTTTTACTATAGAATAATTCACACAAACAAAATTCAACCGGGCAATTCTGATTAAGTTTCTTTTTCTTTAATATGCTTCGTCTTGTCAGCTTTTTACGAGTGTCCATCAAAATTTCACTCCAACTTTTCCTACCTTTTATGCGAGATATCAAGGTATGTAAAGTACAGTACACACTGGGAACGTTCACACGCGAGACGAGTGTTGTGCGTGAGTTATGCGTACGCGAAGCAGTGCCGATTCCTTATATCATAAAACCCTCGGCGAGAGAAACGGAAAGACAAAACTGAAAGGAAAGTATATTTAATTATGACTGAATATTTAATTCGTTAATTTTATTTGTAAGACGATAGGAAGAAATATATTTGTCATTTATTATTACAAACGTAAAAATAAATTATATATACATTAATTCTCTTAATCAAAAAGTAGATAAGAATTAAAATGAGAAATTTTAATAAATAAATATATTGCATATTCAAATAAATAATAAAAATATTTATGGAAATATCTATGGAAATTTTATGCAAATTTTAGCATAATGAAACTTTTAATATATTTAATTTGCACAGTGTATGTGTGTCATGTATATATATAAAATACATTTTATACTTTTTTAATTGATTAAAAATATGTTATACACACTCGGCCAATGAAATAGAATGTAAATAAAATTTATTTGTGTAATCTCAAAAGTTTCAATATTCAAGAAAAGATAAAAACACTCGATAAACAGATATATTAGGAAAAGATTCAACATACAAAAAAAGATATGATACATCCCTGGTCACTGATGAGAAGTATCGTATGCGTATGCAACAGATTAAAAAAAAAGTAAAATTTGTAAATTTGAAGTGATTAAATAATTAATTAAGTTATGCCGAAAGTAGTGTCGAGGAGCATTATATGCTCCGATACGAAAGATCAGGAGGAATATAGCGAGGAGAAGCCATTGCATATCTATTATTGTTTATGCGGTCAGATGACATTAATTCTAGGTTAGAATTGTATTTTTTAATAGTCATATATTATATGTATTAATTAAAAAAAAATAGTTTGTAGCAAAAGTTGTCGGTTTTACAATAAAAAATAAATTTAATGAATTTAAGTATTATTGTATATGTATGAATGTGTGTTTTCGGAAAATCTATTCCATAAAAAATTTTCACATTCATCATTTAAATTCATTTGAATTGATATTAATATTCTATATAAATACAATGTTATATTGTTAATATAAAATAATATATAATATATAATAATATATAACTTTTGAATATTCATAAGTCATATTGATTTTGATTTGTAGATTGCGCAATTGAAAAATTGCCATTAAGAAAAAGAGATGGAGCAAGAGTTATCGATGGTAGTAAACATGCTCATAAAATGACTTCAGAGCGAGATGAGATTATATTTCTCAAACGTCCAGAGGGAATAGAAAAACAATATAGGCAAAAGTGTAAAAAGTATAGACTTTTATTGTTGTCTCATTAGTTATTTCAATATATATTTATTTTATGACATTATATATTTATTTTATGTGTGTATGTAAATATTGAAAACATTTTTCAAGATTTATAGCATAAATAATTTGTTTAATATGATTTGTTTATGACAGATGTGGCTTATTACTATACTATAAGCATGATCCAGGGGCAAATATAGTATTTATAGTAAAAGATTCGGTAATAAAAAATTCTGGCGATGGTCCTATGACAGATATTTATAATCAAGTAGCCATTGAGAAACCTAAAAAAATAATGGTTACAAAGCATACCAAAAATATGGGAAAATTCAGCTCTGTTACTGTATCCACAATTGATGAAGAAGAGGATGAAATTGAAGCTGTAAGTCATATTTGTGTTATACGTAGAGTTATACATAGAGATGTTACACATAGAGATTATAATATAATAACCAGAAACTAAAAAAGTATGAAATGTATTATGTAACAGATATGATAAATATTAAAAGTTAAAATTTCTAAAATATTTTTAATTTTAATTATTTCTTTGAACATGTAATATATATCTATTCATTTGTTATTACAAATGTTATTTCAATGTATGCTTTTTGATTAATTTATTATTTTTCTTTATTATTTAACAATGAAATCATCTTTTATATTATAAAAAATATTTATAATTTCAGAGAGAAGTTGCTGATTCATATGCAAACAATGCACGCATCATAGAGAAACAGTTAGAACGAAAAGGAATGAATAAACGAAAAGCTATACCATCTACTGAGACGGATTTGAAGAGGGCAAGACCTAGAGGAACATTATTGGATGTTTGATTTTTCGTTAAAAGTATTTCTATGCAAAAATTTGGATTTATATAATTCAGTATATGCGGAGTCTTGTAACATTTATTGTACATTAATTTACTTATTTACTATATATTTACATTTAATTAAAAAGTTTGCTTTATATATTAATATTTGTTGTTATTGTCATAAAGATTTTTTTTTTTTTTAATAAGAGAACGCAGAAAAATCAGTCTCAATTATAAAAATCAAGTATAATAGTTAATATAAGCTTTTTAAAGAAATTATTTAAAAAAAATTTTTGATGTGAACATTATTGGATATTAGGAATTTGTAAGTATATTTTCCAAGGATATATAAGAGGTGTGAAAAAAAGCACATGAAAACATTTAACATTATATCGACATATTTATTAACATACACAAAGGTAAATAATTAAAATATATATAAATGACTAGATACAAATATTGCGTAAAAATGTACATTGCAAAATAGAGATAGAAATTTAATAAATAAATACATTGGTTATACATACAATTTGTTGATAAATTACTGCAAGTGAAGTAGATGCTACTTGCAATCGGAATTAGTTCATAAAATGGCAACTTTAATTAGTAATAAGTAAACAGCATCTAGTGAAACAATATTTATTATTTATTATAAAATAATTCGGAGTGATATGGCGTATTTACGCGATAAGATGGAAGAGCTATCTAAACAAATTGTATAACTGGCCATTCTCTTATCTATAGATTATAAGACGCCATATGTGTGCAGTACTACAAGACATTAATGTATACATGTAATCAAGAAAGAGATTCTGCTCATTTAAGTACACATCCGTTCATAACAATGTCGTCATACTTATTTACTTATATTCTAATTGTGCAATACACAATAATCCGAGAAAAGTGCAATCTGACTACACAAGTCTTTATTCTGGAAAAACATTTTTTTAAAAATATCATTATAGAATCTTTAATACATTCAATAAGTTTATTCGATTAGTTTATTAATTTTGTGTTGTGGTTTTATACTGAATGATAAAATGATAAAAATATGGAATCATCTATATAAACTTATTTAAAATTTTTTAATTATCAATTTAATAAGACAAAAATTCTTAGGAAATTTCAATAGCCTGTATATATAAAACTCGATGAAAATTCCAGAAGTGTATTATATATTGTTTGTATATAATTTAAAAAATATATGATATGCATAAAATTATATATTATGTGTATAAATAAGACATAGTAAAAAAAGATAAAAATATTAGAAAATTTATAAAAATATTAGCTTCCATGAAATTAATCAAAAAAATTTGATAGTTTTAAGAATCTAGATTCTGAATAAAAAATTGTTTTCTAAATAAAATACATAAAGATTATGAAAAACAAAAAGACTTGATACTGATATACACTTTTCTTAGAGATATAATTTGTATATTTAATTCCTCATCAATGAGAAATTTTTCGATCTGTATTATTTTACTATTAGAAGAGCAGGAAATATTAAAAATTGCTTACTCAAAATTGAAAATTTTTCTATTATTTGAATGATCGTCATAAGATATATTTATAGCACATTTTCTATTTAATTAATAAATGCAATTCGAGCGTACTTTTTTAATGATAATCCCAAGCTCCTTTAAATTAAAATTATATTTTTCTATCTTACATATAATACGATTCCTCGATTGGAATTATCACGTTGCAATTACCAGCGACAGTTATCTCTATCAATCTGGACTTTTTGAGATACGTATGCTTAACGCATTGTCGACACATGCTAAAATTATTAGATATGTAGCACAAATAGAGCAAATTATAATATGCATTAATCATAATATATATTAATATACAAATTATGCAACATCTATGATGATCAGAAATATTAAATATAATAATTTCAGGTACACTTTCACATAAAGAGAATAAATTATTTTTATAATTATACAATGCATAAATATTTAACTATATAGTAATGCAAAATAATTTTAAGTTTTGATATCTCAGGAATTTTTATGATGCGATTAAAAATAATATTAACAACAAAACTTTTTCTTAACATTGCATAACATGTAGCATAGAAATAAATGCCGACAATGCGTATTTTATCGGTTATCCAGCTTTAAAAACTATTAATAGCATTAAGTATTAATTTGCGACGATTTAATGTCCACTTTTTTAAGTATTGTAGGTTCATCCTTAAGAAACGTACCGGATCTCGAACCTACTGTGGGTTGCTTTTGCGCTTCCCCGTTATGGCACCTTTTAACTTTGTCATCAACTTTGCTACTGGCAATTCTCTTACCAGTGATTGTTGATTTGTTCATCCTATTAGCGGCACTAGACTTTGGAGAGGATTTTTTGCTGGGGCTGTCAGAACTTTGTGAGTTTTGCGTCTCCTTCCTTTCTCTCCTTGTGTTAAGAGGAGTATTTGTCTGCGTGATCTGTCGCGTCTTAAAGGGAGTGACTGCATTCATCAATTTACTGGGAACATCCGGTGTCTTCGCAGCATCTAATAAGTTTCTGCGCAAATTTGGTGAACCGTAATATGTGCTGCTGATAGCAGCGGCTCTGCTGCGACTAGCAGCGGTAGAACTTTCTAGTGACCTTAGAGGTCTTCTAACAGCTGTCAGTGGACTCCTCTGTTGTGTTGGTGGTGAGCTTTTCTTCGTTCTATCATTTGAATCAAGAAATATATGATAATTGGTACATGATTCAAAGAATCAAATATAAATGAAGTAAAGCCGTGATAATTAATAGAATAACAACAAATCATTTTTTGAAACTATTACAGAAAATGTAGCTTTTTCAAAGAAATAATTGATGAATTAATGCGTTTATGATGAGTTAATGCGTCGAAAAGAAAAAGTAATAAATTTTATCTCACCTATCATAAATTTGTGTTTTGTTTGTAGTTTTTGCCAAAGTAGGTGATAATTTGTTGGACGCATTGGACTTTGGGGTTGCCGTTATCTCTGTCATGAGACTATCAGTGGACATTGATGTGTCCATCTTATTGGGCTTCTTTTTGACAACAGCTGGCTTATTCTTAGTCTCTAAAGAATCAATCGATAATCCTATTTCGGTGGTTTTTTGTTTGAAGGAAGGTGATTCGGGTCTTGTGATACCGCAACTCTTGCTAATCAAGTCCCTTTTCCCGCTTCGACCGGAAGCGTTTGCTTCTGTCAAACTGTCTGACGAGAGAGCTTTCACATCTTTCTTGACTGGCAATTTCATTTTGGATAGCGGCTTCTTATCTATCGCGCGTTTCATAGCCGGACTGGATGTGCGCGATGAATCAGATGAAGAAATCATAATTTTGCGCCGTTGTTGCACTATCTTATCGTGTTGCATTGTGGGTACACTCTCCTTTGGAACCGACTTGTTTCTCGGTTCCAGATATCTAGACTTTACCTATATGATTATTTAAACATATAATTTTAATGATAAATTGTTGTAAAAAATAAATGTAAAAAATAAATTTAAAATTAATTTCTGAAAAATGTTAGTAATTTTCAAATTATAAATGAATCTTTAAAAATTTTAGACATACCTCTATCTTATTAGGCCATGATTTCGGTCTGATAGTTTCAGAAACAACTTGCTTATCCTCTTGCATTTTACGCTCAAGCGGATCAGTTTTTGGTTTACCGAAAACTTTCTTCGTTTGCTTGGATGATGGTACTTGTTTCAAAGATTTATCATTATGTTCCGAAATTGCCATTTTTACGCGTTTCAAATCTAAGTTGCGGTTTATCGTCGAGCGATTAGGCGGTATCTGAGATTCCTTTAATACAGAGACAAAGTATTTTATTAGAAAAAAATGCTGCACATATAAAAGTAATACCAAAGAAACTCTAATTTAACAATTTTAAATTTAATTCTTTTGTTATTATTATATTATTATTTTTAAGATGAACATTATAAACATTTTTTAAACCTTTTTAGGAAAATTAATATTTACCTTCAAAAAGTTTGAATGTCTGGATAGACGTTTCGATGTCTCATGAGGCAAGATCACAAGACAAGCTAACTCCTGTATCCTTCTACGAAGTTCTAAATCCATTTTTAGCCACGTAGTAGTTCTCGCGGCACGTGCTGCATCGCGCACCAAACACTTTTCCACGCGAACTTGAAGTTTGTGTAGGAAATCGATGAATAGCGGTCCCCATTTCATCCTACCTTGAGGATCGTCCGTCTGTGATGTGAGTAGCATTTTATTCAATTTCGAATAACTTTTACATGCTTGTTCGGGCGATAATTGTTCGATGGCCGCTAGAAAATTATCTTCTAAGCGACTAATGTTCCACGTCATTTCGCGACCAAGCGACTGGAAATTTTCATTTCCTAGAACGCCTGCAAAATTCTCTGACAGGAATTTGATCGACGTTTCCAATAGATTCGATACCATCCGAAACACTGGCTCTGCCCATCGTACATTTGGCAAAGTCGCCAAAAGTTTATCGCAATCCATCATAGTTTGGAGTACATTGTCCGTAGACTGTAATATAAATATATTATATATTAAATATATTATATTCATCCAAAAAGTGTATTAAATAAAGTGTAATTTTTATTTTTGCAGAATTGGATTGTAATATAAGTCATAAATTAGTTAATCAAGATTTGCAACTCTGAAAAAAGAATACTGACAACTTTTTGTCAAACATTTCATGCAAATCACATTTATAATTTCATAATACAATTATATTTTTTAATGTATATACCATGTGTACTATATGCTGATGATAACATTTTTCCATTAATTCTCTTGGGAGAGTCGCAAATGCTTTGCATGGCCATATTCGTACAAAGTGCTTTGTAATCCACCTAAGTGATTTTCGATACACTTCATCCAGACCATAAGCTGCAGCTAATGGCATACATTCTAATACTCCAACAGCACATATTTGGCAAGGCTGGAAGATAATAACATTCAAAAGACTAATAATGCAAAAAAAACTACATGTGACATGAACTTCTATTTAATTCTGTAGATTATAAATTTTCTGTATATTTAATAGCAGTTAATATATTTCATCATAGTAAATGACATAACACAAATTTCTGATCATAGCTACACATTTCAAAAATCTCATATATATCATTGATTTTTAGCAAAAGAGATGATATAAAAATATATTTACCTTGTGAAACAAGTGACAATATTTAAGCTTAAGCGTATATCCTATAACTTCTTTAAGACCTTCCAAACATAACATATCAGCTAACGTCGCCAATTCAACAATACTTATAGAATCTGGTATATTACTTTCTCCACTGTAGATATGACACAATGCAAAATGAACTGCATTATAAGAATATCTAAAATAAAAATATCAACTGCATTATAAGAATATCTAAAATAAAAATATCAAAATGTTAAAATTATTCATATGAAAATTCAATATATTCAATCATAATTATATAAAATGAAAAATGCATATAAATGGCATAGTAATATCTATTTAAATTATTAAATATGCAAACTATACAAACAATATAAAATTTTCATGGATATGAAAGCTTTCTCTTGAGATATATTAAATATTTTTAAATTTTGACACATACCCTTGCAGAGAAATAACATTTCCTGCACTTTCGATCCATCCGCCGCTCAAAATTGCGGCAAAGTATTGGCAACGAGAACTTAATATACATTTATGTGCCCTTATATGTCGACCGGCTACATCTATCGTAATATCAGGATTAATCTCCTCCAAAAACATTCTTAGTAAATCCTCACCCAATCTATTGTACGGTTTTGCACCAGCTATACTCGACGTTTCAGTTTCCTCCGTGCTGCCTTCTATAATCAAAGGATTTTTGAGAAAAAATTAAATATTGAAATATTTTTAATATTTAAATATTTAGTCAAGCAAAAAAAAAAAATAAAAATCTTTATAAAGTTGGAAAATTTCTTGATTATACATAATTTTGTGTAATAAAAATAAAATAAAATTTTCAATTTTTATGCGATACCATTATTTATATCAATTTAATAAAATTTCAGCAATAACGTACCCGCTCCGGAACGTCCCATACTGCTTTGCATGCTACTGAGATCGGATTCAGAAATAATTCCTTCCCCTTCGCAGTCACCCGCAGTCAACTCCTCCATCGGGGATTTCTGTTTGGATGGAAGCGATGTGCTCATGACAGAAACAAGCTTCCTAGACACCGGTCTGAATGGTCCTGTGTTTCTCGTTATCGCCAGTTTACTTTCTATCCACGATGTTTCCGGAATACTGCTGCTCATTCGATACTGCGTGTCTCTGTCATCCTTCACTTGCATCGAGACATCCGATGCATTATGATTAGCAATCGGTGTTTTATCCAAATCCGACAAACGTACGAAACTAGAGGAATTCGTTTTATCGGAATCTAACTGCAAATTCTTCAAATTATGTCCGGCCGCCTTCCCGTTCTTTTTCGATGGGCGACAATCATAAGTTTGTCGTTTCACATTATCATACTCGGGCTCCTTCAATTCGCTCTCGATTTTCTTGATGGTCTCGCTCAGTGACTTGCGAGTCTCCGATATCTTATTGCTGTTTCCTGCGGTTATTATTTGCGGTCTATCGTTGACATTTGAAACTTCAACTTGACCGTTCAACAGGTCAGTCAATTCATAGTCATGATTATCGCTGTCCGGCGATGGTCCACTACTACCGCTGCTGATATCAAATGTTTCACTTTTACGTGTTTGTCCTTCCGTGCTCTCTGTACACGTTTTTTCCCAGACGGAGGTTTCCGAAAACTCATCTTCATATCCTTTCGTTTCATTGGCTTCTAAAGTTTCTGTCCGAGCAGAAATTATATCTTTGTACTCGCAACGCTGATTTATGTTACTGCGTAATTGCTCTTCGGTTTCAATCTCCACGTGAGAGTTGGGTGGAGTGTCCTTTACATCGAATTCAAACACATCCTCAGATGACGTATCCATGTTGTTAGAGTTATTTTCACGATCCTGCAGAGTCTTGGAATCTTTAGGATTACGAGACTCTGCTTTGGCCGCATCGCTTAACGAGTGACTAGATGAGCTCGTCTTTGCTTGGGTTCGTTTCGAGATGCTGCGACTGTCCATCGATACGCTATGCGCGCGTTTGTGCTCCTTCCTGAACATAAGTTCCTTTGCCACGCAACCGTTACCGTTGCCATTCGTTGACTGCGTCTTGTCTGTGTTCCAGGAATGCCTCTTGAACGACGGTCGTGAAGTGGATAACGTTCGTCTTCTCACTACGGGAGAATCAGATTCTATAAACATGAAGACGCTGGGCTTGGTTTTCTCTCTCTTTTGTTCTTGTGGCAACTGATTATCTCCCGCGGCGCTGTTGTTATCTCTGGAACTATTATCATCCGTCTTAATATCCATCGATTTATTAGGTATCGTCGAGAAGCTTCGTCTGTGCTTTGGAGCCGTGATGTCTCCATCGTTTCCACCGCACGTATCATTCAGATCGATAAACATTGAAAAAATATTCTTCTTCTCGCCTTCCTTAGAAGTATCATTCTTAACATTTTCGTCTGGCCTCTCGGATGACTTGGCTTTAATATCATTATTCTTATCAGAGATATCTACGTAAAATTCACAATAGGACTTATCATTACTATCACGCTCTTTCCTTTCGACCGAGTGATCGCGTTTAGTTGATTCGATGTCATTCACGTCCTTTAAATTAACGAAGAATCCTAAACTACTCTGTTTCTCATGGCTGATTGAGGACTTCTGTACAGGTTTCTTGACACATTCAGAAGTCGAGAAGCTTTGCGACATATTCCGCGAGTTGTTTCGGGACCCGGATTCCTGCTTACTGCAGTCGCTCATATCGACTACCCAGGCAGTCATGGAGGAAGACATTTTGGAGGGTCGCGTTTTGACTTCAGGCTTATTCATAATCACCGCACCACCTGACACGATCGGCGTAGACTCTGTTTTGCGCCGTACTGTGGGACTATCCGAAGGTTTGAAGGAATAATCTGAACTGCTAACACCACCAGAGATAATTGGAGTAGTTTCATCGCTTCGTTTAATTCTCTTTATAGGATTTAATCGACTTTTTTCCAAAATAGAGTTCAAAGTAACCGGCAAACTGTTACTGCAATGATTGGACGCATCGTCCGAATCCGTGCTACAATCTAAAATAGATTTATCGCTGGCACTTTTAATTACGGGATAAATCGTGCAAGATTTATTGAGATTGGATTGTAAATAACTCTTTTGCGGCGTTTGCCTTTGATCATATTCACAATCATCCAATAGTTGGTATGTAATCGGGTGCTGAGTGTTAGTTGCCTGAACATCGGGTGTAAAAGTAATCGATGGTTCAGTGACTGTAACAGAAACTACGGAATCGGAAGGTGCATGGCAAATGGAATCTCCATCTACGCGATGTCCCGAGTATTGCGGAATGGCGCTCTGAAAGATGAGATTACCTTGTCGGCGTTCGTATTCTTGCCTTAAAGCAGATAATTTTTCGTCGTTAGAGTCAAGCTCGAATGTGTTTCTTCTGATGAGAGATGGTCGTCTGTCTTCATTCACAGTTGTATCTTTAACATTTTCGTTTTCCGTCGTCTCGGTATTGCTCGACGTTTCCGTTTTTTCATTTCGATCGTTGCTTAATCTCGTGTTGTTGTCAGGACATGGGGAGGGATGCGCGCTCTCTCCACTGTCCGCCTCTTTGATTTCTACCGCCAGTGATTCCTTCTCTGTCGGCTTGCTTCCATCCGTTTTCTCCTCTGATACGGAATCTACTCGCTTTATTTTACGCGATTCTGGAAGCGGTTGCAGGTACTCCGTGAGTTTCAATTCTCGTTCAAATTCCGCCACTCGTTCGTGACCAGTTTGCAAAGTCAATGTCTTAAGCGGGGTAAACTTACACGACTGTTCTTCTACGGGATTATTTGCTTTGTCCGATGACTTGTAATCCGTGTAATTCGGGGAAAACGCAAAATATGGCGCGTTATTATTGGCATACTGATTCTTTGTTACATTCGTAGAAACAATATCCACTTCGTCATTTAGAGTAGACGCATCGATGAAATAATAACCGCTCGTGGATGAACTGTTGCGACCAGTCGCGCTATCAGTGGGACGAGAATGATCAGATTCCGTTTCGACCGTCGTACTTTCCGACTCTTCCGCATCTGATTGTATTTTCCGCTCCAATTTACGCTTCGTGAAGCACTTTCCTTCGTGATCGCCGCTTGCCGAAGGAACGGGCTCAATAAATTCAAACGACTCATTTTCGCTGCCGCAGTCAGATTCGTAGAATGGCTCGCTCAACATCTGACTCTCATATTGAAAGATTTCTTCAGCATTCAGTTTCGCTTCTCGTGCATTATCCGAAGTATTATCCGTGGGCGGATGTTCCGTTTCTAGAGAGGAACACGTTGTGCTATGATTATTCGATTCAGATTGTGTTGTACTCTTCCCGAAATCGTCATTATTGAGTGATTCGCGATGCTTATCGTATAACAAGAGTGTCTTACGACCGCTCTTTTCACGTATTCGTTCGGCACGTATTCGATCCGAATCGTCGTCATTGGTGGAAGTATATTCCGTGGTTGCTGGTATTACTTCCAAGTCCGTGCTGGAGTTCTCAGAATAAGTCGTATTCTCATGCGGACTTATCGAACCTGTCTCCAGACCGGAATCAGCCATTTCTGATGCAGTAGGACTTGCATCCGTTACAACATATCCCTTCACCTTCTGCTGATGTTGTTGTGTGTTACAGTCTGACGTCAAACATTTCTCGCATATTCTGTAGATAATATAAGTTAATAAAATATGACAGAAAAATTCATAATGCCTGTAATGACAAAAATATCCAAAACACAATATTTTATTTTGATTTTTGTGAATTTTAAATGTCTTAATTTTTATCTTTAAATCATCAAATTTTGAAATTTCTGAAAGATTTCAATTTAAAAATCAAGAATCTATATTATAAAACATATCAAAAATTTTATTAATAAATCTAACCTGTCATCAATGTGAGATATACTGCTATCAGACTCATTTGATGAATAGCACTTGTAATTTGTATTCAGAATTATTTCCACTAACAATTGCTCTTCTTGACTAAAGTCCAAATTACTGTATAGAAGTCTGTAATTTATATACAAATATATAAAGATTAAGATAAGTAATATATGAGTCAAAAAATATATATTTTTATTTTAATATCTGAGTCAAAAAATATATGTTTTTATTTTAATACAATTCCAAAAAAATTTAATTAATAAGTATCGACAAAGATTGAAATAGATATTATTTAACATGCTTAAAATAATAATGATTTAAAAAATTTGTGCACAACAAACTTCTACATCTATATCTAAAAAAAATGTGTAACAAAATTTCTCAATAAGAAACCTGTGATTATTTAATCATACTACTTCTTTTAATAGTGGCATGTGGAAATATATTCCATGAATCTTACACAATATTTATAGTAATATTTAGAAAAATGTGATCCTATCTTTTTACATTATTATAAATAAAAAAATTTAGGAGCATACCATTCAATAATACATTTTATTTTTTATTTAAACAAAAAGAAAAAAATTAACAAGTGCATAATTTCGTTTGTGAAATCGAGTAGATACAAATTTATATTTAAAAAAAAGCATGCAAAGGATTGTTATTTTAAATGTATTACTTTTAAAAGAAATATCAAATTGTTTTAAACAAAAACACATATGCAGACAGATGTAATGAAGATATTTATTCTCAATTATACTGTCCCTATACAAATAGTTAATGTGCAATACCTTACAAAATCTTCAATCTGATGAAAAAGTCCAGGTTTATCAAGAATGCAATGGATTGTTTTATTAATGTAAATGAAATAAGGCTTGAGAACTTCATACAAGTGTGGTGATCTTGCTCTAACAATACACTGGTTTATACGTATTACTTTATAACCATGTATTATATTAAGATCACAATACAAGGAATCCGTAAATATTCTATAATAAAATATTCTTCTTCAATGTTGAACATATATATACACACAGGTGTGTATATAAATGTCTCAAGTTTTAATCTAATCTCATGGTCATTCTTTTTAAATATCTAATTAAATTTACTTTATATATAAATATAAATATTTATATGTAAAAGATAATTGAGAGGAAAGATTGTACATTTACACAATTACAAAAAAAATAAAAGATAAAATTATATAACAATTAATTAATTCATTAAGATATATATATATATAGAATTATTTCAAACATGTCACAAAAGGAATATTGACTAAATTTGATACATATGTTTATCTGTACATCATGTCACACATTACCAATATATTACAATTTATACGACATTTCACTAAATATCAAATACACAATATATTGCTCCATAAAATACATTAATGTATTAAAATTTATTGAGAAAAAGTGTATATAATATATATGATACTTTCTTACCTTAGAATACTGTCTTGTAATTGATTGATATTTTTAACAATAGTGCGATGTTGTTCCGCACTTTTTCGTTTTTTAAATTCATCACTCAGAGAAGACTGAAATGTAACAGAATCAAAACTACTGTGGCGTAGCCACTGATGTGTTTTGTCTAAATTTCCATTTTGCTTGTCGCTCCTGCCTCCAGCCATGAGGCATATTTACTGTTTCATACTTGCCTACCTTAAAAAATTATATATAATATTATATATAAAAAGTATAAGGATATTATATATTAAAATAATTTCATTTTACAAAAGGATTAGACACTTTTGTAAAATGAGATTATTTTAATATATATATCAGAATAATTTCATTTTTCAAAAATAGAAATTGTTATTCAAGATTTAATTATTGATTAAAATATATTGCAATGATCTTTTATCAAATATTTATTAATCAAATATCACATATTTATTCTAAATGTTTCTTCTTTTTCTGAAGATTCTATTATAAAAATTTAAATTATTGTAATCAATTAATTACTTGCGCTGAATACACAAATCATTTTATTATTATTAATAAATAGAATGTAAACTAAGATTTCATATTTCTGTATAACCTTACTTTAATATTTTTATGTAAAACTAGAATTAACTTATGTGAATATGTGTGAGAATATTAATAATTAACTTATATAAAAAAAGATCATATATATGTGGTTCCATTAAAAAATGATAAGGCACCTTGTCTCCAACAATCTAAAAACTACTAAAAAAAATTATTCCCTCGAAAAAAACAAAGTATTGTAACAATATAAGAGTCGAATGTAACTTATATAAAAAAATTTAACTTTTTATATAATTAAATTCTTTGTATATATGTAAATGAGTGAGGAATTCTACAATATTGAGACTTGATTTTAATTCCAGATTACTTCACGATTTTGATGGTCGCGAATATAAAAAGCCGGATTTAAGGACTAACCCCTATTGTCAAAACGATAAATTTCAATAAATACCCAAGGATGTATAATGCATGCATAATTTTTTATCACATCGCGATATACCAATAATCAGTACCGCAAACGTACTAAGATCTTCGAAATAAATCATAAACAGGCCGAATTTGTTGCTATCTAGACAGCACGTATTTTCTCCGCAAGAATAATTTATTGATCGCACATACACGTTACGTATGTACCTTGCATATTTCGATCCGAAGACACGTCGATTCGTATCGTTTGTCATCATTGTACTGGACCGTCTGTCCGAAACGGTTCGCGTATCATTACGGCAAACTGTCACAAGGCCTTTTTATATTACTATACGACCAAAGGATTGCGGCGAGGCGAATTGACCTGTCAGCCTGTTATAATTCCAAAGACCAAGAACCAAGAACGCTTGCGAATATGATACCGCAAACATGCGCGATGATCAGCGACAACTGTTGGGCATTCAGACTAATTCAGTTATCATAGTCTATCGATAAAAAAGTAATCTCAGAACATATTACCTGAACGTATTACTTGACATATTAATATGTTTATGCTCAAGCAAAAAACACAAATACAAATGTAGTTATGTGTAATTAATGATGATGGTGTAATTAATATATAATATTATATATTAATAATAACATAGAGAAAGAGAGAGAGAAAATGAAGAAAAAGGAAAAAGATGACTATATATAATCAAATATAAAATTATGTATGTAATTATACATAAAATACATAATATCAGTTATAATAACATAAAGAAACCATAAAATTGTACTATTATACATATAACGTGTATTTAAGTTCCATACATAATTATATGTGTATGTAAATATAATTTTATATAATTATATTTGTTAATTATATATTAATCATGTATGTACTTTTTTTCAGATTATATCACATAATAAAATGAATTTAAATAGTGTGCGCATAGCGAAGAGAGCGATTAATTTTTAAGGAATAAAATTACATTATATATATTAATTGTCAATAAATATATATTTTTTGAAACTGTTAAAAAATTTGAAATAAAAATTATTTTAAACTTTAAAGCGATAGACATTTATTAATTGTTGGTTGCGATTATTGACTTCAGATAAGATTTTTTTAATTATGAAAGACGTTTATATGCGGCTTTATTTATAATAAGGTCAGCTATGTGTATCGTCCTTTTCAAATATCTTATGATTCATCTGTGCTATCTGAGTTAGTTTTGAACGATCTTTCGAGATAATAAGGTACACATAAATCTATTTTCTATATTAACGCTTTGTGAAGTACCAATAAGTTAATTGCAACGATTTGCATTAATTCTTACAAGGATAACATCTTAATAAGTTTCAACAAGTGAGTTATTATTATTAGAACACACATATATCTCTTTTCAAAAATTCACACGAAAGTAAATCATTGAAATCAAATTGAAATAATATCGAAGCATAACGGATATAATTTCATTTCCTTAACATTCTCTTTCATAATCAGCTTTATTATTATTATTATTATAATATGATTAATCTAATGATCTCTATATTATTAATGTAATGATCTCAATCCATTTTAATATAGATAGATTTCAAAATATATCATATTTCATTATGTAAAAATTATTTTCAGAAACTTAAAACTCAAGCAAAGTGAGTTGAGCTGAGTTTTTGATAATATTAAATATTGCTTGAGCATTTGATAATATTAAAAATATTAATATTAAAATATAAAGAATATATATATATATATATATATATTGTGTGTGTGTGTGTGTGTGTGTGTGTGTGTGTGTGTGTGTGTGTGTGTGTGTGTGTGTGTGTGTATTACACGTATGTAATACACACACACATTTATTACATACGTGTAATACACACACACACGTGTAATTTGTACACATTAAGAATTGTATTGTATGTACAATGTGTTACATGATACATAGAAATATTCAGTAATCTACATTCGTTTTGTTCTACACATTTTATGATAAATGTCTATAATTAATAGCTTTTCTAATTATATTAAGGCATATATAAGTGTGTAATAATAATAGCGGATAAAGATTATAATGTATTCAACAAACATAAATTTTAATTAACTTTGTTAAAAAAAAAATGAATATAATAGTAAGTATGAATAAACAAATTCAATTGAATACATACTCATATATATATTCATAAGATAAATTAGGAAAATAAAATAAATTTTATTATATAAATAACGACCGTAATTTCAAGGCATGTGTAACAAAATAAATAAATATAACTACATCGAGCCATAAAAATAAAAGATCAATAAGAGTAATAAATCACGTACATAATATATGACTTTCAAGATGTATCAATGACGAATTTAGAACGATTGTAAAGAATATAAGATACAATAAATCTTTCTATCCTAAGTTTTCTTTCTTTAACTGAAACGTTCTATTACATTTAAATTGATAATTAATTATTAATTTAATTTAAACTTACATATCTTCAAATTTAAGCATCTTAAAAATTTTTTTTTATCTATAATAAAATATTTTTTTATTAAAAAAAATTAATTTATATAGGAACAATATAATAAAATGTGATTTCTGATTCAAATGATACTTATTATAATACATATTTTTTCACTATAAGAAAAATTTTTTGCTAAATTGTTTCTTCTTTCATAGTGAAAAGAATTCTCTGTTACATTATATTTTTTTATTTACATACTTTTACAAAGAAAATTTTTTACAGATAGATGAAGCAACATGGCACGTTCAATATTGTTATTAAATAGTTTATTCACGTTCATTATCGTGATGGTTTATTTTGTCGACAAAAATTCAGGCGACATATTATATAACCGCATAAAACCGCAGCATTATAACATTAAGATTAAACTACGTGGCGAAGAAAATATTTTCTTTGGTGAATGCGATATTAATATCCAAATTCTTGAAACTACGCAACAAATAAGCATGCTTTCAGAAAAATTGGGTATAATAACGGCAACATTGACTAACTATACTCAATATCTGCCTGATCAGAACAAAACTCATACACATGAAATATTTAGTCATATATACGATTATGAAAATAATACTATCAAGCTTTATTTTTATGATACATTATCACCAGGACATTACATTCTAAATTTAAGATATAGCGGTACTATATCTATAAAAGGAGGCTTTCAGAAATTTAACGATATAAATGATAATACAATGTGAGTAATTAGTAAAATACATAAATTATTAATTATGAATCATTATAATATATGATGATGATGATGAGCAAAATAAAAATCGATGATGATGATGAGCAAAATGAAAATCGATGATGATGATGAGCAAATTAAAAATTGATGATGATGATGAGCAAATTAAAAACGATGATGATGAGCAAATTAAAAAACGATGATGATGAGCAAAATAAAAATTGATGATGATGATGAGCAAAATAAAAATCGATGATGATGATGAGCAAAATAAAAATCGATGATGATGATGAGCAAAATAAAAATCGATGATGATGATGAGCAAAATAAAAATTGATGATGATGATAAGCAAAATAAAAATTGATGATGATGATGAGCAAAATAAAAATCGATGATGATGAGCAAATTAAAAATTGATGATGATGATGAGCAAATTAAAAAACGATGATGATGAGCAAAATCAAAATCGATGATGATGAGTAAAATAAAAATCGATGATGATGATGAGCAAAATAAATTTTATGTTGATGATGAGCAAAATAAAAATCGATGATGATGAGCAAAGTAAAAATTAATGATGATGATGAGCAAAATAAAAATCGATGATGAGCAA
>JAPIVC010000267.1:0-24630 GCA_030586385.1 Camponotus fellah | reverse complement strand
TGATGAGCAAATTAAAAATTGATGATGATGATGAGCAAAATAAAAATTGATGATGATGATGAGCAAATAAAAATTGATGATGATGATGAGCAAAATAAAAAATCGATGATGATGATCAAATTAAAATTGATGATGATGATCAAATTAAAATTTGATGATGATGAGCAAAATAAAATTTGATGATGATGATGAGCAAAATTAAAAATTGATGATGATGACAAAATTAAAAATCGATGATGATGATGAGCAAATTAAAAATTGATGATGATGATGAGCAAAATAAAAAATCGATGATGATGATGAGCAAATAAAAATTGATGATGATGATGAGCAAAATTAAAAATTGATGATGATGATGAGCAAAATTAAAAATTGATGATGATGATGAGCAAAATAAAAATCGATGATGATGATGAGCAAATTAAAAATTGATGATGATGATGAGCAAAATAAAAATTGATGATGATGAGCAAATTAAAAATTGATGATGATGATGAGCAAAATAAAAATTGATGATGATGATGATGAGCAAATTAAAAATTGATGATGATGATGAGGAAATTAAAAAACGATGATGATGATCAAATTAAAAATTGATGATGATGATGAGCAAAATAAAAATTGATGATGATGATGAGCAAATTAAAAATTGATGATGATGATGAGCAAAATAAAAATTGATGATGATGATGAGAAAATAAAAAATCGATGATGATGATCAAAATAAAAATTGATGATGATGATCAAATTAAAAATCGATGATGATGATGAGCAAAATAAAAATCGATGATGATGATGAGCAAAATAAAAATTGATGATGATGATCAAATTAAAAATCGATGATGATGATGAGCAAATTAAAAATCGATGATGATGATGAGCAAATTAAAAAACGATGATGATGATCAAATTAAAAATCGATGATGATGATGAGCAAAATAAAAATTGATGATGATGATGAGCAAATTAAAAATTGATGATGATGATCAAATTAAAAATGATGATGATGATGAGCAAAATAAAAATCGATGATGATGATGAGAAAATTAAAAATTGATGATGATGATGATAGCAAATTAAAAATTGATGATGATGATCAAATTAAATTTGATGATGATGATGAGCAAAATAAAAATCGATGATGATGATGAGCAAAATAAAAATTGATGATGATGATGAGCAAATTAAAAAATTGATGATGATGATGAGCAAATTAAAAATGATGATGATGATGAGCAAATTAAAAATTGATGATGATGATGAGCAAATTAAAAATTGATGATGATGATGCAAATTAAAAAATCGATGATGATGATGAGCAAAATAAAAATTGATGATGATGATGAGCAAATTAAAATTGATGATGATGATGAGCAAAATTAAAAAATTGATGATGATGATGAGCAAATTATAAAATGATGATGATGAGCAAAATAAAAAATGATGATGATGATGATCAAAATTAAAAATTGATGATGATGATGAGCAAATTAAAAATGATGATGATGATGAAATTAAAAATCGATGATGATGATGAGCAAAATAAAAATTGATGATGATGATGAGCAAATTAAAAAATTGATGATGATGATGAGCAAAATAAAAATTGATGTGATGATGAGCAAATTAAAAATTGATGATGATGATCAAATTAAAATTTGATGATGATGATGAGCAAATTAAAAATGATGATGATGATGAGCAAAATTAAAATTGATGATGATGATCAAATTAAAAATCGATGATGATGATGAGCAAATTAAAAATGATGATGATGAGCAAATTAAAAATTGATGATGATGATGAGCAAATTAAAAATTGATGATGATGATCAAATTAAAAATGATGATGATGATGAGCAAAATAAAAATCGATGATGATGATGAGCAAAAATTAAAAATTCGATGATGATGATGAGCAAAATAAAAATTGATGATGATGAGCAAATTAAAAAATTGATGATGATGATGAGCAAAATTAAAAATTGATGATGATGATCAAAATTAAAAATTGATGATGATGATGAGCAAATTTAAAAATTGATGATGATGATGAGCAAATTAAAAAATTGATGATGATGATGAGCAAATTAAAAAATGTTGATGATGATGATCAAATTAAAAATCGATGATGATGATGAGCAAAATAAAAATTGATGATGATGATGAGCAAATTAAAAAATGATGATGATGATCAAATTAAAAATTGATGATGATGATGAGCAAAATAAAAATTGATGATGATGATGAGCAAAATAAAAATTGATGATGATGATCAAATTAAAAATCGATGATGATGATGAGCAAATTAAAAATCGATGATGATGATGAGCAAATTAAAAAATGATGATGATGATCAAATTAAAAAAATCGATGATGATGATGAGCAAAATAAAATTGATGATGATGATGAGCAAATTAAAAATTGATGATGATGATGAGCAATTAAAAATTGATGATGATGAGAGCAAATTAAAATCGATGATGATGAGGCAAAATTAAAATTGATGATGATGATGATGAGCAAATTAAAAATCGATGATGATTGATCAAATTAAAAATTGATGATGATGATGAGCAAAATAAAAATTGATGATGATGATGAGCAAATTAAAAATTGATGATGATGATGAGCAAATTAAAAATTGATGATGATGATGAGCAAAATAAAAATCGATGATGATGAGCAAAATAAAAATTGATGATGATGATCAAATTAAAAAACGATGATGATGATGAGCAAATTAAAAATTGATGATGATGATGAGCAAAATAAAAATTGATGATGATGATGAGCAAAATAAAAATTGATGATGATGATGAGCAAATTAAAAATTGATGATGATGATGAGCAAATTAAAAATTGATGATGATGATGAGCAAATTAAAAATTGATGATGATGATGATGAGCAAATTAAAAAAACGATGATGATGATCAAATTAAAAATTGATGATGATGATGAGCAAAATAAAAATTGATGATGATGATGAGCAAATTAAAAATTGATGATGATGATGATCAAATTAAAAATCGATGATGATGATGAGCAAAATAAAAATCGATGATGATGATGAGCAAATTAAAAATTGATGATGATGATCAAAATTAAAAAATCGATGATGATGATGAGCAAAATAAAAATCGATGATGATGATGAGCAAAATAAAATTGATGATGATGATCAAATTAAAAATTGATGATGATGATGAGCAAAATAAAAATTGATGATGATGAGCAAATTAAAAATTGATGATGATGATGAGCAAATTAAAAATTGATGATGATGATCAAATTAAAAATTGATGATGATGATGAGCAAATTAAAAAACGATGATGATGATCAAATTAAAAATCGATGATGATGAGCAAAATAAAAATTGATGATGATGATCAGATTAAAAATTGAGTGATGATGATCAAATTAAAAATCGATGATGATGATGAGCAAATTAAAAAATTGATGATGATGATGAGCAAAATAAAAATTGATGATGATGATCAAATTAAAAAATTGATGATGATGATGATCAAATTAAAAATTGATGATGATGATGAGCAAATTAAAAATTGATGATGATGATGAGCAAATTAAAAATCGATGATGATGATGAGCAAATTAAAAATCGATGATGATGATGAGCAAATTAAAAATTGATGATGATGATGAGCAAATTAAAAATCGATGATGATGAGCAAATTAAAAATTGATGATGATGATGATGAGCAAATTAAAAATTGATGATGATGAGCAAATTAAAAATTGATGATGATGATGAGCAAAATAAAAATTGATGATGATGATGAGCAAAATAAAAATTGATGATGATGATGATCAAATTAAAAATTGATGATGATGATGAGCAAAATAAAAATTGATGATGATGATCAAATTAAAAATTGATGATGATGATGATCAAATTAAAAATTGATGATGATGAGAGCAAAATAAAAATTGATGATGATGAGCAAATTAAAAATTGATGATGATGATGAGCAAAATAAAAATTGATGATGATGATGAGCAAATTAAAAATTGATGATGATGATGAGCAAATTAAAAAACGATGATGATGATCAAATTAAAAATTGATGATGATGATGAGCAAAATAAAAATCGATGATGATGATGAGCAAAATAAAAATTGATGATGATGATGAGCAAAATAAAAATTGATGATGATGATCAAATTAAAAATCGATGATGATGATGAGCAAAATAAAAATTGATGATGATGATCAAATTAAAAATCGATGATGATGATGAGCAAAATAAAAATTGATGATGATGATGAGCAAATTAAAAATTGATGATGATGATGAGCAAAATAAAAATCGATGATGATGATGAGCAAATTAAAAATTGATGATGATGATGAGCAAAATAAAAATCGATGATGATGATGAGCAAATTAAAAATCGATGATGATGATGAGCAAAATAAAAATTGATGATGATGATGAGCAAAAATTGATGATGATGATGAGCAAATAAAAATCGATGATGATGATGAGCAAATTAAAAATCGATGATGATGATGAGCAAATTAAAAATTGATGATGATGATGAGCAAAATAAAAAATTGATGATGATGACTGATGATGATGATGAGCAAAATAAAAATTGATGATGATGATGAGCAAATTAAAAAATTGATGATGATGATGAGCAAATTAAAAATTGATGATGATGATCAAATTAAAAATCGATGATGATGATGAGCAAAATAAAAATTGATGATGATGATCAAATTAAAAATTGATGATGATGATGAGCAAATTAAAAATTGATGATGATGATGAGCAAATTAAAAATTGATGATGATGATCAAATTAAAAATCGATGATGATGATGAGCAAAAATAAAAATTGATGATGATGAGCAAATTAAAAATTGATGATGATGATGAGCAAATTAAAAATTGATGATGATGATGAGCAAAATAAAAATCGATGATGATGATGAGCAAAATAAAAATCGATGATGATGATGAGCAAAATAAAAATTGATGATGATGATCAAAATAAAAATTGATGATGATGATGATCAAATTAAAAATCGATGATGATGATGAGCAAAATAAAAATTGATGATGATGATCAAATTAAAAATCGATGATGATGATGAGCAAAATAAAAATTGATGATGATGATGAGCAAATTAAAAAATTGATGATGATGATGAGCAAAATAAAAAAATTGATGATGATGATGAGCAAATTAAAAATTGATGATGATGATGAGCAAAATAAAAATTGATGATGATGATGAGCAAATTAAAAATCGATGATGATGATGAGCAAAATAAAAATTGATGATGATGATGAGCAAATAAAAATTGATGATGATGATGAGCAAAATAAAAATTGATGATGATGATAAAATTAAAAATTGATGATGATGATGAGCAAAATAAAAATTGATGATGATGATGAGCAAATTAAAAAATTGATGATGATGAGCAAATTAAAATCGATGATGATGATGCAAATTAAAAAATTGATGATGATGATGAGCAAAATAAAAATTGATGATGATGATGAGCAAAATAAAAATTGATGATGATGATCAAATTAAAAATCGATGATGATGATGAGCAAATTAAAAATCGATGATGATGATGATCAAATTAAAAATTGATGATGATGATCAAATTAAAAATCGATGATGATGATGAGCAAAATAAAAATTGATGATGATGATGAGCAAATTAAAAATTGATGATGATGATCAAATTAAAAATCGATGATGATGATGAGCAAAATAAAAATCGATGATGATGATGAGCAAAATAAAAATTGATGATGATGATCAAATTAAAAATTGATGATGATGATGAGCAAATTAAAAATCGATGATGATGAGAGCAAATTAAAAAATGATGATGATGATCAAATTAAAAAATCGATGATGATGATGAGCAAAATAAAAATTGATGATGATGATGAGCAAATTAAAAATTGATGATGATGATCAAATTAAAAATCGATGATGATGATGAGCAAAATAAAAATCGATGATGATGATGAGCAAATTAAAAATTGATGATGATGATGATGAGCAAATTAAAAAAACGATGATGATGATCAAATTAAAAATTGATGATGATGATGAGCAAAATAAAAATTGATGATGATGATGAGCAAAATAAAAATTGATGATGATGATCAAATTAAAAATCGATGATGATGATGAGCAAAATAAAAATCGATGATGATGATGAGCAAAATAAAAATTGATGATGATGAGCAAATTAAAACGATGATGATGATGAGCAAATTAAAATTGATGATGATGATGAGCAAAATAAAAATCGATGATGATGATGAGCAAATAAAAAATTGATGATGATGATGAGCAAATTAAAAATTGATGATGATGATGAGCAAATTAAAAATCGATGATGATGATGAGCAAATTAAAAATTGATGATGATGATGATGAGCAAATTAAAAATTGATGATGATGATCAAATTAAAAATTGATGATGATGATGAGCAAAATAAAAATTGATGATGATGATGAGCAAATTAAAAATTGATGATGATGATGATCAAATTAAAAATCGATGATGATGATGAGCAAAATAAAAATCGATGATGATGATGAGCAAAATAAAAATTGATGATGATGATCAAATTAAAAATCGATGATGATGATGAGCAAAATAAAAATTGATGATGATGATGAGCAAAATAAAAATTGATGATGATGATCAAATTAAAAATCGATGATGATGATGAGAAAATTAAAATTGTGATGATGATGAGCAAATTAAAATTGATGATGATGATGATGAGCAAATTAAAATCGATGATGATGAACAAATTAAAAATTGATGATGATGATGAGCAAATTAAAAAACGATGATGATGATCAAATTAAAAATTGATGATGATGAGCAAAATAAAAATCGATGATGATGATGAGCAAATTAAAAATTGATGATGATGATGAGCAAATTAAAAATTGATGATGATGATCAAATTAAAAAATTGATGATGATGATGAGCAAAATAAAAATCGATGATGATGATGAGCAAATTAAAAATTGATGATGATGATGAGCAAATTAAAAAACGATGATGATGATCAAATTAAAAAATTGATGATGATGATGAGCAAAATAAAATTGATGATGATGATGAGCAAATTAAAAATTGATGATGATGATGATCAAATTAAAAATCGATGATGATGATGAGCAAAATAAAAATCGATGATGATGATGAGCAAATTAAAAATTGATGATGATGATCAAATTAAAAATCGATGATGATGATGAGCAAAATAAAAATCGATGATGATGACATCAAATAAAATTGATGATGATGATCAAATTAAAAATCGATGATGATGATGAGCAAAATAAAAATTGATGATGATGATGAGCAAATTAAAAATTGATGATGATGATGAGCAAATTAAAAAACGATGATGATGATCAAATTAAAAATTGATGATGATGATGAGCAAATTAAAAAAACGATGATGATGATCAAATTAAAAATTGATGATGATGAGCAAAATAAAAATCGATGATGATGATGAGCAAATTAAAAATTGATGATGATGATGAGCAAATTAAAAATCGATGATGATGATCAAAATTAAAAATCGATGATGATGATGAGCAAAATAAAAATCGATGATGATGATGAGCAAATTAAAAATTGATGATGATGATGAGCAAATTAAAATTGATGATGATGATGATGAGCAAATTAAAATCGATGATGATGGCACAAATTAAAAATTGATGATGATGATGAGCAAAATAAAAATTGATGATGATGATGAGCAAATTAAAAATTGATGATGATGATGATCAAATTAAAAATTGATGATGATGATGAGCAAAATAAAAATTGATGATGATCAGATTAAAAATCGATGATGATGATCAAATTAAAAAATCGATGATGATGAGGCAAAATAAAAAATTGATGATGATGATGAGCAAATTAAAAATTGATGATGATGATGAGCAAAATAAAAATTGATGATGATGATGAGCAAATTAAAAATTGATGATGATGATGAGCAAATTAAAAATTGATGATGATGATGATCAAATTAAAAAATCGATGATGATGATGAGCAAAATAAAAATCGATGATGATGATGAGCAAATAAAAATTGATGATGATGATGAGCAAAATAAAATTGATGATGATGATCAAATTAAAAAATTGATGATGATGAGAGCAAAATAAAAATTGATGATGATGATCAAATTAAAAATTGATGATGATGATGAGCAAAATAAAAATTGATGATGATGATGCACAATAAAAATTGATGATGATGATGAGCAAATTAAAAATCGATGATGATGATGAGCAAATTAAAAATTGATGATGATGATGAGCAAAATAAAAATCGATGATGATGATGAGCAAAATAAAAATCGATGATGATGATGATCAAATTAAAAATTGATGATGATGATGAGCAAATTAAAAAATTGATGATGATGATGAGCAAATTAAAAATTGATGATGATGATGAGCAAAATAAAAATCGATGATGATGATGAGCAAATTAAAAATTGATGATGATGATGAGCAAAATAAAAAAATTGATGATGATGATCAAATTAAAATTGATGATGATGAGCAAAATAAAAATTGATGATGATGAGCAAATTAAAAATTGATGATGATGATGAGCAAATTAAAAAACGATGATGATGATCAAATTAAAAAATTGATGATGATGATGAGCAAAATAAAATTGATGATGATGATCAAATTAAAAATTGATGATGATGATGAGCAAATTAAAAAATCGATGATGATGATGAGCAAATTAAAAATTGATGATGATGATCAAATTAAAAAATCGATGATGATGATGAGCAAAATAAAAAATTGATGATGATGATGAGCAAATTAAAAATTGATGATGATGATGAGCAAATTAAAATTGATGATGATGATGAGCAAAATAAAAATTGATGATGATGATGAGCAAAATAAAAATTGATGATGATGATCAAATTAAAAATCGATGATGATGATGAGCAAAATAAAAATTGATGATGATGAGCACAATAAAATTGATGATGATGATGAGCAAATTAAAAATCGATGATGATGATGAGCAAATTAAAAATTGATGATGATGATGAGCAAAATAAAAATCGATGATGATGATGAGCAAATTAAAAATTGATGATGATGATGATCAAAATAAAAATTGATGATGATGATGAGCAAATTAAAAATTGATGATGATGATGAGCAAATTAAAAATCGATGATGATGATGAGCAAATTAAAAATTGATGATGATGATGAGCAAATTAAAAAATTGATGATGATGATGAGCAAATTAAAAATTGATGATGATGATCAAATTAAAAATGTGATGATGATGAGCAAAATAAAAATTGATGATGATGAGCAAATTAAAAATTGATGATGATGAGCAACAAATTAAAAATTGATGATGATGATCAAATTAAAAATCGATGATGATGATGAGCAAAATAAAAATTGATGATGATGATCAAATTAAAAATCGATGATGATGATGAGCAAATTAAAAATCGATGATGATGATGAGCAAATTAAAATTGATGATGATGAGCAAATTAAAAATTGATGATGATGATGAGCAAAATAAAAATTGATGATGATGATGAGCAAATTAAAAATTGATGATGATGATGAGCAAATTAAAAATTGATGATGATGATGAGCAAATTAAAAAACGATGATGATGATGAGCAAATTAAAAATTGATGATGATGATGAGCAAAATAAAAATTGATGATGATGATCAAATTAAAAATCGATGATGATGATGATCAAAATAAAAATTGATGATGATGAGCAAAATAAAAATTGATGATGATGATCAAATTAAAAATCGATGATGATGATGAGCAAAATAAAAATTGATGATGATGATGAGCAAAATAAAAATCGATGATGATGATGAGCAAAATAAAAATCGATGATGATGATGAGCAAATTAAAAATTGATGATGATGATGAGCAAAATAAAAATTGATGATGATGATACAAAGATAAAAATCGATGATGATGATGAGCAAAATAAAAATCGATGATGATGATGAGCAAATTAAAAATTGATGATGATGATGAGCAAAATAAAAATTGATGATGATGAGCAAATTAAAAATTGATGATGATGATGAGCAAAATAAAAATTGATGATGATGATGAGCAAATTAAAAATTGATGATGATGATGAGCAAATTAAAAATTGATGATGATGATCAAATTAAAAATCGATGATGATGATGAGCAAAATAAAAATTGATGATGATGATGAGCAAAATAAAAATTGATGATGATGAGCAAATTAAAAATCGATGATGATGATGAGCAAATTAAAAATTGATGATGATGATGAGCAAAATAAAAATTGATGATGATGATCAAATTAAAAATCGATGATGATGATGAGCAAAATAAAAATTGATGATGATGATGAGCAAATTAAAAAACGATGATGATGATCAAATTAAAAATCGATGATGATGATGAGCAAAATAAAAATCGATGATGATGATGAGCAAATTAAAACGATGATGATGATGCAAATTAAAAATCGATGATGATGATGAGCAAATTAAAAATCGATGATGATGATGAGCAAATTAAAAATTGATGATGATGATCAAATTAAAAATTGATGATGATGATGAGCAAAATAAAAAATTGATGATGATGATGAGCAAATTAAAAATTGATGATGATGATCAACTAAAAATTGATGATGATGATGAGCAAATAAAATTGATGATGATGATGAGCAAATTAAAAATTCGATGATGATGATGAGCAAATTAAAAATTGATGATGATGATCAAAATTAAAAATTGATGATGATGATGAGCAAAATAAAAATTGATGATGATGATGAGCAAATTAAAAATTGATGATGATGATGATCAAATTAAAAATCGATGATGATGATGAGCAAAATAAAAATCGATGATGATGATGAGCAAAATAAAAATTGATGATGATGATCAAATTAAAAATCGATGATGATGATGAGCAAATTAAAAATTGATGATGATGATGAGCAAAATAAAAATCGATGATGATGATGAGCAAAATAAAAATCGATGATGATGATGAGCAAATTAGATGATGATGATGAGCAAATTAAAAATCGATGATGATGATGAGCAAATTAAAAATTGATGATGATGATGAGCAAATTAAAAAACGATGATGATGATCAAATTAAAAATTGATGATGATGATGAGCAAAATAAAAATTGATGATGATGATGAGCAAAATAAAATTGATGATGATGATGATCAAATTAAAAATCGATGATGATGATGAGCAAAATAAAAATCGATGATGATGATGAGCAAAATAAAAATTGATGATGATGATCAAATTAAAAAATCGATGATGATGATGAGCAAAATTAAAATCGATGATGATGATGAGCAAATAAAAATTGATGATGATGATCAAATTAAAAATCGATGATGATGATGAGCAAAATAAAAAATGATGATGATGATGCCAAATTAAAATTGATGATGATGATGATGAGCAAATTAAAAATTACTGATGATGATGATCAAATTAAAAATTGATGATGATGATGAGCAAATTAAAAAATCGATGATGATGATGACAAATTAAAAATCGATGATGATGAGAGCAAAATAAAAATCGATGATGATGATGAGCAAATTAAAAATTGATGATGATGATGAGCAAATTAAAAATCGATGATGATGATCAAATTAAAAATCGATGATGATGATGAGCAAAATAAAAATCGATGATGATGATGAGCAAAATTAAAAATTGATGATGATGATGAGCAAATTAAAATTGATGATGATGATGATGAGCAAATTAAAATGATGATCAAATTAAAAATTGATGATGATGAGCAAAATAAAAATTGATGATGATGATGAGCAAAATAAAAATTGATGATGATGATGATCAAATTAAAAATTGATGATGATGATGAGCAAAATAAAAATTGATGATGATGATCAGATTAAAAATTGATGATGATGATGATCAAATTAAAAATCGATGATGATGAGCAAAATAAAAATTGATGATGATGATGAGCAAATTAAAATTGATGATGATGATGAGCAAAATAAAAATTGATGATGATGATGAGCAAATTAAAAATCGATGATGATGATGAGCAAAATAAAAATCGATGATGATGATGATCAAAATAAAAATTGATGATGATGATCAAATTAAAAATCGATGATGATGATGAGCAAAATAAAAATTGATGATGATGATCAAATTAAAAATCGATGATGATGATGAGCAAAATAAAATTGATGATGATGATGAGCAAAATAAAAATCGATGATGATGAGCAAAATAAAAATCGATGATGATGATGAGCAAATTAAAAATTGATGATGATGATGAGCAAAATAAAAATTGATGATGATGATGAGCAAATTAAAAATCGATGATGATGATGAGCAAAATAAAAATCGATGATGATGATGAGCAAATTAAAAATTGATGATGATGATGAGCAAAATAAAAATTGATGATGATGAGCAAATTAAAAATTGATGATGATGATGAGCAAAATAAAAATTGATGATGATGATGAGCAAATTAAAAATTGATGATGATGATGAGCAAATTAAAAAACGATGATGATGATCAAATTAAAAATCGATGATGATGATGAGCAAAATAAAAATCGATGATGATGATGAGCAAAATAAAAATTGATGATGATGCAAATTAAAAATCGATGATGATGAGAGCAAATTAAAAATCGATGATGATGATGAGCAAATTAAAACGATGATGATGATGTGATCAAATTAAAAATCGATGATGATGATGAGCAAAATTAAAATTGATGATGATGATGAGCAAATTAAAAATTGATGATGATGATCAAATTAAAAATCGATGATGATGATGAGCAAATAAAAATCGATGATGATGATGAGCAAAATAAAAATTGATGATGATGAGCAAATTAAAAATTGATGATGATGATGAGCAAAATAAAAATCGATGATGATGATGAGCAAATTAAAAATTGATGATGATGATGATGAGCAAATTAAAAAACGATGATGATGATCAAATTAAAAATTGATGATGATGATGAGCAAATTAAAATTGATGATGATGATGAGCAAAATAAAAATTGATGATGATGATCAAATTAAAAATCGATGATGATGATGAGCAAAATAAAAATTGATGATGATGATCAAATTAAAAATCGATGATGATGATGATCAAATTAAAAATCGATGATGATGATGAAATAAAATTGATGATGATAGCAACAAAAATTGATGATGATGATGAGCAAAATTAAAATTGATGATGATGCATAAATTAAAAATTGATGATGATGATGAGCAAATTAAAATCGATGATGATGATCAAATTAAAAATCGATGATGATGATGAGCAAAATAAAAATCGATGATGATGATGAGCAAAATAAAAATTGATGATGATGATGAGCAAAATAAAAATTGATGATGATGATCAAATTAAAAATCGATGATGATGAGCAAAATAAAAATTGATGATGATGATCAAATTAAATTTGATGATGATGATGAGCAAAATAAAAATTGATGATGATGATGAGCAAATTAAAAATCGATGATGATGATGAGCAAAATAAAAATCGATGATGATGATGAGCAAATTAAAATTGATGATGATGATGAGCAAAATAAAATTGATGATGATGATGAGCAAAATAAAAATCGATGATGATGATGAGCAAAATAAAAATCGATGATGATGATGAGCAAATTAAAAATTGATGATGATGATGAGCAAAATAAAAATTGATGATGATGAGCAAATTAAAAATTGATGATGATGATGAGCAAAATAAAAATTGATGATGATGATGAGCAAATTAAAAATTGATGATGATGATGAGCAAATTAAAAATTGATGATGATGATCAAATTAAAAATCGATGATGATGATGAGCAAAATAAAAATCGATGATGATGATGAGCAAAATAAAAATTGATGATGATGATCAAATTAAAAATCGATGATGATGATGAGCAAATTAAAAATTGATGATGATGATGAGCAAATTAAAATCGATGATGATGATCAAATTAAAAATCGATGATGATGATGAGCAAAATAAAAATTGATGATGATGATGAGCAAATTAAAAAACGATGATGATGATCAAATTAAAAATCGATGATGATGATGAGCAAATTAAAAATCGATGATGATGATGAGCAAATTAAAAATTGATGATGATGAGCAAATTAAAATTGATGATGATGATGAGCAAAATAAAAATCGATGATGATGATGAGCAAATTAAAATTGATGATGATGATGAGCAAATTAAAAAACGATGATGATGATCAAATTAAAAATTGATGATGATGATGAGCAAAATAAAAATTGATGATGATGAGCAAAATAAAAATTGATGATGATGATGATCAAATTAAAAATCGATGATGAGAGCAACAAAAATTGAGTGATGATCAGATTAAAAATCGATGATGAAGATGATCAAATTAAAAATCGATGATGATGATCAAATTAAAAATTGATGATGATGATGAGCAAAATAAAAATTGATGATGATGATGAGCAAAATAAAAATTGATGATGATGATGAGCAAATTAAAAATTGATGATGATGATGAGCAAATTAAAAATTGATGATGATGATCAAATTAAAAATCGATGATGATGATGAGCAAAATAAAAATCGATGATGATGATGAGCAAATTAAAAATTGATGATGATGATGAGCAAAATAAAAATCGATGATGATGATGTGCTTTAAAAATCGATGATGATGATGATCAAATTAAAAATTGATGATGATGATCAAATTAAAAATTGATGATGAGAGCAAAATAAAAATCGATGATGATGATGAGCAAAATAAAAATTGATGATGATGATCAAATTAAAAATCGATGATGATGATGAGCAAATTAAAAATCGATGATGATGATGAGCAAATTAAAAATTGATGATGATGATCAAATTAAAAATCGATGATGATGAGCAAAATAAAAATTGATGATGATGATGAGCAAATTAAAAATCGATGATGATGATCAAATTAAAAATCGATGATGATGATGAGCAAAATAAAAATCGATGATGATGATGAGCAAATTAAAAATTGATGATGATGATGAGCAAATTAAAAATTGATGATGATGATCAAATTAAAATTGATGATGATGATGAGCAAAATAAAATTGATGATGATGATGAAATAAAATTGACGATGATGATGATCAAATTAAAAATCGATGATGATGATGAGCAAAATAAAAATTGATGATGATGATGAGCAAATTAAAAATTGATGATGATGATGAGCAAAATAAAAATCGATGATGATGATGAGCAAAATAAAAATCGATGATGATGATCAAAATAAAAATTGATGATGATGATCAAATTAAAAATCGATGATGATGATGAGCAAAATAAAAATCGATGATGATGATGAGCAAAATAAAAATTGATGATGATGATCAAATTAAAAATCGATGATGATGATGAGCAAATTAAAAATCGATGATGATGATGAGCAAATTAAAAAACGATGATGATGATCAAATTAAAAATCGATGATGATGATGAGCAAAATAAAAATTGATGATGATGAGCAAATTAAAAATTGATGATGATGATCAAATTAAAAATCGATGATGATGATGAGCAAAATAAAAATCGATGATGATGATGAGCAAATTAAAAAATTGATGATGATGATGATAGCAAATTAAAAAATCGATGATGATGATCAAATTAAAAATTGATGATGATGATGAGCAAAATAAAAATTGATGATGATGAGCTAAAATAAAAATTCGGATGATGATGATGATCAAATTAAAAATCGATGATGATGATGAGCAAAATAAAAATTGAAGATGATGATGATCAAAATAAAAATTGATGATGATGATCAAATTAAAAATCGATGATGATGATGAGCAAATTAAAAATTGATGATGATGATGAGCAAAATAAAAATCGATGATGATGATGAGCAAATTATAAAATCGATGATGATGATGAGCAAAATAAAAATGATGATGATGATGAGCAAAATAAAAATCGATGATGATGATGAGCAAATTAAAAATTGATGATGATGATCAAATTAAAAATCGATGATGATGATGATCAAATTAAAAATCGATGATGATGAGCAAAATAAAAATTGATGATGATGATCAAATTAAAAATTGATGATGATGATGAGCAAAATAAAAATTGATGATGATGATGAGCAAATTAAAAATCGATGATGATGATGAGCAAAATAAAAATCGATGATGATGATGAGCAAATTAAAAATTGATGATGATGATGAGCAAATTAAAAATTGATGATGATGATGAGCAAAATAAAAATCGATGATGATGATGAGCAAAATAAAAATCGATGATGATGATGATCAAATTAAAAATTGATGATGATGATGAGCAAAATAAAAATTGATGATGATGAGCAAATTAAAAATTGATGATGATGATGAGCAAAATAAAAATTGATGATGATGATGAGCAAATTAAAAATTGATGATGATGATGAGCAAATTAAAAAACGATGATGATGATCAAATTAAAAATCGATGATGATGATGAGCAAAATAAAAATTGATGATGATGATGAGCAAAATAAAAATTGATGATGATGATCAAATTAAAAATCGATGATGATGATGAGCAAATTAAAAATCGATGATGATGATGAGCAAATTAAAATCGATGATGATGATCAAATTAAAAATCGATGATGATGAGGGCAAAATAAAAAATTGATGATGATGATGAGCAAATTAAAAATTGATGATGATGAGCAAATTAAAAATCGATGATGATGATGAGCAAAATAAAAATCGATGATGATGATGAGCAAAATAAAAATTGATGATGATGATCAAATTAAAAATCGATGATGATGATGAGCAAATTAAAAATTGATGATGATGATGAGCAAATTAAAAAACGATGATGATGATCAAATTAAAAATCGATGATGATGATGAGCAAAATAAAAATTGATGATGATGAGCAAATTAAAAATTGATGATGATGAGCAAATTAAAAATTGATGATGATGAGAGCAAATTAAAAATCGATGATGATGATGAGCAAATTAAAATTGATGATGATGATGAGCAAATTAAAAATCGATGATGATGATGAGCAAAATAAAAAAGATCGATGATGATGATCAAATTAAAAATTGATGATTATGAGCAAATTAAAAATTGATGATGATGATGAGCAAAATAAAAATTGATGATGATGATGAGCAAATTAAAAATTGATGATGATGATGAGCAAATTAAAAATTGATGATGATGATCAAATTAAAAATCGATGATGATGATGAGCAAAATAAAAATTGATGATGATGAGCAAATTAAAAATTGATGATGATGATGAGCAAATTAAAAATTGATGATGATGATGAGCAAATTAAAAATTGATGATGATGATCATCAAATTAAAAAATTGATGATGATGATGAGCAAAATAAAAATTGATGATGATGATGAGCAAATTAAAAATTGATGATGATGATGAGCAAATTAAAAATTGATGATGATGATGCCAAATAAAAATTGATGATGATGATGAGCAAATTAAAAAATTGATGATGATGATGAGCAAATTAAAAATTGATGATGATGATGAGCAAATTAAAAAATGATGATGATGATCAAATTAAAAATCGATGATGATGATGAGCAAATTAAAAAATCGATGATGATGATGAGCAAATTAAAAATTGATGATGATGATGAGCAAATTAAAAATCGATGATGATGATGAGCAAAATAAAAATCGATGATGATGATGAGCAAATTAAAAATTGATGATGATGATGAGCAAATTAAAAATTGATGATGATGATGAGCAAATTAAAATTGATGATGATGATGAGCAAATTAAAAATTGATGATGATGATGAGCAAAATAAAAAATTGATGATGATGATGAGCAAATTAAAAATTGATGATGATGATGAGCAAATTAAAAATTGATGATGATGATCAAATTAAAAATCGATGATGATGATGAGCAAAATAAAAAATCGATGATGATGATGAGCAAATTAAAAATTGATGATGATGATGAGCAAATTAAAAATCGATGATGATGATGAGCAAAATAAAAATCGGATGATGATGATCAAATTAAAAATTCGATGATGATGATGAGCAAATTAAAAAATTGATGATGATGATGAGCAAAATTAAAAATCGATGATGATGATGAGCAAAATAAAAATTGATGATGATGATGAGCAAATTAAAAATTGATGATGATGATGAGCAAAATAAAATTGATGATGATGATCAAATTAAAAAATTGATGATGATGATGAGCAAAATAAAATTGATGATGATGATGAGCAAATTAAAAATTGATGATGATGATGAGCAAATTAAAAGATGATGATGATGATCAAATTAAAAAATTGATGATGATGATGAGCAAAATAAAAATCGATGATGATGATGAGCAAAATAAAAATTGATGATGATGATCAAATTAAAAATCGATGATGATGATGAGCAAATTAAAAATTGATGATGATGAGAGCAAATTAAAAATTGATGATGATGATCAAATTAAAAAATCGATGATGATGATGTACAAAATAAAATTGATGATGATGATGAGCAAATTAAAAATTGATGATGATGATGAGCAAATTAAAAATTGATGATGATGATGAGCAAAATAAAAATCGATGATGATGAGAGCAAAATAAAAATTGATGATGATGATGATCAAAATAAAAATTGATGATGATGATCAAATTAAAAATTGATGATGATGATGATCAAATTAAAAAATCGATGATGATGAGGCAAAATAAAAATTGTGATGATGATGATCAAATTAAAAATCGATGATGATGATGAGCAAAATAAAAATTGATGATGATGATGACAAAATAAAATTGATGATGATGATGAGCAAAATTGATGATGATGATGAGCAAAATAAAAAATCGATGATGATGATGAGCAAAATAAAAAAATCGATGATGATGATGATCAAATTAAAAAATTGATGATGATGATGAGCAAAATAAAAATTGATGATGATGAGCAAATTAAAAATTGATGATGATGATGAGCAAATAAAATTGATGATGATGATGAGCAAATTAAAAATTGATGATGATGATGAGCAAATTAAAAATTGGTGATGATGATCAAATTAAAAATCGATGATGATGATGAGCAAAATAAAAATCGATGATGATGATGAGCAAAATAAAAATTGATGATGATGATCAAATTAAAAATTGATGATGATGATGAGCAAATTAAAAATCGATGATGATGATTGAGCAAATTAAAAATTGATGATGATGATCAAATTAAAAATCGATGATGATGATGAGCAAAATAAAAATCGATGATGATGATGAGCAAAATAAAAATTGATGATGATGATCAAATTAAAAATCGATGATGATGATGAGCAAATTAAAAATTGATGATGATGATGAGCAAATTAAAAATTGATGATGATGATCAAATTAAAAATCGATGATGATGATGAGCAAAATAAAAATTGATGATGATGATGAGCAAATTAAAAATTGATGATGATGATCAAATTAAAAATCGATGATGATGATGAGCAAAATAAAAATTGATGATGATGATGAGCAAATTAAAAATTGATGATGATGATGAGCAAATTAAAAAACGATGATGATGATCAAATTAAAAATTGATGATGATGATGAGCAAAATAAAAATTGATGATGATGATGAGCAAAATAAAAATTGATGATGATGATGATCAAATTAAAAATCGATGATGATGATGAGCAAAATAAAAATCGATGATGATGATGATCAAAATAAAAATTGATGATGATGATCAAATTAAAAATCGATGATGATGATGAGCAAATTAAAAATTGATGATGATGATGAGCAAAATAAAAATCGATGATGATGATGAGCAAAATAAAAATCGATGATGATGATGAGCAAATTAAAAATTGATGATGATGATGAGCAAATTAAAAATTGATGATGATGATGAGCAAATTAAAAATTGATGATGATGATGATGAGCAAATTAAAAAACGATGATGATGATCAAATTAAAAATTGATGATGATGATGAGCAAAATAAAAATTGATGATGATGATGAGCAAATTAAAAATTGATGATGATGATGATCAAATTAAAAATCGATGATGATGATGAGCAAAATAAAAATTGATGATGATGATCAGAAAATAAAACGATGATGATGATCAAATTAAAAAATCGATGATGATGATGAGCAAAATTAAAAATTGATGATGATGATGAGCAAAATAAAAATTGATGATGATGATCAAATTAAAAATCGATGATGATGATGAGCAAAATAAAAATTGATGATGATGATGATCAAATTAAAAATTGATGATGATGATGATAGCAAATTAAAAATTGATGATGATGATCAAATTAAAAATTGATGATGATGATGAGCAAATTAAAAATTGATGATGATGATCAAATTAAAAATTGATGATGATGAGGCAAAATAAAAATTGATGATGATGATGAGCAAATTAAAAAATTGATGATGATGATGAGCAAATTAAAAATTGATGATGATGATGCAAATTAAAAATCGATGATGATGATGAGCAAAATAAAAAATTGATGATGATGATGAGCAAATTAAAAATTGATGATGATGATGAGCAAATTAAAAATTGATGATGATGATGAGCAAATTAAAAATTGATGATGATCGAAATTAAAAATTGATGATGATGATGAGCAAAATAAAAATTGATGATGATGATGAGCAAAATAAAAAATTGATGATGATGATGATCAAATTAAAAATTGATGATGATGATGAGCAAAATAAAAATTGATGATGATGATCAGATTAAAAAATCGATGATGATGATGAGAATTAAAAATCGATGATGATGATGAGCAAAATAAAAATTGATGATGATGAGCAAATTAAAAAAATTGATGATGATGATGAGCAAAATAAAAATTGATGATGATGATGAGCAAATTAAAAATTGATGATGATGATGAGAAATAAAACGATGATGATGATCAAATTAAAAAATTGATGATGATGATGAGCAAAATAAAAATCGATGATGATGATGAGCTAAAATAAAAATTGATGATGATGATGATCAAAATAAAAATTGATGATGATGATCAAATTAAAAATCGATGATGATGAGAGCAAAATAAAAATTGATGATGATGATGATCAAATTAAAAAATCGATGATGATGATGAGCAAATTAAAAATTGATGATGATGATGAGCAAAATAAAAATTGATGATGATGATGAGCAAATTAAAAATCGATGATGATGATGAGCAAATTAAAAATTGATGATGATGATGAGCAAAATAAAAATCGATGATGATGATGAGCAAAATAAAAATCGATGATGATGATGAGCAAAATAAAAATTGATGATGATGAGCAAATTAAAAATTGATGATGATGATGAGCAAATTAAAAAACGATGATGATGATGAGCAAATTTTAAAATTGATGATGATGATGAGCAAATTAAAAATTGATGATGATGATGAGCAAATTAAAAATTGATGATGATGATGAGCAAAATAAAAATTGATGATGATGATGAGCAAATTAAAAATCGATGATGATGATGAGCAAAATAAAAATTGATGATGATGATCAAATTAAAAATCGATGATGATGATGATCAAATTAAAAATCGATGATGATGAGCAAAATAAAAATTGATGATGATGATCAAATTAAAAATCGATGATGATGATGAGCAAAATAAAAATTGATGATGATGATGAGCAAAATAAAAATCGATGATGATGATGAGCAAAATAAAAATCGATGATGATGATGAGCAAATTAAAAATTGATGATGATGAGCAAAATAAAATTGATGATGATGATGAGCAAATTAAAAATCGATGATGATGATGAGCAAATTAAAAATCGATGATGATGATGAGCAAATTAAAAATTGATGATGATGATGAGCAAAATAAAAATTGATGATGATGAGCAAATTAAAAATTGATGATGATGATGAGCAAAATAAAATAGATGATGATGATGAGCAAATTAAAAATTGATGATGATGATGAGCAAATTAAAAAACGATGATGATGATCAAATTAAAAATCGATGATGATGATGAGCAAAATAAAAATCGATGATGATGATGAGCAAAATAAAAATTGATGATGATGATCAAATTAAAAATCGATGATGATGATGAGCAAATTAAAAATCGATGATGATGATGAGCAAATTAAAAAATTGATGATGATGAGCAAATTAAAAAATCGATGATGATGATGAGCAAAATAAAAATTGATGATGATGATGAGCAAATTAAAAAATGATGATGATGATCAAATTAAAAATCGATGATGATGATGAGCAAAATAAAAATCGATGATGATGATGAGCAAAATAAAAATTGATGATGATGATGAGCAAATTAAAAATTGATGATGATGATGAGCAAATTAAAAATTGATGATGATGATGAGCAAATTAAAAAATGATGATGATGATCAAATTAAAAATCGATGATGATGATGAGCAAAATAAAAATTGATGATGATGATGAGCAAATTAAAAAACGATGATGATGATCAAATTAAAAATCGATGATGATGATGAGCAAAATAAAAATCGATGATGATGATGAGCAAATTAAAAATTGATGATGATGATGAGCAAATTAAAAATTGATGATGATGATCAAATTAAAATTGATGATGATGATGAGCAAAATAAAAAATTGATGATGATGATGAGCAAATTAAAAATTGATGATGATGATCAAATTAAAAATCGATGATGATGATGAGCAAAATAAAAATCGATGATGATGATGATCAAAATAAAAATTGATGATGATGATCAAATTAAAAATCGATGATGATGATGATCAAATTAAAAATGATGATGATGATGAGCAAATTAAAAATTGATGATGATGATGAGCAAAATAAAAATCGATGATGATGATGAGCAAATTAAAAATTGATGATGATGATGAGCAAATTAAAAAACGATGATGATGATGAGCAAATTAAAAATTGATGATGATGATGAGCAAATTAAAAATTGATGATGATGATCAAATTAAAATTGATGATGATGATGAGCAAAATAAAAATTGATGATGATGATGAGCAAAATAAAAATTGATGATGATGATGATCAAATTAAAAATCGATGATGATGATGAGCAAAATAAAAATTGATGATGATGATGAGCAAATTAAAAATTGATGATGATGATGAGCAAATTTTAAAATTGATGATGATGATGCAAAATTAAAAATCGATGATGATGATGAGCAAAATAAAATGATGATGATGATGATCAAATTAAAAATTGATGATGATGATGAGCAAAATAAAAATTGATGATGATGATGAGCAAATTAAAAATCGATGATGATGATGAGCAAAATAAAAATCGATGATGATGATGAGCAAATTAAAATTGATGATGATGATGAGCAAATTAAAAATTGATGATGATGATGAGCAAATTAAAAATTGATGATGATGATGAGCAAAATAAAAATCGATGATGATGAGCAAATTAAAAATTGATGATGATGATGAGCAAAATAAAAATTGATGATGATGAGCAAATTAAAATTGATGATGATGATGAGCAAAATAAAAATTTGATGATGATGATGAGCAAATTAAAAATTGATGATGATGATGAGCAAATTAAAAATTGATGATGATGATCAAATTAAAAATCGATGATGATGATGAGCAAATTTAAAATTGATGATGATGATGAGCAAAATGATGATGATGATCAAATTAAAATTGATGATGATGATGAGCAAATTAAAAATTGATGATGATGATCAAAATAAAAAATTGATGATGATGATGAGCAAATTAAAAATTGATGATGATGATGAGCAAATTAAAAATTGATGATGATGAGCAAAATTAAAAATCGATGATGATGAGCAAATAAAAATCGATGATGATGATGAGCAAAATAATATGATGATGATGAGCAAAATTTAAAATTATGATGATGATGAGCAAATTAAAAATTGATGATGATGATGAGCAAATTAAAAATTGATGATGATGATGAGCAAAATTAAAAATTGATGATGATGATCAAATTAAAAATGATGGATGATGAGCAAAATAAAAAATTGATGATGATGATGAGCAAATTAAAAATTGATGATGATGATCAAATTAAAAATTGATGATGATGATGAGCAAAATAAAAATTGATGATGAGACAAATTAAAAATCGATGATGAGATGATCAAAATTAAAAATTGATGATGATGATGCAAAATTTAAAAATTGTGATGATGATGAGCAAATTAAAAATTGATGATGATGATGAGCAAAATAAAAATTGATGATGATGAGCAAATTAAAAATTGATGATGATGATGAGCAAATTAAAAACGATGAGTCAAATTAAAAATCGATGATGATGATGAGCAAAATAAAAATCGATGATGATGATGAGCAAATTAAAAATCGGATGATGATGAGCAAAATAAAAATCGATGATGATGAGCAAAATAAAAACGA
>JAPIVC010000262.1:0-24910 GCA_030586385.1 Camponotus fellah | reverse complement strand
TTTTCAAGGTAAATATTTTTAATATTAAATTTGTGAAAGATTATAATGATATAATTTTCATTTTCTTAATAAGAAAAATTACGAAAATAATTTTTAAATTATCACTAAAAGATATAAAAAAGCAAATATTGCAGCACTTAATTTTTTACATTCAATCTGGTTGAAAAAATGAAAGCAATACATATACACACATTTAGTTTCGTAATATTTTAAAAATGTGAGAATGAAATTTCAATTCTTTTACATGTATGACTAATAAATTTATATAAATTTATCACGTTGAAAAATACTTAGGAAATAAAATAAATGAATAAATGAAATAATGTCTTAATTTTATGTCGAGTCTTTTCAAGTGGTGCTTTCATTAAATATTTTAAATTTGATTCAGTAAATCATATAAAAAATATTACAGCTATGCTATTTTTGAAAGGTTTATTTCAGCAAAATCCCGCATTTCAATTACGACACTTCTGACGTAATCATGTTTATTCGAGTCACCGACTTAAGCGACAAGCGTATCGTGGACATCGAATGCGGATGGGATCATGATCTCGCTCTGACTAGCGATGGAAAGGTATATAAGAAATTAAACTCACTATGATAATGATAATAATCATGCTCATAAACTAAACAATTGTTTGTTATTTAGGTGTATGAATGGGGGAAAGAGAATTGGGAAGAGAAATATTCGAAACAAAGATATTTGGATGATAGTGATTGGGAAGAAAATAATAGTCAGGATGATAGTCAGGATGATAGTCAGGATGATAGTCAGGATGATAGTCAGGATGATAACGAAAACACAGCTTATTTTAATGTGCCGTGGCAGGTGAAACATGAATTGGAGAAAAAGAAAGTTGTCCTTATTGCGTGTGGGTCAACTTTCAACATAGTTGTAACTGACGAAAATACAATATACGGTTGGGGCGAGAACAAGCGTAGCCAGATTTCAATCGTCCGGCAGCAAAAATATTACAAACACCCACGCGAAATTATCACAATCTCGGATAAAATAGGTAAATTTTTTATTTAAATTTATGTGTGACATTTTATCTCTAAGAATGTTACATTATCAAATACCTTCATGGAAGATTGACGTTTTAGTTAAGGTAGTCTGCGGACGCACTCATGTTTTGGTGCTCACAAATAAAGGAGAAGTCTATGCCTGGGGCAATAACCGTCATGGACAAGTGGGAGTAAATAAGAACAGGATTTCCGGTCCGATCGTGGTAACTCATGAATTATTAATAAATAACTTTTTAGTAATTGCTATGATGAATGGAATGATGAATAGAATAAGAAAAGATATGATCGACAGGTGAACGTCCCTGAGATGGGAAAGGTTTTGGATATCGCTGCTTATAATGACTTCAGCATTGCCGTTGGCTATGATAGAATTATCTATGTATGGGGTGCATTTCATTTGAATAAAATTACTATCCCGTTTCCTACCAAGTTTTCGAACATTCATGACGTGTTTGCGTACAGGATGTACTCGCACGAATTAATTGTGTTTACAAATAATTTCAAGTACGTTAATGAAATATTAAATATATTGGAGTCTCTAAAAGCAGTATTTGATGATCCGGTATGTTTCATTATTATTCTTTTATTTTAGCATAAAACTATATGTGATACATATTTACATTTTAAGTTGTTATGGGGAATAGAGATTTATAAGAGATTTGTAGATTTTGTAAAAAAGAATTAGGGAAACTTTTTTTTATACTAAAAAAATAAATTGCAATTGTTAATGATTTTGATTATAACTTCTGGTCTCAATCCAGTCCTATATTGAATTATAATAATCCAGTCCTATATTGAATTATATTATTAAAAGTAAAAAATTATTATTTAGAATAATTTTTATATTAATTTAATATTATTACTTAATAATTTGTTCTTCAGTTGACGAGTGATCTTACCATACAAGTCGAAGAACGACCTATTTATGTTCACAAGACTATCCTTAAGATTCGTTGTCAGTATTTTAAAAACATGTTTCAACATGATTGGACTGAAAATATTCAAAGGTAAACTTAGAAAAGAATTATTTAGAATTTCTCAACTTTGATTACATAATCACAAACATTGTTTTTTGACAGCATATCAGATTCAGTGTACACCGTATCGGATAAATTTTCCTACATCGTTTATAAAGCTTTCTTAAAATATTTATATACCGGTATAATCGATTTACCTGCGGAGAACGTATTAGGTAATTGAATGTAAATGTAAATTATCATAAATTTACAATTCAGAAACTGAAACTTTATTACAGAACTTATGGAATTGGCCGACATGTATTGTGAAGCCAATCTTCTACAAGATTGCAGTCAGAAAATAAAGAAAGTCATTACTGTGTCAAATGTAGCCTTCTTCTACAATAAGGCAATCGTATACAATGCTAAGGTAAGTAACACAGTTTGGAGTTAATTACTATTAATGTTGGAATTTATTAATTGCAATGTATTTATTTATGCGTGTACAATATATCATCGAATATCATGTGAATTACAGGAGCTCGAGGAATTCTGCTTCCAGTTTGCTTTGCGTCACATGGAAGCTGTAGTACTATCGGATGAGTTTATTAAGTTAGACACGAGTACAAAGGATAACTTTATGCGTAGAGCTGCTAATGGAAATATCTACGGTATATGATTCTTTTGACAAAACTTTCAAACTAAATCGCAGATCCTTTTTTTATTTGTATACATGAATCAATGAAACTATATATGTATCTAAGTATCACTAAGTATCAATATACTTTGCGCCAGTTACCATTCCATAATTTAACATATTATGTAATATAAATGTATAATTTTATATATCAGTTTTATTTATCAATTGAGATATTTACAAAATTGATTCAATTCTTTAATAATAAGTTTTATAAAAAAAAAATAAGAAGTTTTATTTCTCATAAAAAATTTTTTAATTTTTTATCTTTCACTAGTGTTTTTATCAAAAAATGAAAAGTAAAAGATTCACTAAAAGTACATTAATATCCATCGAGACAGGAAAAGACAGGGAAAAATAATATTAAAATTTTATTATTATATATATATATATATATATATATATAGATCTTATCCAGGTAGCAAGCATATGTCACTTTGACGTTTCAAATTGGTCATTCACTGACTATTCTTCCAGTCACGATTTGACGTTCATATGACGTAAAAGTTGGGATGAGAAAATTACTATTTAAAAGTAATTTGTTACTGTTGCTCGTTGCCGAGTAAAAAAAGTAACTCGTTACCGTTATTAGTTACTTATTTTTAAAAGTAACTAGTTACCGTTACTTTAAAAGTAACGATTTGTTACTTTTCCCATTACTTCTAATGTTAAAATAAGATAGAATTAAATAATAATAAAAAATTTATTTTGATAATATTTTTTCTTAAGATTTTAATAAAAGCAACAAATTTTTTATTTTAAATTTACAAAACCATCAAATTTAAAGAGACTTATAGACTTTAAAGCACTTAACATGTAACTTCATATGTAAATAAAAAAATTTTAATTTCCATTAAATTTATAATATAAATACAGCTAAACATAAATACAGCTTACATTCTTTTTGTGCTCTCGTCCGATATCACGTCAAACTTAAAAGACGGCTTACATTGAAATTGTCTATTCCTTAGAAGAATGGAATACTGTGATTGACCAATGATGACATTAATCGCCCTAAAATTTCAAAGAAATACTAAGAATTCTAATAGTACTTTCTATAGTTCTACACTACCTGACAAAAATAAAGAGAGTTGCTCATTCCTTATATAAAGAAATCGAAATAAAAAAAATGTCGTGCTGAGTTCGCGAATTTAGCAGGACACTCTTCCCTCTAAAGAACTAAAACGCATTGAATATTATTAATTTTAGCAAGAGTTTCCGATAGTTCTGCTATAATTCTGCCTATATATGCAATTTTAAATCAATATTCCAAAAATAAATAATTTTTTATAAATTTTTAATGTTTTTGACATTTAATGGTTTTGACAGTATAACATTTAGTAAAAATGTGTCATGCTGATGATTTTCCCTAGTTTTAACAGCAGTTTTGGACAGTTCTATAGAAGTTGTATCCTTTAGAAACATTTTAACGCAAAACTTTTATTATTTTGTAAATAATTATTTAAGAAATAGTAATCGGTCGCAAAAAATCGCTCTGCGTAAAAAATGTTTCTAAAGAATAGAACTTTTATAGAACTGTCCGTTAAAACTAGGAAAAATCATCAGCACGACACATTTTCACTAAATGTCATGCTGCTGATTTCAAGAAAATTAAAAATTTATAAAAAATTATTTATTTTTGAAATATTGATTAAAAATGCATATATAGGCTAATTACAGCAGAACTATCGGGAACTTTTACTTAAAATAATAATAATAAAAGTAACTGTTAAATTCGTTATCATTACTAAAAAAATAAAACTACGTTATCACTACAGTTACAGAAAAAAATGTAACACCATTACGAATCCGTTTCCAAAAAAGGGTAACTAGGGGATAACGATAACAACGTTACAAGTAACGCGTTGCTTCCCAATCCTGCGTAAAAGTGACGGTCTAATATCACAGATTCTTGATGTCATAACATGTATTGCATTTTGATGCCATAAAATGTACCATATTTTGACGTTTTTTTTCTTAGTAATAATGTATTTAATAGCGTTGTCAAATAAAGCAGATGCGTTTCGATTTGATTAACTGATTCGAGAGCACTGAACAATTATAGCCATTCTATTCTTCAGAAGAAACTTGATCGATTAAATCGCTTTATTTGAAAAAGCTGGAAGATGCAAATAGATAAGATGATAAGAAACGGGTCACAAGCTTCATATTTGTTATTATTGTTTTACTTAAACATAAATAGAAAAACTCACTTCTATTATCATATAAAATTTTAACAAATAATGTCTTTCGTTTTGTATATGCAATTGAAAAATTAAATTAGACGGTTTAATTCATATATAAATACTAACAGTAACATTTACATATATATTACACATATTTTTTCAGTTTAACGTGGTAACAAATCACATGCACAGTACGCATGTTTCTGCCCGAATGTTTTTCAAGTTAGATATCTCTCTTGATTCTTGCATATATGTTTTTACATGTGCGCGTATTTTTATTCCTTTCGTAGAAAAATATTTACTCGAGCGAAATTCTTAATCTTTGAGAAGAAATAAGCGAAATTCGTCGATTATAAGTTTTTATACATTAATTACCTTCGATTCTTGCATTTAAAGAAGAATAGCATTTGTTGTACCACGTGGGAATGGCACCTGATTGATCCCATCATCAATAGGATAATTCAAAATAGGCCTTTCTGATTGGTCAATAGTTGCTACCTTATGCACAGGTCGATATAATTGGCTGTAGTCAATCACAACGTAGTCAAACGGAACGCTCTTACCACGTGGTTGCAACGTGGTCTTATTCAAGTTGCAACATTCGACGAAGGAGGAACTGTGAAGAACACGTGGTGCAGAGGAATAGTTTTTCATTCATTTTCAATTATTTTTATTATCGTATAAGTGCGTTTCGACTTGATCTTTCGGCGAAGAAAATAATAAGTGCATTTCGAATGTGTTCTGTTTGAGAGAATAAGAAAAAAAAAAGGCATTTTCCAATTTCTGCCGACACAAAGTCGCATTTATATCATGTCGAGATCATCGAAAAAATTCTGTTCCCTGAAAGATATAGAGAAGAGAAATTCTGAACCAACAACTAATGAAAAAGAGTAAGTATAGCTTTGCTTTTCTCTTCCTTTTCATACAAGTTATTGCTAGGCGACAACGATGTCGAAGTAATCGTAGATGCCGGTTAGATAATAAGAAAAAAGGAAAAGCGTCCGATAACATAAAGTAATTAATTCGAATCAGAATGAATAAGCACGTAATTACACTGAAAGTTATCAAATATTTACAGAGAGATGCAAGAATATGAAAAGAGAATCTTGCAGTGCATTCTGGCGGAAAAGATAATTCCAACGGATCTTAAATATTGGCCATTCTTTCATTTCCTAAAGACGGAATTTATTCAACAAATTCACATGGTTGTGTTTTATGGTAAAATTTATCTTTTTTCATTCATTGTCTTTTCTTGCTATGGAATATTGTGTTACATCATAATATTTTGAAGATGAATTTAATAGATGTAATATAATCATTACTTATGTCATGGCATTAAAGCAGATAACGGTGGTAGTAAAGCTATAATTGTGACTAAGGACAAGAATGTCTATAACTTAGATAATAAAGAGAAATATGTAAAGACTGGTGATGTACATATTGCTTCTTATGCAAAAAAGATAAAAGAATTGTGTGGAAAAAATATAAAGACTTTTGCACACGGCTCGAATTTGGTCCTGGCACTTACAGAAGAGGGAGAGGTATATCAAGGAGTTCATATTCTTTGAATGTGTTTTGATGCATATTTGAGTTTCTGGAATTAAATAAATTTTAAATTGCTTAAAAGACAAGATTGATGATTGAATGGGGTTTTATAGTCTTCCGAATTGTGAATGTTTCTTAGCAAACAAATAAAAATGAAAATTTATATATATATAAAAAACAGGGGGAATTTAATATGTAATTAACTAAAATTTATATTAAATAAATAAATTGTTTTGATTAGAAGTATAGATATTTGGCCATAAAACTTATTTTAACATACAAATATTTTTAAAATTAAGAGATGTGAAAGATTGTAAAACTATGAGATGTGAAACTTTGAAAATATCTGCTAAACAAGAAAAAAACGGAGATTACAGAACATTTTTAATATATTCAATCTGGTTTCGTAAAAATTAAAACAATATACATACACACACGTACAAACAATTGTAACTTAATTAATTTTCATAATATTTTAAAAATATGAGAAAATGTATACTTTTTTTAAAATATCAAAATGGTCAACAAATTTATACAAATCTATCAAATTGAAAAGCACTTGACAATGGAATAATATAAAACTTCATTATTAATCTTTTCTTTTCTAGCTTTCATCCTTAAATGTTTAACATTATAAATATAAAATTAGAAATTAAAAGAATGAAATCAAAAAGTACATTTTACAACTATGTTATTTTTAAAAGCTTTATATCTACAAATTCACGAAGACGCGCGATTCGTACCAGGAGCAACCCGACGTACCCACGTTTACTCGAATTGCCGCCTTAAAGGATAAGCGTATCGTGGACATTGCATGCGGCAGTTATCATTTTCTCGCTCTGACTAGCAATGGAAAGGTGAGCAAAAAATTAAACTATCATAATGATAACGATATTAATCATTCTCATAAGCTAAACAATTGTTTGTAATTTAGGTGTATGCTTGGGAAGACAAGATTTATATGCAGGAAGGTAATGAAAACACAGCTATTTTTGATGGTAGTGTGAGACAAGTAAAACATAGATTGAAAAAGAAAAATGTTGTTCATATCGCGTGTGGTTTTGAATTCAATATGGTTATAACTGACGAAAACAAGCTATACGGTTGGGGCAAAAACGATGAGTGCCAGATTTCATTCGATAGGAAGCAAAAATATTACAAATATCCACATGAAATTACCACATTCTCGGAAAGAATAGGTAAATTTTTTAAATTTTATATCTAAGATTAGGTTTCTAAGAATATCACAGTATCGGACATCTTCATGCGTAATTAATGTTTTAGTTAAGATGGTCTGTGGATTCGATCATGCGTTGGCGCTCACAAATAAAGGAGAGATCTATGCCTGGGGCAGTAACAATAGTGGACAAGTGGGCGTAAATAACAATTTGAAATCCTCCGATCCGATAGTGGTAATTCATGAACGAAAATTAAAAAACTTTAATAATCGCCATGCGCCGAGTGGAATGAGAAATAATACAATAAAGAATGATACAATCAACAGGTGAACGTACCTCAAATGGGGAAGGTTTTGAATGTTGATGCCTGTGGTCTGATGAGTGTTGCCGTTGGCTATGACAGGACCCTCTATGTATGGGGATGGTATTTCCAGCAAAATATTACTCAACCTCGTCCTACGAAGTTTTCAAGAATTTTTGATGCGTTTATGCACAGTATATGGAGACCTCTGAAAAAGCCATTGATTATACATGATTCTTTACACACTGTGGGAATTACGAATAATTATAATTACAAGTATACTGAAGAAGTATTAAGTATATTTGAATCCTTAAAAGCAGCATTTGATGATCCGGTATGTTTCATATTATTGCTTTGTGTGTACTTTTTTGCATTATATATATTAACATTAAGTAGATATAATACATAATTTTATATTAGCTTAGTTGATTAGTATAAAAAATATAGGGATTTGTAAGAGATTTGTAGATTTTTGTAAGAAGAAATTGCAAAATTTTTTTTTATATAGAAAAAAATAAATTGCAATCATTAATGATTGTTTTGATTAGGATTTCAGGTCTCATTCTAGTCATATATTGAATTAAAAGTGTGTGTGTATTGAATTAAGTATTACATATTGAATTAAAAGTACAAAGTAAGAAGTTATGTATTTTTTATGATACGTTTTATATTAATCTAATATTATTAAATTATTCAATAATTTTTGTTTTTTAGTTGATGAGCGATCTTACCATACAAGTCGAAGGACGACCTATTTATGTTCACAAGGCTATCCTTAAGATTCGTTGTCAATATTTTAAAAAAATGTTTCAACATGATTCGATTGAAAATATTCAAAGGTAAATTTAGAAAAGAATTATTTAGAGTTTCTCAACTTTGGTTACTTAATAGCAAACATTGTTTTTTGACAGCATATCGGATTCAGTATACACGGTAGAGAAATTTTCTTACGTCGTTTATAAAGCCTTTTTAAAATATTTATATTCCGGCATAATCGATTTACCTTCGGAGAATGCATTAGGTAATTGAAACTGTAAATGTAAATTATAACAAACTTACAATTCAGAAACTGAAGCGACACTTTATTACAGAGCTTATGGAATTGGCCGAAATGTATTGTGAAACCAATCTTAAAAAAGATTGCAGTCAGATAATAAAGCAAACTATCACTGTGTCAAATGTAGCTTTTTTCTACAATAAAGCGATCGAATACAATGCTAAGGTAAGTACTACAATTCAGATTTAATCGCTATTAATGTTGGAATTTATTAATTGCAATGTATTTATTTATTTGTACAATATAATGTTTAATATCATGTGAATTTTAGGAACTCGAGGAGTTCTGCTCCCAGTTTGCTTTGCGCCACATGACAGTTGAGACATTGTCGGAAGATTATAATAAATTAGATATGAGTACACAAACTAAGTGTACAGCGATAGAAAATGACGTTACTATCACGTCGTCGACATTCTATTCCTTGAATAAAAATGTAAAGAACAGAAATTCAGAAACAACAACTAAAAAAAAGTAAGTTCGGCGATCTTATTTTTCTCTTTCTTTCTAAGTCGCTGCTGGCGATAATAATGTTGTTGAAATGATAATAAGTAGAAAGAAGAACCGTGCGATGACATAAAATACAATTAATTCAAAATAATATGAATGAGCAGGCAACTAAACTTAATGTTACTAATTATTTGTAGTGAGATGCAAAAATGTGAGAAGAAAATCTTGCAATGTATTCTAGTGGAGAAGATAACGTCAATGAATTTTAAACATTGGTCGTTCTTTCATCTGCTAAAGTCGGAATTTATCTCAGAAATTCACATTGTTATGCTATATGGTAAAATTTATCATTTTTCATTATATTGTCTTTTTGTTATTTAATATTGTTACTTATATATTTTTATATATATTATATAATATAATATTTTGAAGATAATAATAGAGCAATAATTGTGACAAAGGACAAGAATGTCTATAACTTAGGTTATAAAAAGAAGTATTTAAAGACTGGTCGCACACATATTGCTTACTATTTAAAAAAAATAAAAGAATTGTGTGGAAAAAACTTAAAGACATTTGCAAGCAGATATAGATCTCTCCTGGCACTTACAGAAGAGGGAGAGGTATGTCAGAATTCATATTCCTTGAATGAATAAAATTGATATTAGGAAGTTTCCTAAAACGAACCCTTTTTTTAGGGTACAAGTGAAAATAAAACTTATTACATATACACATGTGTAAAATAAAATATAAGTAGATAAATAAGAACTATGAATATATATTAAATAAATAAATTGCTTTAACTAAAAGAACAAATATGTTGCCATAATATATTTTTCAACATGCAAATATTTTTAATATTAAATTTGTGAAAGATTATAATGATGTAATTTTTATTTTCTTAATAAGAAAAATTACGAAAATAATTTTTAAATTACCACTAATTACCACTGGATATAAAAAAGTAGATATTGCAGCACTTAATTTTTTACATTCAATCTGGTTGAAAAAATGAAAGCAATACATATACACACATTTAGTTTCGTAATATTTTAAAAATGTGAAAAAAAAATTTCAATTCTTTTACATGTATGAACATGACTAATAAATTTATATAAATTTATCACGTTGAAAAGTCCTTAAGAAATAAAATAAATGAATAAATGAAATAATGTCTTAATTATATGTCGAGTCTTTTCAAGTGTGCTTTCATTAAATATTCTAAATTTAATTCAGTAAATCATATAAAAAATATTACAGCTATGCTATTTTTGAAAGGTTTATTTCAGCAAAATCCCGCATTTCAGTTGGGAGAGTTCTGAGATAGTCTCGTTTATTCGAGTCACTGACTTAAGCGACAAGCATATCGTGGACATCGGATGCGGATGGAATCATGATCTTGCTCTGACTAGCGATGGAAAGGTATATAAGAAATTAAACTATCACTATGATAATGATAATAATCATTCTCATAAACTAAACAATTGTTTGTTATTTAGGTGTATGAATGGGGGAAAGAGAATTGGGAAGAGAAATATTCGAAACAAAGATATTTGGATGATAGTGATTGGGAAGAAAATGATAGTGAGGATGATAGTGAGGATGATAACGAAAACACAGCTTATTTTAGTGTGCCGTGGCAGGTGAAACATGAATTGGAGAAAAAGAAAGTTGTCCTTATTGTGTGTGGTTCAACTTTCAACATAGTTGTAACTGACGAAAATACAATATACGGTTGGGGCGATAACAAGCTTGGCCAGATTTCAACCGTCCAGCAGCAAAAATATTACAAGTACCCACGCGAAATTATCACAATCTCGGATAAAATAGGTAAATTTTTTTTAAATTTATGTATGACATTTTATCTCTAAGAATGTTACATTATCAAATATCTTCATGGGAGATTGACGATTTAGTTAAGGTAGTCTGCGGACGCACTCATGTGTTGGCGCTCACAAATAAAGGAGAAGTCTATGCCTGGGGCGATAACCGTCGTGGACAAGTGGGAGTAAATAAGAACAGGATTTCCGGTCCGATCGTGGTAACTCATGAATTATTAATAAATAACTTTTTAGTAATTGCTATGATGAATGGAATGATGAATAGAATAATAAGAAAAGATATGATCAACAGGTGAACGTCCCTGAGATGGGAAAGGTTTTGGATATCGCTGTTTATAGTGACTTCAACGTTGCCGTTGGCTATGATAAAATTATCTATGTATGGGGTTCATTTTATTTCGATAAAATTACTATCCCGTTTCCTACCAAGTTTTCGAACATTCATGATGTGTTTGCGCACCGTATATGCTCACACAATTTAATTGTGTTTAGGAATAATTTCAAGTACGTTAAAGAAGTATTAAATATATTGGAGTCTCTAAAAGCAGTATTTGATGATCCGGTATGTTTCATTATTATTCTTTTACGTTAGCATAAAACTATATGTGATACATATTTACATTTTAAGTTGGTTGTTATAGGGAATAGAGATTTATAAGAGATTTATAGATTTTGTAAAAAAGAATTAGGAAATTTTTTTTTATACTAAAAAAAATAAATTGCAATTGTTAATGATTTTGATTAAAACTTCTGGTCTCAATCCAGTCCTATATTGAATTATAATATTAAAAGTAAAAAATTACTATTTAGAATAATTTTTATATTAATTTAATATTATTACTTAATAATTTGTTCTTTAGTTGACGAGTGATCTTACCATACAAGTCGAAGGACGACCTATTTATGTTCACAAGGCTATCCTTAAGATTCGTTGTCAGTATTTTAAAAACATGTTTCAACATGATTGGATTGAAAATATTCAAAGGTAAACTTAGAAAAGAATTATTTAGAATTTCTCAACTTTGATTATAGATAAAGACAAACATTGTTTTTTGACAGCATATCAGATTCAGTGTACACCGTATCGGATAAATTTTCCTACATCGTTTATAAAGCTTTCTTAAAATATTTATATACCGGTATAATCGATTTACCTGCGGAGAACGTATTAGGTAATTGAACGTAAATGTAAATTATCATAAATTTACAATTCAGAAACTGAAACGACACTTTATTACAGAACTTATGGAATTGGCCGACATGTATTGTGAAACCAATCTTCTAAAAGATTGCAGTCAGAAAATAAAGAAAGTCATCACTGTGTCAAATGTAGCCTTCTTCTACAATAAGGCGATCGAATACAATGCTAAGGTAAGTAGCACAGTTTGGAGTTAATTACTATTAATGTTGGAATTTATTAATTGCAATGTATTTATTTATGTGTACAATATATCATCGAATATCATGTGAATTACAGGAGCTCGAGGAATTCTGCTTCCAGTTTGCTTTGCGTCACATGGAAAATGTAGTACTATCGGATGAGTTTATTAAGTTAGACACGAGTACAAAGGATAATTTTATGCGCAGAGCAGCTAAGAAATATAAAAGAAATATGTTCGATATATGATTCTTTTGACAAAACTTTCAAACTAAATCGCAGATCCCTTTTTTTATATACATAAATCAATGAAGCTATACATGTTCAATATACCTTGTTCCAGTTACCATTCCATAATTTAACGTAAATATTACGTAATATAAATGTACAATATATAATTTTATCTATCAATTTTATTTATCAATTGAGATATTTACAAAATTGATTCAATTCTTTAATAATAAATTTGATAAAGAGAAATAAGAAATTTTATTTCTCATAAAAAGTTTTTTGTCTTTCACTAGTGTTTTTTATCAAAAAATGAAAAGTAAAAGATTCACTAAAAGTACATTAAAATCCATCGAGACAGGAAAAGATAGGAAAAAATAATATTAAAAATTTCAACAAGAAAATTATTTACAGGAAAGATAATTTTATTTTATATATAATATATATCTTATCTAGATAGCAAGCACATGTCACTTTGACGTTTCAATTGGTCATTCACTGACTATTCTTCCAGTCACGATTTGATGTTTGTATGACGTAAAAGTTGGGATGAGAAAATTATAATACTTTTTAAAAGTAATTTGTTACTGTTACTCGTTGCCGAGTAGAAAAAGTAACTCGTTACCGTTATTAGTTACTTGTTTTTAAAAGTAACTTACCGTTAGTTACCGTTACTTCAAAAGTAACGATTCGTTACTTTTCCCATCACTTCTAATGTTAAAATAAGATAGAATTAAATAAAAAATTTATTTTGATAATATTTTTTCATAAAATTTTAATAAAAGCAACAAATTTTTTATTTTAAATTTACAACACCATCAAATTTAAAGAGACTTATAGATTTTAAAGCACTTAACATGTAACTTCACATGTAAATAAAAAAATTTTAATTTCCATTAAATTTATAAATACAGCTAAACATAAATACAGCTTACATTCTTTTTGTGCTCTCGTTCGATATCACGTCAAACTTAAAAGCTGGCCAATTATGTCTATTCCTCAGAAGAATGGAATACTGTGATTGATCAATGATTACATTAATCGCCTTAAAATTTCAAAGAAATACTAAGAATTCTAATAGTACTTTCTATAGTTCTACACTACCTGACAAAATTAAAGAGAGTTGCTCATTCCTTATATAAAAGAAATCGAAATAAAAAAAATATCGTGCTGAATTCGCGAATCTAGCACGACACTCTTCCCTCTAAAGTACTAAAACGCATTGAATATTATTAATTTTAGCAAGAGTTTCCAATAGTTCTGCTATAATTTAGCCTATATATGCAATTTTAAATCAATATTCCAAAAAATAATAAATAATTTTTTATAAATTTTTAATGTTCTTGACCGGCATAACATTTAGTGAAAATGTGTCATGCTGATGATTTTCCCTAGTTTTAACAGCAGTTTTGGACAGTTCCATAAAAGTTGTATCCTTTAGAAACATTTTTATGCAAAACTTTTAGTATTTTGTAAATAATTATTTAAGAAATAGTAATCGGTCGTAACTCTGCGTAAAAAATGTTTCTAAAGAACAGAACTTTTATAGAAAGCTGTCCGTTAAAACTAGGAAAAATCATCAGCACGACATATTTTCGCTAAATGTCATGCTGATGATTTCAAGAAAATTAAAAATTTATAAAAAGTTATTTATTTTTGGAATATTGATTAAAAATGCATATATAGGCTAATTACAGCAGAACTATCGGGAACTTTTACTTAAAATAATAATAATAAAAGTAACTTAAATTCGTTATCATTACTATTCGATTTGATTAACTGATTCGAGAGCACTAAATAATTATAGCCACTCTATTCTTCAGAAGAAACTTGGATTAAATTGTTTTATTCGAAAAAGCTGGAAGATGCAAATAGATAAGATGATAAGAAACGGGTCACAAGCTTCATATTTGTTATTATTGTTTTACTTAAACATAAATAGAAAAACTCACTTCTGTTATCATATAAAATTTTAACAAATAATGTCTTTCGTTTTGTATATGCAATTGAGAAATTAAATTAGACGATTTAATTCATATATAAATACTAACAATAACATTTACATATATATTACACATACTTTTTCAATTTAACGTGGTAACAAATCACATGCACAGTACGCATGTTTCTGCCCGAACGTTTTTCAAGTTAGATATCTCTCTATTGATTCTTGCATATATGTTTTTACATGTGCGCGTATTTTTATTCCTTTCGTAGAAAAATATTTACTCGAGCGAAATTCTTAATCTTTGAGAAGAAGTAAGCGAAACTCGTCGATTATAAGTTTTTATACATTAATTACCTTCGATTCTTGCATTTAAAGAAGAATAGCATTTTTTGTACCACGTGGGAATGGCACCCGATTGATCCCATCGTCAATAGGATAATTCAAAATAGGCCTTTCTGATTGGTTAATAATTGCTACCTTATGCACAGGTCGATATAATTGGCTGTAGTCAATCACAATGTAGTCAAACGGAGCGCTCTTACCACGTGGTTGCAACGTGGTCTCATTCAAGTTGCAACATTCGACGAAGGAGGAACTGTGAAGAACACATGGTGCAGAGGAGCAGTTTTTCATTCTCAATTATTTTTATTATCGTATGAGTGCGTTTCGACTTGATTTTTCTGCGAAGGAAATAATAAGAGCGTTTCGAATGTGTTGTATTTGAGAGAATAAGAAGAAGAAAAGGCATTTTCCAATTTCTCTCGATACAAAATCGTGTTTCTATCATGTCGACTTCATTGAAAAAATTCTATTCCCCGGAAGATATAAAGAAAAGAAATTCAGAAACAACTAACGAAAAAGAGTAAGTTTGATAGCTTTGCTTTTTTCCCTTTTCACAAGTTACTAATAGGCGATAGCGATGTCGAAATAATAGCAAATGTCGGCAAAATAATAGATGAAAATAATTAAGAACCGTGCGATGACATGAAGTACAATCAGTGTTTGCTGTAGATAATTTCAAAATTATCTAGATAAAGATAAAGATAAAAATCTGTAAAAGACTCCGCAGAAAACATATGGAAAATGGCACAATAATTAACACACATACACATAATATGTTATATATCATGCACGCACGCATACACACACACGCATACACACGCACACGCATACACACAAAGGGATCAGATACTCGCTACGTCCACGTCGTTGATCCTGGATAACGCTGAAAGCGAAAATATATCATAGGTATCATAGGTATTATTATCGAACTTTGAGCTTGTCCAGAACGAAAACGACTCGTAGGATTGACTTGTGACAATGGTATCTTTTGATCAGCATTACTTGAAGTACAAAATGGCAAAGTTTCAGCCAATTTTACCGAAAGCCATTTTCCATATGTTTTCTGCGGGATCCTTTATCTTAGATGAGATAAAGATGATTTTACTTAATCTAGATGAAAGATGAGATAATTATTGCGATAATCTAGATAATTATCTTTGTTTATTTTAGAAGACTATTTGTAAAAAATGTGACGCAGATTATAAATGGGATATCAAAATCATAAACACATATTCTTTCTCTTTTTCTAAAGAATATTTAAATAATAGCAAAAGATATATAAATGATATAATAAATAATTATTTATTAATTTATATTTGTAATATAGTTATAATATATTTATAATATATTTATAATATAGTTATAATATATTTATAATATATTTATAATATATTTATAATATATTTATAATATATTTATAATATATTTATAATAATAATATAAAACATATATTTTAAATATTTTAGATAGATTTTTAGAAGCTTGCCTGGAAAACTTTTTTACATAATGAAAACGTCATCTTAGACAATTTTTGGATAAGATAACATATATTTTTCATCTAAGATAAAGATAAAGATACTTTGTATTTCTTCATCTAGTTAAAGATAAAGATGATTCGTTTCTTTATCTAGATGATCATCTAGATAACTTTATCTAGATACCAGCAAACACTGAGTACAATTAATTCAAATCAAAGTAAATGAAATAATTAAATTTAAAGTTATTAAATTATTTGTAGTGAGATGCAAAAATATGAGAAGAGAATCTTGCAATGCGTTCTAGCGGAAAAGATAACTCCAATAGATCTTAAACATTGGCCGTTCTTTCATGTGCTAAAGCCGGAATTTATCCGACAAATCCACATGATTATGATAAATGGTAAAATTTACCACTTTTCATTGTATTGTTTTTTTGACTATTTAATATTGTATATATATATATATATATATCATAATATTTTAATAGATAATAGAGCTGTAATTGTGACGAAGGACAAGAATGTATACAGTTTAGATTATAATGGAGATGTTTGTTCGAAGATTAGCATACATATTTCTCCCTTAAAACAAATGAAAGAATTTTGTGGAAAAAACATAAAAACTTATGCTCGTAACTGGTTTTTCATCCTGGTACTTACAGAAGAGGGAAAGGTATATCAAAGAGTTTATATTCTTTAAATGTGTCTTGATGGCTATTTTTTAAATAAATTTTAACTTGCTTGAAAGATAAGATTGATATAGAATGAGGTTTTGTAGTTTTATGAATTATAAGCGTTTCTTAAGGGAAACAAGTGGAAATAAAAATTTGAACATATATACATGTGTGTGAAATCAAAATATACTATACAAAAATAAGTAAATTAATTAATTAAAATTTTTATTAAATAAAGAAATTGCTTAGAAGTACAGATATTTGGCCATAATAGTTATTTCAACATACAAATATTTTTAAAATTAAGATATTTAAAATTATATCATAGTATGTGAAAGATTGTAATGAAACTTTTATTTTCTTAATAAGAGAATAAATATAAAAACAAATTTGAAAATATCTTATTAACAAAGAAAAACAGAGATTGCAGCACATTTTTAATTTTTTACATTCAATGTGATTGTAAAAATTAAAGCAATACACACACGCACATACTTAGTTTCATAATATATTAAAAATGTGAGAAAACATGTAGTTCTTTCATAAGTATAAAAATGGCTAATAAATTTATTAAGGGGTTATATCTAGTCAGCAAGTCGAAAAAAATGTATTTCTGGGAAATTAAAAAAAAACTGTTAAGTATTTTTATTTCATCGATTCTTTATCATAATATATATCTATCAAAGAAGTTTTCATAATTTTTTTCAATTAAGAATATCGAGAAATGTAGACACAGTAGCTATTTTCCAGAGACATTTTTTCGAAAGCTCTTGGCAGTGAGCAAGATTACTCGGAGCTGGATTATCTAAAATAAAAAATTCAAAAGAATTTAACTTTCATAACTTTCATAATAATTCATCTAGTTCGTGAACGAAGAATTTTACAAAAAATTGATTTTTGATAATGTGACGTCACATTATCAAATTTGACGCAAAAATACGAATTTTTTTGTGTTAAAACTTTTCGTTCTTTTGTTAATAAAAAGAAAAAGTTTCATCAAAATTAAAATTCCTTCGTTCACAAACTAGATCAATTCATACGAAAGCTAAATCCTTTTGAATTTTTTATTTCAGATGATCCAATTCCGAGTAATCTTGCTCACCGCCTCCGAAAAATGATGTCGATAAAATAAAAATACCTAACAGTTTTTTTAAATTCCCCAAAAATACGTTTTTTTCGACTTGCTGATTAGGTATAATCCCTTAAATTGGAAAGGATTTAGGGAGAAATAATATCAAACATTATTATTAAACTTCTGTTAAGTCTTTTTTAGCAGTGCTTTCATATTTAAATGTAACATTCTAAGTATAAAATGAGATACAAAAAATTAAAAAATGTATTACAACTATACTATTTTTAAAAGCTTTACTTCTGGAAATGCGGTAAACGCAATTTCACTAAAAGAGAGCCTGAAAAGTTCACACCTATTCGAGTCTCTGGCTTTAGCACGAAACGTATCGTGGACATTGCATGCGGCAATCTTCATTGTCTCGTTTTGACCAGTGATGGAGAGGTAAGTAATTAAAAGATTAATAAATTAAATTATCACAATAATAACGATAAGAATTATTCTCATAAGCTAAACAATTGTTTGTAATTTAGGTGTATGCTTGGGAAGACAATATTTATGGGGATTATATTAAAAACACTGCTGTTTTTGATGGTAGTCTCAGACAAGTAAAACATGGATTGGAGAAGAAGAATGTTGTTCATATCGCGTGTGGTGATAAATTCAACATAGTTGTAACTGACGAAAATGAATTGTACGGTTGGGGCGATAACCAAGACGGCCAGATTTCAATCTCCCGAGCGGAAAAATGCGTATACCCACGCAAAATTATCACAATCTCGGATAAAATAGGTAAATTTTTTTTAAATTTATATGTGAGATTTGATCTCTAAGAATGTTACAGTATCGAACATCTTCATGAGAAATTGACATTTTAGTTAAGGTGGTCTGCGGATTCATGCATACATTGGCGCTCACAAATAAAGGAAAGATCTATGCCTGGGGCAATAACTATTTTGGACAAGTAGGTGTAAATAACAACGGGGAATCCTCCGAACCAATCGTGGTAATTCATGAATGAAAATCAAGAAAAACTTTTTAATAATCGCCATGCGCTGAGTGGAACGAGAAATGATATAATAAAAAATGATACAATCAACAGGTGAACGTGCCACAAATGGGAAAGGTTTTGAATATTGACGCCTATGATGACATGAGCGTTGCCGTCGGCTATGATAGGACTATCTATGTATGGGGTTTCTACTTTAATCAAAGTATTACCCAACCTTTTCCCACGAAATTTTCGAGGATTTTTGATGTGTTTGCGCACAGTACAAAGAGATACATGCACAAGCCATTAATTGTGCATGATTCCGTACACACTGTGCGAATTACGAATAATTATAATTACAAGTATACTGAAGAAGTATTAAATATATTAGAATCCCTAGAAGCAGCATTTGATGATCCGGTATGTTTCATATTATTTTTCTGTATGTACTTTTTTGCATTACATATATACATATATATATATATATATACAGGTCCCAAGCAATTTTTAACCTATAGATTGGTTGAGTGGTATAAAAGAATATAGATATTTGTAGATTTTTGTAAGAAATAATTGGAAATAATTTAATGTAATCTCATGAAATTATTCAATAATTTTTGTCCTTCAGTTTACGAGTGATTTTACCATACAAGTCAAAGGACAACCTATTTATGTTCACAAGGATATTCTTAATAATCGTTGCCGGTGTTTTTTCGACAGTATATCGGATTCATCACCAGTATACACCGTATCGGATAAATTTTCTTACGTCGTTTATAAAGCTTTCTTGAAATACTTGTATACCGGCACAATCGATTTACCTTTGGACAACGCATTAGGTAATTGGGGTTGTAAACATTAGAGTTATCATAAATTACAACTCAGAAACTGAAGCGACATTTCATTACAGAGCTTATGGAATTGGCCGAGATGTATTGTGAAACTAATCTTAAAAAGGATTGTAGTCAGATAATAAAGCAAACCATTACTGTGTCAAATGTAGCATTCTTGTACAATAAAGCGATCGAGTACAATGCTAAGGTAAATACTATTCAGAGTTAATCGCTATTAATGTTGGAATTCATTAATTGCAATATTTATTTATGTGTACGATATATCGTTGAATATCATGTGAATTTTAGGAACTGAAGAATTACTGTTTCCAGTTTGCTTTGCGTCACATGATAGCTAACACATTATCGGAAGATTATATTAAATTAGATATGAGTACCAAGGCTAAGATTGTACACAGAGAAATGATACAAAATGACGTAACTATCACATCGTCAACATTCTATTCTACGAATAAAAATGTAGAGAAGAAAAATTCAAAAACAACAATTAAAAAAAAGTAAGTTCGATGGTCTTGTTTTTCCTCTTCCTTTTTATATTTTAATCGCTGCTAGGCGATAGCGATGTAGAAATAATCGCAGATGTCGGCAAAATAATAGGTGAAAACAAAAACTGTGCGATAACATGAAGTACAACTAATTTAAATCAAAGTGAATAAATTAACTAAACTTAAAGTTATCAAATTATTTGTAGTGAGATGCAAAAATATGAGAAGAGAATCTTGCAATGCGTTCTAGCGGAAAAGATAATTCCAATAGATCTTAAATATTGGCTGTTCTTTCATGTGCTAAAGCCGGAATTTATAGCACAAATTCATATGGTTCTGGTTTATGGTAAGATTTATCTTTTTTTTTCTTTTCATTGTATTGTCTTTTTCATTATGTGATATTATTCCTTATGCCATGGCAATTTGAGACAGACATCTGTGGTAATGGGGTTATAATTGTGACGAAAGATAAAAATGTTTACAGCTTAGATTATAAAAAGGAGCATTTTGATGACTTACACACTGTTCTATATTTAAAAAAATAAAAGAATTGTGTGGAAAAAACATAAAGACCTTTGCACACTGCGATAGGTTTATCCTGGCGCTTACAGAAGAGGGAGAGGTATGTCACTGTATATTCCTTGAATGAATAAAATTGATATTAGGAGGTTTTATATCATCCCTAAAGCATGAACTTTTCTTAGAGTGTAAGTGAAAATGAAAATTATTACATATACACATGTGTGTGAAATCATAATAAAATATAAGTAGATAAATTATAATTAAGAATATATATTAAATAAATATTATAAATTGCTTTGATTAAAAGTACAAATACTTAGCCATAATATTTATTTCAACATGCAAATATTTTTAAAATTATGTGAAAAATTATAATGATGTAATTTTTATTTTCTTAATAAGATAAAAATTACGAAAATAATTTTGAAAATATCTCTAATTGATATAGAAAAGCAAATATTGCAGCACCTAATTTTTAATTCTTTACATTCAATATGGTTGTAAAAATTAAAACAATACACACACACACACACACACACACACATTAAATTTCGTAATATTTTAAAAATATAAAAAAAAAAATTTCAATTCTTTTACATGTATCAATATGGCCAATGAATTTATATAAATTTATCATGTTGAAAAGTACTTAGGATGAAATAATATCAAACTTTATTATAAATTTTTTGTCCAGTCTTTTCTAGTAATGCTTTCATACTTAAATATTCTAAATGTGATTCAGAAAATGGGATCAAAAAATGTATAATTGCTATGCTATTTTTGAAAGGTTTATTTATGCAGAATCACTGAAAAGATTCTTTTCCATTATATGATTCTTGACATATCCATGTTTATTCGAGTCGCCAGCTTAAGGGACAAGCATATCGTGGACATCAGTTGCGGAGATTATCATGGTCTCGCTCTGACTAGCGATGGAGAGGTAAGTAAAAGATTAAACTATCACAATAATGATAAGGATAATAATCATTCTTATAAACTAAACAATTGTTTGTTATTTAGGTGTATGCTTGGAAAAAAGATTGGGAAGGAATAATGTCAGGTTGATAACGAAAACGCAGCTTATTTTAGTGTGCCAAAGCAGGTGAAACATGAATTGGAGAAAAAGAAAATTGTCCATATCGCGTGTGGTAAAGAATTCAACATAGTTGTAACTGACGAAAATACAATATACGGTTGGGGCTATAACGAGGTCGGCCAGATTTCAATCGACCAGAAGCAAGAATATTACAAATACCCACGCAAAATCTTAGGATGCAATCAACAAATCTCGGATAAAATAGGTAATCATATAGCATTTAAAGAGTGGCTGAAGAGCAGGAATTTTTTGAATATTTGTTGAATTTTTAAAATTTATGCTAGATTTGGTAAGAATGTTACAGTTTCGAATATCTTCATGAGAGATTGACGTTTTAGTTAAGGTGGTCTGCGGACACGACCATACGTTGGCGCTCACAAATAAAGGAGAAGTCTATGCCTGGGGCGATAACAATTTTGGACAAGTAGGTGTAAATAACAATGAGAAACCCTCCGGTCCGACCATGGTAACTTATGGATTATTGATAAATACTTTTTAATAATTGCTATGATGAGCGAGGAACGCAATAATAAGGAAAGATATGATCGACAGGTAAACGTCCCCGATATGGGAAAGGTTTTGGATATCGCTGCTTATGATGACATGAGCGTTGCCGTCAACATTGATAGGATCATCTACGTGTGGGGTTACCTTTGTCACGATTATTATACTTCTATCCCGTTTCCGACGATGTTTTCGAACATTCATGACGTGTTTGTGTACGGTCTGCGGAAATGCTTGCACAATTCATTGGTTGTGTTTATGAATAATTTCAAATCTGTTGAAGAAGTATTGAATATATTGGAATCGCTAAAAGCAGTATTTGATGATCCGGTATGTTTCATTATTATTCTGTCTGCATTTTTTAATCATGTAGCATAAAACTATATGTAATATATATTTTCATTTTAATTTGGTTAGTATAAAAGAATAAAGATTTGTAAGAAATTTGTAGATTTTGTAAAAAAAAAATTAGAAGAACTTTTTTCTATACTAGAAAATATAAATTGCAATTGTTAATAATTATTTTGATTAGAATTTCTGGTCTCAATCCAGTCCTATGTTGAATTATAATATGAAAAATATTAATCCAATATTATTATCTAATAATTTGTTAAAAAAATTTTTCTTTAGTTGACGAGTGATCTTACCATACGAGTCGAAGGACGACCTATTTATGTTCACAAGACTATCCTTAAGATTCGTTGTCAGTATTTTAAAAACATGTTTCAACATGATTGGATTGAAAATATTCAAAGGTAAACTTAGAAAAGAATTATTTAGAATTTTTCAACTTTGGTTACATAATGACAAACATTGTTTTTTGACAGCATATCGGATTCAGTGTACACCGTATCGGATAGATTTTCTTACGTCGTTTATAAAGCCTTCTTGAAATATTTATATACTGGCATAATCGATTTACCTTCGGAAAACGCATTAGGTAATTGAAGCTGTAAACGTAAATTATCACAAACTTACAATTCAGAAACTGAAACGACACTTTATTACAGAACTTATGGAATTGGCCGACATGTATTGTCTAACTAATCTTATAAAAGATTGCAATCAGAAAATAATAAAGAAAGCCATCACTGTGTCAAATGTAGCCTTCTTCTATAATAAGGCCATCGATTACAATGCTAAGGTAATTACCACAGTTTGGAGTTAATTACTATTACTGTTGAAATTTATTAATTGCAATTTATTTATGTGCGTACAATATATCATCGAATATCGTATGTGAATTACAGGAACTCGAAGAATTCTGCTTCCATTTTGCTTTGCGTCACATGAAAGCTGTAGTACTATCGGAAGAGTATATTAAGTTAGACATGAATACAAAAGATAATTTTATACGCAGAGCAGCTGTGGAAAATATTTTTAAAACATAATTTTTGTTAAGTGCAAATTTTGAGCCAAATTGTCAATTGTTTTTTTATTCCCATATATGTATCAATGATGCTACACATATCTAATAAAGTAAATCTTGTTCCAGTTACCTTTCCATAGTTTAATGTTGCATAAATATGTAATCTGTAATTTTATCCAATAAATTTTTTCTAATTTTGTATCGAATTTTTTATCTAATTTTATTTATCACTTGAAATATTTACAAAATTGACTCAATAATAAATTTCATACTATTCATAAGAAATTTTTTTTCTCTCACTAGTGTGTTTTATCAAAAAGTGAATATATAAGAAAAAGAATCACTAAAAATATTCTCGAATACAATGCATTGAGATCATAAAAGACAGAGAAAAATAATTATTGAACATTTCAATAATAAAATCATCTAGAATAGATATAATTTTATTTTTGTATATAATATAGATTCTATATGATACATGCAATATGTAGTTATAATTAAGCACTAGTAATTATTAATTGTAGTTTCCCATTCAACAACATAATAGTTACATGTTATGTAACTGTTACATAACATGTAACAGTTATATTAATGAGTGAGAAATTAACAGTTATATAATTGTTATTTGGTGTTTACTCGATAAGAACCGTGCGAAGTACAATTAATTCAAATCAAGGTGAATGAGTTAATTAAACTTATAGTTATCAAATTATTTGTAGGGAGATGCAAAAATATGGAA
>JAPIVC010000260.1:0-12459 GCA_030586385.1 Camponotus fellah | reverse complement strand
AAGTGTTTTTCTCGTCTGTACGCATCCAAGTATGCCGCATGCGACTTGAGCTATCTGGAAAAAAATTGTTTTTCCTGTCTGTACGCATCCAAGTATGTCGCATGCGTCTTGCGCTATTTGAAAATAAAGTGTTTATCTCGTCAGTACGCATCCAAATAGGTCTTATGGTCGAACGCTTTCTGGAAAAAAAGTTTTTTTCTCGTCTGTACGCATCCAAGTATGTCGCATGCGTCTTGCGCTATATGAAAATAAAGTCTTTATCTCGTCAGTACACATCCAAATAGGTCTTATGGTCGGACGCTATCTGGAAAAAAAGTGTTTTTCTCGTATGTACGCATCCAAGTATGTCGCATGCGTCTTGCGCTATTTGAAAATAAAGTGTTTATCTCGTCAGTACGCATCCAAATAGGTCTTATGGTCGAACGCTTTCTGGAAAAAAAGTGTTTTTTCTCGTCTGTACGCTTCCAAGTATGTCGCATGCGTCTTGCGCTATATGAAAATAAAGTCTTTATCTCGTCAGTACACATCCAAATAGGTCTTATGGTCGGACGCTATCTGGAAAAAAGTGTTTATCTCGTCAGTACGCATCCAAATAGGTCTTACGGTCGGACGCTATCTGGAAAAAAAGTGTTTCTCGTCTGTACGCATCAAAGTATGTCGCATGCGTCTTGCACTATTTGAAAATAAAGTGTTTATCTCGTCAGTACGCATCCAAATAGGTCTTACGGTCGGACGCTATCTGGAAAAAAAGTGTTTTTCTCGTCTGTACGCATCCAGGATGCCGAATGCGACTTGTGCATTCTGGAAAAAAGTGTTTTTCATCTGTACGCATCCAAGTATGTCGCATGCGTCTTGCGCTATTTGAAAATAAAGTGTTTTTCTCGTCTGTACGCATCCAAGTATGTCGAATGCGATTTGTGCTATCTGGAAAAAAAGTGTTTTTCTTATCTGTACGCATCCAAGTATGTCGCATGCGTCTAGCGCTATTTGAAATTAAAGTGTTTATCTCGACAGTACGCATCCAAATAGGTCTTATGGTCGGACGCTATCTGGAAAAAAAGTGTTTTTCTCGTCTGTACGCATCCAAATAGTCGCATGCGTCTTGAGCTATTTGAAAATAAAGTGTTTTTCTCGTCTGTACGCATCCAAGTATGCCGAATGCGACTTGCGCTATATAAAAATAAAGTGTTTATCTCGTCAGTACGCATCCAAATACGTCTTATGGTCGGACGCTATCTGCAAAAAAGTGTTTTTCTCGTCTGTATGTATCCAAGTATGTCGCATGCGACTTGCGCTATTTGAAAATAAAGTGTTTATCTCGTCAGTACGCATCCAAAAAGTTTTATGGTCGGATGCTAACTGGAAAAAAAAGGTTTTTCTCGTCTGTATGCATCCAAGTATGCCGAATGCGACTTGTGCTTTCTGGAGAAAAATTGTTTTTCTCATCTGTACGCATCCAAGTATGTCGCATGCGTCTTGCGCTATATGAAAATAAAGTGTTGATCTTGTCAGTACACATCCAAATAGGTCTTATGGTCGAACGCTTTATGGAAAAAAAGTGTTTTTCCTCGTCTGTACGCATCCAAATAGGTCTTATGGTCAGACGCTATCTGGAAAAAAGTGTTTTTCTCGTCTGTACGCATCCAAGTATGTCGCATGCATCTTGCGCTATTTGAAAATAAAGTGTTTATCTCGTCAGTACGCATCCAAGTATGTCGCATGCGTCTTGCGCTATTTGAAAATAAAGTGTTTTTCTCGTCTGTACGCATCCAAAGTATGTCGAATGCGATTTGTGCTATCTGGAAAAAAGTGTTTTTCTTATCTGTACGCATCCAAGTATGTCGCATGCGTCTAGCGCTATTTGAAATTAAAGTGTTTATCTCGACAGTACGCATCCAAATAGGTCTTATGGTCGGACGCTATCTGGAAAAAAAGTGTTTTTCTCGTCTTACGCATCCAAATAGGTCTTATGGTCAGACGCTATCTGGAAAAAAAGTTTTTCTCGTCTGTACGCATCCAAGTATGTCGCATGCGTCTTGCGCTATTTGAAAATAAAGTGTTTTTCTCGTCTGTACGTATCCAAGTATGTCGAATGCGATTTGTGCTATCTGGAGAAAAAGTGTTTTTTCTCATCTGTACGCATCCAAGTATGTCGCATGCGTCTTGCGCTTAATGAAAATAAAGTGTTTATCTTGTCAGTACACATCCAAATAGGTCTTATGGTCGAACGCTTTCTGGAAAAAAAGTGTTTTTCTCGTCTGTACGCATCCAAATAGGTCTTATGGTCAGACGCTATCTGGAAAAAAAGTGTTTTTCTCGTCTGTACGCATTCAAGTATGCCGAATGCGACTTGCGCTATATAAAAAATAAAGTGTTTATCTCGTCAGTACACATCCAAATAGGTCTTATGGTCAGACGCTATCTGGAAAAAAAGTGTTTTTCTCGTCTGTACGCATCCAAGTATGTCGCATGCGTCTTGCGCTATATGAAAATAAAGTCTTTATCTCGTCAGTACACATCCAAATAGGTCTTATGGTCGGACGCTATCTGGAAAAAAAGTGTTTTTCTCGTATGTACGCATCCAAGTATGTCGCATGCGTCTTGCGCTATTTGAAAATAAAGTGTTTATCTCGTCAGTACGCATCCAAATAGGTCTTATGGTCGAACGCTTTCTGGAAAAAAAGTGTTTTTCTCGTCTGTACGCATCCAAGTATGTCGCATGCGTCTTGCGCTATATGAAAATAAAGTCTTTATCTCGTCAGTACACATCCAATAGGTCTTATGGTCGACGCTATCTGGAAAAAAAGTGTTTATCTCGTCAGTACGCATCCAAATAGGTCTTACGGTCGGACGCTATCTGGAAAAAAGTGTTTTCTCGTCTGTACGCATCAAAGTATGTCGCATGCGTCTTGCACTATTTGAAAATAAAGTGTTTATCTCGTCAGTACGCATTCAAATAGGTCTTACGGTCGGACGCTATCTGGAAAAAAGTGTTTTTCTCGTCTGTACGCATCCAAGTATGCCGAATGCGACTTGTGCATTCTGGAAAAAAGTGTTTTTCTCATCTGTACGCATCCAGGATGTCGCATGCGTCTTGCTCTATTTGAAAATAAAGTGTTTTTTCCGTCTGTACGCATCCAAGTATGTCGAATGCGATTTGTGCTATCTGGAAAAAAAGTGTTTTTCTTATCTGTACGCATCCAAGTATGTCGCATGCGTCTAGCGCTATTTGAAATTAAAGTGTTTATCTCGACAGTACGCATCCAAATAGGTCTTATGGTCGGACGCTATCTGGAAAAAAGTGTTTTTCTCGTCTGTACGCATCCAAATAGGTCTTATGGTCAGAAGCTATCTGGAAAAAAAGTGTTTTTCTCGTCTGTACGCATCCAAGTATGTCGCATGCATCTTGCGCTATTTGAAAATAAAGTGTTTATCTCGTCAGTACGCATCCAAGTATGTCGAATGCGACTTGTGCTATCTGGAAAAAAGTGTTTTTCTCATCTGTACGTATCCAAGTATGTCGCATGCGTCTTGCGTTATATGAAAATAAAGTGTTTATCTCGTCAGTACGCATCCAAGTATGTCGAATGCGACTTGTGCTATCTGGAAAAAATTGTTTTTCTCTCGTCTGTACGCATCCAAGTGTGTCGCATGCGTCTTGCGCTATATGAAAATAAAGTCTTTATCTCGTCAGTACACATCCAAATAGGTCTTATGGTCGGACGCTATCTGGAAGAAAAGGGTTTTTCTCGTCTGTACGCATCCAAGTATGTCGCATGCGTCTTGCGCTATTTGAAAATAAAGTGTTTTCCTCGTCTGTACGCATCCAAGCATGCCGAATGCGACTTGTGCTTTCTGGAGAAAAAGTGTTTTTCTCATCTGTACGCATCCAAGTATGTCGCATGCGTCTTGCGCTATATGAAAATAAAGTGTTTATCTCGTCAGTACGCATCCAAATAAGTTTTATGGTCGGACGCTAACTGGAAAAAAGGGTTTTTCTCGTCTGTACGCATCCATGTATGCCGCATGCGACTTGCGCTATCTGGAAAAAAAGTGTTTTTCTCATCTGTACGCATCCAAGTATGTCGCTCGCGTCTTGCGCTATTTGAAAATAAAGTGTTTTTCTCGTCTGTACGCATCCAAATATGCCGAATGCGACTTGTGCTTTCTGGAGAAAAAGTGTTTTTCTCATCTGTACGCATCCAAGTATGTCGCATGCGTCTTGCGCTATATGAAAATAAAGTGTTTATCTTGTCAGTACACATCCAAATAGGTCTTATGGTCAGACGCTATCTGGAAAAAAAGTGTTTTTCTCGTCTGTACGCATCCAAGTATGCCGCATGCGACTTGCGCTATCTGGAAAAAAAATTGTTTTTCTCGTCTGTACGCATCCAAGTATGTCGCATGCGTCTTGCGCTATTTGAAAATAAAGTGTTTATCTCGTCAGTACGCATCCAAATAGGTCTTATGGTCGAACGCTTTCTGGAAAAAAGTGTTTTTCTCTGTCTGTACGCATCCAAATAGGTCTTATGGTCAGAAGCTATCTGGAAAAAAAGTGTTTTTCTCGTCTGTACGCATCCAAGTATGTCGCATGCGTCTTGAGCTATTTGAAAATAAAGTGTTTTTCTCGTCTGTACGCATCCAAGTATGCCGAATGCGACTTGCGCTATATAAAAAATAAAGTGTTTATCTCGTCAGTACGCATCCAAATACGTCTTATGGTCGGACGCTATCTGCAAAAAAAGTGTTTTTCTCGTCTGTATGTATCCAAGCATGTCGCATGCGACTTGCGCTATTTGAAAATAAAGTGTTTATCTCGTCAGTACGCATCCAAATAAGTTTTATGGTCGGATGCTAACTGGAAAAAAAAGGTTTTTCTCGTCTGTATGCATCCAAGTATGCCGAATGCGACTTGTGCTTTCTGGGAGAAAAAGTGTTTTTCTCATCTGTACGCATCCAAGTATGTCGCATGCGTCTTGCGCTATATGAAAATAAAGTGTTGATATTGTCAGTACACATCCAAATAGGTCTTATGGTCGAACGCTTTCTGGAAAAAAAGTGTTTTTCTCGTCTGTACGCATCCAAATAGGTCTTATGGTCAGACGCTATCTGGAAAAAAAGTGTTTTTCTCGTCTGTACGCATCCAGGTATGTCGCATGCATCTTGCGCTATTTGAAAATAAAGTGTTTATCTCGTCAGTACGCATCCAAGTATGTCGAATGCGACTTGTGCTATCTGGAAAAAAAGTGTTTTTCTCATCTGTACGTATCCAAGTATGTCGCATGCGTCTTGCGCTATTTGAAAATAAAGTGTTTATCTCGTCAGTACGCATCCAAGTATGTCGAATGCGACTTGTGCTATCTGGAAAAAATTGTTTTTCTCGTCTGTACGCATCCAGTGTGTCGCATGCGTCTTGCGCTATATGAAAATAAAGTCTTTATCTCGTCAGTACACATCCAAATAGGTCTTATGGTCGGACGCTATCTGGAAGAAAAAGGGTTTTCTCTCGTCTGTACGCATCCAAGTATGTCGCATGCGTCTTGCGCTATTTGAAAATAAAGTGTTTTTCTCGTCTGTACGCATCCAAGTATGCCGAATGCGACTTGTGCATTCTGGAAAAAAAGTATTTTTCTCATCTGTACGCATCCAAGTATGTCGCATGCGTCTTGCGCTATATGAAAATAAAGTGTTTATCTTGTCAGTACGCATCCAAATAGGTCTTATGGTCGAACGCTTTCTGGAAAAAAAGTGTTTTTCTCGTCTGTACGCATCCAAATAGGTCTTATGGTCAGACGCTATCTGGAAAAAAGTGTTTTTCTCGTCTGTATGTATCCAAGTATGTCGCATGCGACTTGCGCTATTTGAAAATAAAGTGTTTATCTCGTCAGTACGCATCCAAATAAGTTTTATGGTCGGATGCTAACTGGAAAAAAAGGGTTTTTCTCGTCTGTATGCATCCAAGTATGCCGAATGCGACTTGTGCTTTCTGGAGAAAAAGTGTTTTTCTCATCTGTACGCATCCAAGTATGTCGCATGCGTCTTGCGCTATATGAAAATAAAGTGTTTATATTGTCAGTACACATCCAAATAGGTCTTATGGTCGAACGCTTTCTGGAAAAAAAGTGTTTTTCTCGTCTGTACGCATCCAAATAGGTCTTATGGTCAGACGCTATCTGGAAAAAAAGTGTTTTTCTCGTCTGTACGCATCCAAGTATGTCGCATGCATCTTGCGCTATTTGAAAATAAAGTGTTTATCTCGTCAGTACGCATCCAAGTATGTCGAATGCGACTTGTGCTATCTGGAAAAAAAGTGTTTTTCTCATCTGTACGTATCCAAGTATGTCGCATGCGTCTTGCGTTATATGAAAATAAAGTGTTTATCTCGTCAGTACGCATCCAAGTATGTCGAATGCGACTTGTGCTATCTGGAAAAAAATTGTTTTTCTCGTCTGTACGCATCCAAGTGTGTCGCATGCGTCTTGCGCTATATGAAAATAAAGTCTTTATCTCGTCAGTACACATCCAAATAGGTCTTATGGTCGGACGCTATCTGGAAGAAAAGGGTTTTTCTCGTCTGTACGCATCCAAGTATGTCGCATGCGTCTTGCGCTATTTGAAAATAAAGTGTTTTCCTCGTCTGTACGCATCCAAGTATGCCGAATGCGACTTGTGCTATCTGGAGAAAAAGTGTTTTTCTCATCTGTACGCATCCAAGTATGTCGCATGCGTCTTGCGCTATATGAAAATAAAGTGTTTATCTCGTCAGTACGCATCCAAATAAGTTTTATGGTCGGACGCTAACTGGAAAAAAAGGGTTTTTCTCGTCTATACGCATCCATGTATGCCGCATGCGACTTGCGCTATCTGGAAAAAAAGTGTTTTTCTCATCTGTACGCATCCAAGTATGTCGCTCGCGTCTTGCGCTATTTGAAAATAAAGTGTTTTTCTCGTCTGTACGCATCCAAATATGCCGAATGCGACTTGTGCTTTCTGGAAAAAAAGTGTTTTTCTCATCTGTACGCATCCAAGTATGTCGCATGCGTCTTGCGCTATATGAAAATAAAGTGTTTATCTTGTCAGTACACATCCAAATAGGTCTTATGGTCGGACGCTATCTGGAAAAAAAGTGTTTTTCTCGTCTGTACGCATCCAAGTATGCCGCATGCGACTTGAGCTATCTGGAAAAAAATTGTTTTCTCGTCTGTACGCATCCAAGTATGTCGCATGCGTCTTGCGCTATTTGAAAATAAAGTGTTTATCTCGTCAGTACGCATCCAAATAGGTCTTATGGTCGAACGCTATCTGGAAAAAAAGTGTTTTTCTCGTCTGTACGCATCCAAGTATGTCGCATGCGTCTTGCGCTATATGAAAATAAAGTGTTTATCTCGTCAGTACGCATCCAAATAGGTCTTATGGTCGGACGCTATCTGGAAAAAAGTGTTTTTCTCGTCTGTACGCATCCAAGTATGTCGAATGCGATTTGTGCTATCTGGAAAAAAAGTGTTTTTCTTATCTGTACGCATCCAAGTATGTCGCATGCGTCTAGCGCTATTTGAAATTAAAGTGTTTATCTCGACAGTACGCATCCAAATAGGTCTTATGGTCGGACGCTATCTGGAAAAAAGTGTTTTTCTCGTCTGTACGCATCCAAATAGGTCTTATGGTCAGACGCTATCTGGAAAAAAAGTGTTTTTCTCGTCTGTACGCATCCAAGTATGTCGCATGCGTCTTGCGCTATTTGAAAATAAAGTGTTTTTCTCGTCTGTCGCGTATCCAAGTATGTCGAATGCGATTTGTGCTATCTGGAGAAAAAGTGTTTTTCTCATCTGTACGCATCCAAGTTGTCGCATGCGTCTTGCGCTTAATGAAAATAAAGTGTTTATCTTGTCAGTACACATCCAAATAGGTTTTATGGTCGAACGCTTTCTGGAAAAAAGTGTTTTTCTCGTCTGTACGCATCCAAATAGGTCTTATGGTCAGAAGCTATCTGGAAAAAAGTGTTTTTCTCTCGTCTGTACGCATCCAAGTATGTCGCATGCGTCTTGAGCTATTTGAAAATAAAGTGTTTTTTCTCGTCTGTACGCATCCAGGTATGCCGAATGCGACTTGCGCTATATAAAAATAAAGTGTTTATCTCGTCAGTACGCATCCAAATACGTCTTATGGTCGGACGCCATCTGCAAAAAAGTGTTTTTCTCGTCTGTATGCATCCAAGTATGTCGCATGCGACTTGCGCTATTTGAAAATAAAGTGTTTATCTCGTCAGTACGCATCCAAATAAGTTTTATGGTCGGATGCTAACTGGAAAAAAAGGGGTTTTTCTCGTCTGTATGCATCCAAGTATGCCGAATGCGACTTGTGCTTTCTGGAGAAAAAGTGTTTTTCTCATCTGTACGCATCCAAGTATGTCGCATGCGTCTTGCGCTATATGAAAATAAAGTGTTTATCTTGTCAGTACACATCCAAATAGGTCTTATGGTCGAACGCTTTCTGGAAAAAAGTGTTTTTCTCGTCTGTACGCATCCAAATAGGTCTTATGGTCAGACGCTATCTGGAAAAAAAGTGTTTTTCTCGTCTGTACGCATCCAGGTATGTCGCATGCGTCTTGCGCTATTTGAAAATAAAGTGTTTATCTCGTCAGTACGCATCCAAGTATGTCGAATGCGACTTGCGCTATCTGGAAAAAAAGTGTTTTTTCTCGTCTGTACGCATCCAAGTATGTCGCATGCGTTTTGTGCTATCTGGAAAAAAGTGTTTATCTTGTCAGTACGCATCCAAGTATGTCGCATGCGACTTGCGCTATCTGAAATTAAAGTGTTTTTTCTCGTCTGTACGCATCCGCATACGTCTTGGCGCTATCTGGAAAAAAGTGTTTATCTCGTCAGTACGCATCCAAATAGGTCTTATGGTCGGACGCTATCTGGAAAAAAGTGTTTTTTTCTCGTCTGTACGCATCCAAGTATGTCGCATGCGTCTTGCGCTATTTGAAAATAAAGTGTTTTCCTCGTCTGTACGTATCCAAGTATGTCGAATGCGATTTGTGCTATCTGGAGAAAAAGTGTTTTTTCTCATCTGTACGCATCCAAGTATGTCGCATGCGTCTTGCGCTATATGAAAATAAAGTGTTTATCTTGTCAGTACGCATCCAAATAGGTTTTATGGTCGGACGCTTTCTGGAAAAAAATGTTTTTCTCGTCTATACGCATCCAAGTATGCCGCTATGCGACTGGCGCTATCTGGAAAAAAAGTGTTTTTCTCGTCTGTACGCATCCAAGTATGTCGCGTCTTGCGCTATTTGAAAATAAAGTGTTTTTTCTCGTCTGTACGCATCCAAGTATGCCGAATGCGACTTGGCTGAGAAAGTTTCTCTCTGAGCATCGCTTCGCTATATGAAAATAAAGTGTTTATCTTCAGTACACATCCAAATAGGTCTTATGGTCAGACGCTATCTGGAAAAAAAGTGTTTTTCTCGTCTGTACGCATCCAAGTATGCCGCATGCGACTTGTGCTATCTGGAAAAAAATTGTTTTTCTCGTCTGTCTGTACGCATCCAAGTATGTCGCATGCGTCTTGCGCTATTTGAAAATAAAGTGTTTATCTCGTCAGTACGCATCCAAATAGGTCTTATGGTCGAACGCTTTCTGAAAAGAAAAGAGTTTTTTCTCGTCTGTACGCATCCAAGTATGTCGCATGCGTCTTGCGCTATATGAAAATAAAGTCTTTATCTCGTCAGTACACATCCAAATAGGTCTTATGGTCGGACGCTATCTGGAAAAAAAGTGTTTTTCTCGTCTGTACGCATCCAAGTATGTCGCATGCGTCTTGCGCTATTTGAAAATAAAGTGTTTATCTCGTCAGTACGCATCCAAATAGGTCTTATGGTCGAACGCTTTCTGGAAAAAAAGTGTTTTTCTCGTCTGTACGCTTCCAAGTATGTCGCATGCGTCTTGCGCTATATGAAAATAAAGTCTTTATCTCGTCAGTACACATCCAAATAGGTCTTATGGTCGGACGCTATCTGGAAAAAAAGTGTTTATCTCGTCAGTACGCATCCAAATAGGTCTTATGGTCGGACGCTATCTGGAAAAAAAGTGTTTTTCGTCTGTACGCATCAAAGTATGTCGCATGCGTCTTGCGCTATTTGAAAATAAAGTGTTTATCTCGTCAGTACGCATCCAAATAGGTCTTACGGTCGGACGCTATCTGAAAAAAGTGTTTTTCTCGTCTGTACGCATCCAAGTATGCCGAATGCGACTTGTGCATTCTGGAAAAAAAGTGTTTTTCTCATCTGTACGCATCCAAGTATGTCGCATGCGTCTTGCGCTATTTGAAAATAAAGTGTTTTTTCTCGTCTGTACGCATCCAAGTATGTCGAATGCGATTTGTGCTATCTGGAAAAAAAGTGTTTTTTCTTATCTGTACGCATCCAAGTATGTCGCATGCGTCTAGCGCTATTTGAAATTAAAAGTGTTTATCTCGACAGTACGCATCCAAATAGGTCTTATGGTCGGACGCTATCTGGAAAAAAAGTGTTTTTCTCGTCTGTACGCATCCAAATAGGTCTTATGATCAGACGCTATCTGGAAAAAAAGTGTTTTTCTCGTCTGTACGCATCCAAGTATGTCGCATGCGTCTTGCGCTATTTGAAAATAAAGTGTTTTTCTCGTCTGTACGCATCCAAGTATGTCGCATGCGTCTTGCGCTATTTGAAAATAAAGTGTTTTTCTCGTCTGTACGCATCCAAGTATGTCGAATGCGTCTTGCGCTATATGAAAATAAAGTGTTTATCTCGTCAGTACGCATCCAAATAGGTCTTATGGTCGGACGCTATCTGCAAAAAAGTGTTTTTCTCGTCTGTATGCATCCAAGTATGTCGCATGCGACTTGCGCTATATGAAAATAAAGTGTTTATCTCGTCAGTACGCATCCAAATAAGTTTTATGGTCGGACGCTATCTGAAAAAAAGTTTTTCTCGTCTGTATGCATCCAAGTATGTCGCATGCGTCTTGCGCTTTGAAAATAAAGTGTTTATCTCGTCAGTACGCATCCAAGTATGTCGAATGCGACTTGTGCTATCTGGAAAAAAGTTTTTCTCGTCTGTACGCATCCAAGTGTGTCGCATGCGTCTTGCGCTATATGAAAATAAAGTGTTTATCTCGTCAGTACACATCCAAATAGGTCTTATGGTCGGACGCTATCTGGAAAAAAGTGTTTTTCTCGTCTGTACGCATCCAAGTATGTCGCATGGTCTTGCGCTATTGAAAATAAAGTGTTTATCTTGTCAGTACCCAAATAGGTCTTATGGTCGGACGCTATCTGGAAAAAAGTGTTTTTCTCGTCTGTATGCATCACAATGTCGTGTCATGCGACTTGCGCTATTTGAAAATAAAGTGTTTATCTCGTCAGTACCATCCAAATAAGTCTTATGGTCGGACCTAACTGGAAAAAAAAGTGTTTTTCTCGTCTGTACGCATCCAAGTATGTCGCATGCGTCTTGCGCTATATGAAAATAAAGTGTTTATCTCGTCAGTACGCATCCAAATAGGTCTTATGGTCGGACGCTATCTGGAAAAAAAGTGTTTTTCTCGTCTGTACGCAACAAGTATGTCGCATGCGTCTTGCGCTATTTGAAAATAAAGTGTTTTTCTCGTCTGTACGCATCCAGTATGCCGAATGCGACTTGGCTTTCTGGAAAAAAAGTGTTTTTCTCATCTGTACGCATCCAAGTATGTCGCATGCGTCTTGCGCTATATGAAAATAAAGTGTTTATCTCGTCAGTACGCATCAAATGTCTTATGGTCGGACGCTTTCTGGAAAAAGTGTTTTTCTCGTCTTTATGCATCAAGTATGTCGCATGCGACTTGCGCTATTGAAAATAAAGTGTTTATCTCGTCAGTACGCATCCAAATAGGTTTTATGGTCGGACGCTAACTGGAAAAAAAGGGTTTTTCTCGTCTATACGCATCCATGTATGCCGCATGCGACTTGCGCTATCTGGAAAAAAAAGTGTTTTTCTCATCTGTACGCATCAAGTATGTCGCTCGCGTCTTTCGCTATTTGAAAATAAAGTGTTTTCTCGTCTGTACGCATCCAAGTATGCCGAATGCGACTTTGCTTTCTGGAGAAAAAGTGTTTTCTCTTTACGCATCCAAGTATGTCGCATGCGTCTTGCGCTATATGAAAATAAAGTGTTTATCTTGTCAGTACACATCCAAATAGGTCTTATGGTCAGACGCTATCTGGAAAAAAGTGTTTTTCTCGTCTGTACGCATCCAAGTATGTCGCATGCGACTTGGCTATCTGGAAAAAATTTTTTTTCTCGTCTGTACGCATCCAAGTATGTCGCATGCGTCTTGCGCTATTTGAAAATAAAGTGTTTATCTCGTCAGTACGCATCCAACTAGGTCTTATGATCGAACGCTTTCTGGAAAAAAATTGTTTTTCTCGATCCGTACGCAT
>JAPIVC010000259.1:0-10634 GCA_030586385.1 Camponotus fellah | reverse complement strand
TCTTTTAATTCTTCCCATTCCGCATTATTATTATTATTATTTTTCCTTTTTTTCTCTTTCTTTCTCTTTTATATTATTTTCCTTTGTATTATCTATTTTGGGAGAAATCATTGAAAATCATTGAAAGAGATGAATAATTGCGAACTTAGACTTGGTGAATCTTTTATCTTAATTTTATTATTGTATTTTAATTTGGACCTGTGTTTCGCCGAATTTAGAAAATTTTAATTCTAACTATAACACATACTCGAGAATATATACATACACGCACACATACTTATGCATATCTACACTACTAAGATGTATTTTTCTTTCCTTATTTTTTTTATATAATATATGTATTTTTTTTATTTAATGTAGAATTTAATTATTTAACCCGTTCTCTTCCCTAAACCCTGAGATCGCACTAGGTCCTATCCCGCGTAACAAGGATTAAATTCCTTTACCGAAAAGGGACCACCGAACGAATAGGCATAAAAACGCAGAGTTAAAGAGACCTTCTGTCGCTGACCTGTGTCAGGCCCTTCACAATCGTTCGACCCGATTCATACACACGCCCGAAGAAAGTGTGTCACGGGTAAGTAAGTTATGTTCTTCCATGCGGCCCATCCTTTCAAGGGTCTGGACGTAACAATGTATACGAAATAAAATAATGTGTAAATGAATGTTTTGAATTATATATATATATATATATATATATATATATATATTGAATTCGAAATCATTCATTTACACATTATTTTATTTCGTAAACATATATATTTCTATTCTCTCTCTCTCTCTCTCTCTCTCTTTTCTTTCTTTTTCTATATTTAATAAATTAAAAGTTATATCATCACACACGCACGCACGCAAGCACACACACACACGGACGCACACGCACACACACACACACACACACACACACACACACACACACACCGCATTATTAATACATATTGGTATAAAAGGTTTCATTTGGATTAATTATACAATTTTATATCTATATTTCTAAATAATATAAAAATTATGAATAATATATATAAATAATCTAAATAATATATATTTCTGAATAATCTAAAAATTTATTCTTCCTAATTATAGAAAATCAAATACAATCAAAATGCAAACGTACACGATGGAATAATGCAGAAAAAAATATAGTGCTGAGACAATTCGGCACATATCTAAATACTTACAAATGCTCTACAAATAAAGAAATTGCAGCTTTAATAGCAGCTAATTCTTGTTTACAAACACGAACTGTGAGCCAAATAAAAAGCTTGGTTTAACAATCAGCAAAAGATTTTACGTACTAAATTTTAAATTTTACGATTTATTTTTGTTATGTAACAATCAATAATGTTTTTGTTTAACAATTAGCAAAAGAGTTAGTTTTGTTGTTTTGATAAATATCTGTAAAGTGTTTAAAACTTTCTTATTACAGTGATTGTGTGATCGCTTATAATTTAATTTAACTAGAACAATACAGGCGACGTGTGCCTAGGGTAACCAGCAATAATTAACCAATCAGAGAGTTCTATTTTGAATTGGCCAATTGGCGAATGTGGTTAATCCGGTGTCACTCTTTTAATTTCAAGCAAATCAAGTGAAAGCCATTTTCCATAAGAAATTTGCGGGATACTTTAAAACATATTTACTGAACATAGGCTGCGGTCAAGCCACAGACTTCTATATAGTAGACTATAAGCTCCTTATATATTAGCCTTACATGTCGTTTACAATGACAGTAGGATTAATGGATTAAAGCTGTAACTTAAGGAATTGACCAATCATAGTCAAGCATTAAGAGAATACTCGACTGTGATTGGTCAATTTCTTGAGATATTGTAATAAATCTATGAAATATTAGATTTCACCCTCAAGGGGTGGTTTTTAAAAATTGTTATTATACGCTAAATTAGTCTTTGTAGAAACCTTAACGAACGGCACAGATTTTATATTTTGTGGTGCACCGTTTAAATATTAGATTTCACCTTAAGGGTGCTTTTTTAAATTATTATTATACGCTGAATTAGTTTTTAGAAACCTTAACGAACGGCATAGGTTTTATATTTTTGTGGTGCACCGTTTCTGAAATATTAGATTTCACCCCCAAGGGATTGTTTCTAAATTATTACTATTTTTCAAAATTGTTATTATATGACAATCATTTTTTTATAAATTTTATTTAATTAAATAATTTCCATATTTTTACGTTCCTATGATATGAATTTCCATTTCCCCAGGGGTGATTTTTGAAAATTATACAATAAATTAATCTCTCACACGTACACACACACACACACACACACACACACACACACACACACACACACACACACATATTACACGTGCATGTACGCACATATACACTCCGCGAAAACGATTCGTTCCAGGATCTCTCTCGCAGGGCAAGGGGGCGTAGAAGTGACCAATCAGCTGGCAGCGTGGCAGTGGCTGATTGATCAGAGAGACTACGCTCCCCTTGCCCTGGAGAGGGATCACGGAACGAATCGTTGTCGCGAATACATATAATCTTATTTCTTAAGGCGTATTTGCATACTCGACGAATAATCGTACATGTGCGTTGCAAATGCGCCTTGAGGACAAACTTGCTTTGCGTGTGTGCGTGCGATTTTATATACGAGTCCTGAACCTGGAAATGATGCATAATGTGGCGTCTACAATAAGATTTTAAGGAGACTTAGGCCCAGTTGCATCAACGTTATTTCAGTTTTAAGCGAAACTTAAATATGTGTCTGTCTTTGTTTATTTAGAAAGAAAGATAAAGATAGATATATATTTAAGTCTCGCTTAAAAGCTAAAATAACGTTGGTGCAATCGGGCCTTAAGGCGTAAGACTTAGGCCCGTTCTACAATGAGTCGTATGTTGTAAGTTGTAGGCAAATGGACAAATCATGGTTGATTATTTTTGAAATTCATTGCCTACTACAATCACATTTCGCCATTTAGAAAGAGTTTTAAAACTTCTTAAAACAATTTTAAGTTTAAAATAATTTTGAGATGTTTCACATTGTGTGGGCCTATTGATCATATAATGTTCCTACACAAAATTTTTATTTTATTTTAATATTACGAGAAGGTTTAATGTATTCAATATTATATAGCATAAGATCTTTACAGAACATATGTTCAAATTTGAATGAAATGATCTCATTTTGACTTCGAATCTAGATTAAAAAATTATCTATAAGATTATTTAAAAATGTATAAAGATTCTTTTTTTGAGAATTGTCTCCCGATATCATATATCCTTCACTTTTTCTCATACCTTTATGCGTTTTCCTTCTTTCTAATATACAAAAATTTCGACAATGTGTATATTATTTAACACCTACAAGAAATATTAAAAGCTACAGTACATATATATACATATATATCTATATTGCTTGTAAATTTTTCATATATTTCTTATTATGTATATACATTTTAGATCATATTTTGTATATTATACGATAATAAAAATACATACATATAAATGTCGTCAAAATAATCGTTTTATATAAAATGACCATGTCGCCATAGTATACAATTTACATATATTATTGTACATAACTTTATACTGTCGTCAAAATGGTCCATCTATAATTAATTATTTATACATATTTATTAACATGTAAAATCTAAAAAATAATGGTAATGTATACGTCAAACAGTCAATGTACTTTAATTTATGCAATAATATATATGATTTTTATGATATTATGCGGTGTCGTTAAAATAGCCGATCCATAATTAATTGCCTATACATATTTATTAGCATATTAAATCTAACATATAATAGTAATGTATATGCCATACAGTCAATGTACTCTAATGTATGCAATAATATATGGTAATTTTCGATGTCATCAAAATAGCCGATTGACATATATATATATATATACATATTTATATATACAAATCAATTATTTTGATGAATTTTTTTTCAATTAAAATAACAATTGTATATGATGCGTGATTAGCTATTGATGTGTGTATTTTAATTATATTCAATGTATGATACCTAATAATAGATATACGTAATGATAAATATATAGTGATTACTTTGGGGGACTATAGATGTATATTGATTACTTGGGGGACTTGAGATATATATTGATTACTTTGAGGTATTTTATGTTCTGATTATAAACTTACTTATTCTAATTGTAAGTATGATTAAAAAAAGACATTATTATGATATACCTGGCGATAAAAAATAATTATATAAATAAAAAAAATTATATCTTCTATATAAAATAATTTCTAGTGATAACAACATTTTAACATTATTACTTTCATCAAACGATTTAATTTGTTTAAATAAATTTTATTTATTCGAAAAAATGATTCAAATTCTTTACAGATTCAAGAAGAAAGCATTTCTACTATTTGGTTAAAACAATTGGTCATTCACATTAATGAAATAAAAATTAATGTTAAAATATGTGACTAGAAATTGTTTTATGTATAAGAAAATTTCTTTATTTATGTAATTATATATGTAATTTTATTTTTTAATATGTTAACAATTTTATTATTGCGAAGATTGCAAAATGATAGAGAACTTTTTTACTCGATTTTAATCCGTTTTTAGCTGCATACGACGGATGGAGCGATTGACTTTGGACATTCTGTATAACGATTATTTTGAGGACAATTTTGAAACGCAATGATTATTTCTGGGACACAACTAAATATGTATTATAATACATATGTATTATATATGTATCGTTCTATCGCTCCATTCTTTCAAAACAAAACAAAGTAAAAAATTTTTTTTATTATTAATTTTTTATATAATACTATATAATATTATATACATATACTTTATAAAATACTATATACATATAAGTAGTAATTTACATTCAGAAAATCAATCTGTGTAATTTCGACTTTCTTTCATAATTTCGATTCTCTCTTGTATTCACTTTATTGACATAAGAACAGAGGTATTTGCCTAGGGCAATTAAAGTAGGTCATCCTGTATAAAAATAATATTAAAATAATTATATTAATTATTTAGTAAAATTTAATTAAATTAATTAAATTTATTAATAATGGGACAACCTGTATATAAATTGTATTGCAATTGTATAAATAAATTGTACATAATTAAATACATTAAAATAATGATTTTATTCTTATGTCAATAAAGTGAATGCATAGAAAAGAATCGAAATCATACAGATTGATTTTTTGGATGTAAAATATAGTATTATATAAGGAATTAATAATAGAAAAAAATTTTTTATATTTTGTTTCACATTGATCATATAGCATTGTAATATGTACAATAAATCTCGTTTGCTTACAAGTAACACAATTCGATTTTTTTGAAAACTGTGCACACATATAAAACTTCAAAAAATATTTGATCCGCTTTTTATTCTTACTTATAAAACGTTTTAATGGTAGAAACTATTCTCGAAATATAGATCTTTTCAATCTCATGTATAGTAACTTATTAGTTATGATATCTAATAATAGAGACCTAATAATAGTTATATGTACAAATAAATATATAGTGATTACTTCGGGGAATTTAGATGCATGTTGATTATTTTGAGAACTTTAGATGTATATTGATTACGTTAAGAATTTCAGATGTATATTGATTACTTTAAGGTATTTTATACTCTGGTTATAAACTTATTCTAATTGTAAGTATGACTTAAAAAAAAGACATCATTTACGATACAATTGGTATAAAAATGATACATTAATAAAATTACATATATAATTACATAAATAAAGAAATTTTCTTATACATGAAACAATTTCTAGTCACATATTTTAACATTAATTTTTATTTCATTAATGTGAATGATCAATTGTTTTAACCTAATAGGAGAAATGCTTTCTTCTTGAATCTGTAAAAAATTTGAATTATATTTTCGAATATATAAAATTTATTTAAACAAATTAAATCATTTGATGAAAGCAATAATGTTAAAATGTTGTTATCACTAGAAATTATTTTATATAGAAGATATAATTTTTTTATTTATATAATTATTTTTTATCGCCAAGTGTATCATAATAATATCTTTTTTTAATCATACTTACAATTAGAATAAGTTTATAATCAGAACACAAAATACCTCAAAGTAATCAATATATATCTACAGTCCCCCAAGTAATCAAGATACATCTATAGTCCCCAAAGTAATTACTATATATTTATCATTACGTATATCTATTATTAGGTATCATACATTGAATATAATTAAAATACAGACATCAATAGCTAATCACGCATCATATACAATTGTTATTTTAATTGAAAAAAAAGTCCTCAAAATAATCGATTTGTATATATAAATATATACAGGGTGATTCAAAATAACCCCTGTGTCCCTGAAATGACATATTATTGAATCAATTCTAAGACGATTTTTCCTTTTGCAAAATTTCATCCAAAGCTTAGTTTTCGAATTATTAAAGAAAGTAGTTAACGCATGACGGGTCGAGTACAAGAGGCAGGCAGGGGCGACGCGATTCACCATCAGACGCGAGCGCTTACTCGGAGCGACTGCTGCGATCAGTTGGTCGCTGCACATACAGACACACATGCGAACACATACATTCTCTGTCTGTCTGTCTGTCTGCATAAAATGCATTTTCTCCTCTCTCGTAAAAAAAAATTACAGGTGAGTGAACGAATGAAAGAAAGAGGAAGAGAGAGAGAGAAAGAGAGAAGAGAGAGAGACAGACAGACAGACAGACAGACAGAAAATATGTGTATCTGTGTATCTGTATGTGCAGCGACCAGCTGATCGCAGCAAGCGCCCCGCGTAAGCGCCCGTCTGACGGTGAATCGTGTCGCCCCTGCCTGCCTCTTGTACCCGATCCGTCATGCGTTAACTACTTTCTTTAATTCGAAAACTAAGCTTCGGACGAAATTTTGCAAAAGGAAAAAATCGTCTTAGAATTGACTCAATAATCTGTCATTTCGGGAACAGGGTTATTTTAATCACCCTGTATATATATTTATATATCACCCTGTCAATCGGCTATTTTGACGACATCGAAAATTATCATATATTATTGTATACATTAGAGTACATTGACTGTATGGCATATACATTATCATTATATTTTAGATTTGACATGCTAATAAATATGTATAGGCAATTAATTATGGATCGGCTATTTTAACGACACCGCGTAATATCATAAAAATCATATATATTATTGCATAAATTAAAGTACATTGACTGTTTGACGTATACATTACCATTATTTTTTAGATTTTACATGTTAATAAATATGTATAAATAATTAATTATAGATGGACTATTTTGACGACAGTATAAAGTTATGTACAATAATATTTGTAAATTGTATACTATGGCGACATGGTCATTTCATATAAAACGATTATTTTGACGACATTAATATATATGTATTTTTATTATCGTATAATATACAAAATATGATCTAAAATGTATATACATAATAAGAAATATATGAAAAATTTACAAGCAATATAGATATATATGTATATATATGTACTGTAGCTTTTAATATTTCTTGTAGGTGCTAAATAATATACACATTGTCGAAATTTTTGTATATTAGAAAGAAGGAAAACGCATAAAGGTATGAGAAAAAGTGAAGGATATATGTACAAATTAGCTTCTTATAAAAGTTTTATAGCTTTTATGCATAAAACAGTAGTTTTCATGATTATGTACTGCACCGTAGAACATTGTAGAATTATAAAAACTGAATTTAATTGCCTAATTAATAAATGGCATTCTTCCGAAAATTTCAGTCCACAAGTGCTCGAAATGTCGGTAAAATAAAGGAAAAAACAGCAAAATTAGTTCACAAGCATCACGATAGAGAGTGCTGGAATTTTTTTAGACGAGAAGGGAAAATCGTGCATTAGGGAGAGATAATGCAATGATTTGTACGTATGTATTCATGCGTGCGTGGGTGCGTGCGTGTATGTGTGTGTGTGTGTGTCTGTGTGTGTGTGTGTGGGGGGGGTGTGTATCTGTATGTATAGACATATGTATATACGAAAGTGATGCAAGAATTACGAAGAAACAAGAAGGTAATAAGAACAAGCAAAATAATAATAAGAGCGAACGAGATAAAAATAGTAACGAGGACTCAAGCTTGAGAATCGGATCTTTCTTTCACACTATTATTTTTCTCTCGCTCGCATCTATTACTATCTCGTTCGCGCCTATTATTGTCTCGCTTGCATCTATTACTGTCTCGCTCGCTCTTATTTTTGTCTCGCTCGTATCTATTATTGTCTCGCTCGCATTTATTACTGTCTTGCTCGTTCTCGATTCTTGGGTCCGCTTATCTTTTTGAGCTGTTTGTCACGATTGTCAAGTGTGACGGAGAAAGCAAGATCATGAGTAGAGAGCGAGCGAGATGACCTCATCAAAGAGTTCCGAAGTCTCTTGCAATCAGTTTCTTCGCTTCCTCTATCCATTTGCAATTCACGAAAATGTAAATGTCTAAAATAAATATTAAAACTTTTATTTTTAATTCCATCGGTTTGAAAATAATTTCAATGAATTTATGAGATTATTGCGATTAAAATGATATCAAACACGGCGCAAATCGGATAATTTTTAATTAGTCTGATAATAAAAGTTTTATAATTATATATTTAACTAAATTTATGCCACTTATATCGTGTTTGATATTATTTTAATTGTAACATTTTCATTATTCTATTAAAATTACTTTCAAATGAATAAAAAATGCATTTTCTGACATGATACTTTATTTATAATATTTACGAATATATGTCAGAAAATAAAATGCATTTTTTTCTCATTTAAAAGTAATTTTAATAGAAAAATGAGAATGTTACAATTAAAATAATATCAAACACGATATAAGTGGCATAAATTTAATTAAATATATAATTATAAAACTTGTATTATCAGACTAATTAAAAATTGATTTACGCCGTGTTTGATATCATTTTAATCGCAATAATCTCATAAATTCATTGAAATTATTTTCAAACCGATGGAATTAAAAATAAAAAATACATCTCTGCAGGGGGGTAAAGAGGGGTCTTATATAGTATTCTCGAATGGAGAATCTACCTTGGTTTATGCACCAAGTAAAATATATGCATATGTCTTATTTTCGCGTCTTATTTTTCGCGATTTATTAATCTTTATAAATTTTACGCACTATCATCCGCGGTGGCTCTTATCGCTCTTTTCTCATATATCGGTTGTTTAATACATTTCAGAGCCTAATTCTTTATCTATTTTAATTTGTTAAAAATAAAAGTTTTAATTTTTATTTTATAAGACGTTTACATTTTCGTGAATTGCAAATGGATAGAGGAAGCGAAGAAACCGATTGTAAAAGACTTCGGAACTCTTTGATGATAGGTCATCTCGCTCGCTCTCTACTCATAATCTTGCTTTCTCTGTCACACTTGACAATCGTGACAGACAGCTCGAAAAGATAAGCGGACCCAAGAATCGAGAGCAAGCGAGACAGTAATAGATGCGAGCGAGAGAAACATAATAGTGAGAAAGAAAGATCCGCTTCATGAGCTCGAGTCCTTATTACTCGTGCTATTTCTATCTCCTTCGCTCTTATTGTTATTTTGTTCGTTCTTACCTCGCTTCCTCATGTAATTCTTGTATCACTTTTATACATACATCCACCCACACACACATACACACGCAACACAGACAACACACACACATGTATATATATATATATATATGTGTGTGTGTGTGTGTGTAAATTATTTATATTTAACTTATTTAACTCGTTCTTTTTAGCACAGCTTTATTAACTTCCTAAATTAATTTATTGTTTTTGTACAACATTAATGATGTTAAATAAAAGAAAAATTATGTATTTTTGTCATTTTGTTGATGCGTACTCTTTGATTTATTTTACAAATTAAAACTAGTTTTATTTATAATCTGGATTTATTAATAATCAGTAAAAATTACCATTACATTTGACTGAATAAAATTATTAATATTACAATAGATAGGCTTATGTAAATATCAAAATATTAATTTATTATACCAAAATTTTAATTTATTCATACATAAATTAATCTATATAATTACATTGCACAGTTATAACTTATAACTAACAATAAACTAAATCGTAATCCTACATTAATAATGCAAAAATGAAACAAAAAAAAATTTTTTTTCTAAACAGTCTTTACATCTAAAAAATGAAATTTTATTTTTCTTTGTTTAAAACAAAATGCAAAAAAAACAATTATTTTTATATGATTAATTATTTTTACACTTTTTTTTAAAGCATCTTGAAAAAATAACATTAGTTTCAGACTTTCAGACAACTTCGCTTATTTCTTTTCACGTATTGTAGTACATAATACTTAACATAATATCATATATAATTATTATATTAGAAATTTATGAAGTTATTTTTCATGTGATGTTTCAAATGTGACGCTTAATATGGTATTATGGAAGTTTTTTATTTAACTACATTTACAGGTTTTCTTTGTATCTCCATTTATGTAACCAAAAGCATTATTTTTGTTTTTCACTTTCTGACCTGATACTTTATTTATAATATTCACGAATATATGTCAGAAAATAAAATACATTTTTTTATTCATTTGAAAGTATTTTAATAGAATAATGAGAATGTTAATT